>JAJGOT010000550.1:0-549372 GCA_022457155.1 Cladopsammia gracilis
CAGAGCTACATCTGCGAACAACTTGAAACCGAACTCCTAAAGTTGAAGCAAAATCGTATTTCGTTTAAATGCTATTTTGTGTTTATTTATAAATATCGAGTTGTATGCATGTCCCTATCTTACAGAAAAAAAAACAGTGGTCAACACAACAAACAAAAAGGAATCTGCAAGACATTTGAATCCTGAATCTTACTTACTTCACTCTTTCTGTCTCATCTCAAAACCAAGAAATGGTTAAATGAAGCATGCGATGGTTTTTTAGGAACTTAAGACTGGGTTGTTGCCTTCATTCAAAAGCAACTTTCAGCGAAAGATGAGTTCATTGGGTTTGTATCCAAAACAGGTCGTCTCCCATATTGCAAGTTTGATGTGAATTAAATGGGCTGTCCTATGTTTTCATCATTTTTTTTTTTTTTCATTTTTTCGTCTCGTCTCAGCAAAGAGAAGTCCTGGACTTTGCCTTTCCTTGTAACTGACATATACATTGTAAAAAAATGTTTCTTGAGCAAGCTTCATAGGCGTTTCATAGGATTTTAATTGTTCTCTAATGTTACCACCATCGAAAGTGTGCGAATGCTCTGTTGTCTTCCGCTCGTCTGTGTAGTTCACGTTTCTTTTTTATCACGGTACCCTATAGATACAACAAAAAATATCACATACTGTATAATGATGGATATCTAACCACCGAAGTGGAGGTGGCTCGGCGAGGTAATACACTAAGGTGAACAGTTGTTTTAGTAGAATTATACTAAAACAGTGAGGTAATATAGCACGAAAATGATGATATTAACTCATTTATTTCTGTCAACGATTACAATTTTCGCGTGCAAATTGCTTGGAGTTGAATAGCACTTGCTATCCCGAGTTTCAGTAGCCAATCAGAGCGCGCAACAACGCTATCCACTGTTTTAGTATATACTAAAATCATATATTCGCATCGTAGAGCGGTTGTAGTCATACGCTATGAGAACACCTTTTCTCGTAAATTGAAAGCGACTTGCAGTATAGTACCACTCGCTCTTGAATGAGGTGCTAATTCATTGCAGGGTTCGCTGCAATTACAACTCAAACCTGGCCTTCGTAGCCAACGACACACGTTTGAGAGCTGTTCGAGAATTGTTGAACAATGTATTTTATACAGTGTATTCATAGTGATTTGCAGAATGCATCTGAAGCATTCTGAAGAAGAATGTTGAGGATCTTGATCTTGATCCCCAGAACAGGCATACATAATTATAAGAAGATCTTTCTCCACGTTTTTGCCTCATTGGCATAAATGAACTCCTTAAGTCGAAAGAGCTTGGCAAACTTGGTACGCTCTAAAGGGGGGCATGGTCTAAACTATTGAATCTGGACAGGCCGACCCACCGTTTTACAAAATGACTGGTGGTCTCTTTATGTACCTTCCCTACCCTCTCCCACCTAAAAAGATGGTGTCTTGTTGATAAAGCCCCACTCTATCAGGGGTAGAAACTGAAAAAAGGATTCAAATCTTCCTGTGTCGTTTTACTAGCAAGGCAAGCTTCATGCACACGGAACATCAAAGTCTCATAAAATTTTTTTGGCCAATTTTTAGGTCCTAGGTGGTAGCCTGCGAAGCCCTCCCCTCTTCCCGGCTCCCCTCCCCACAAAAGGTAGATCCTTGTTGAGTACACTTGATGTGACCACATTCCTCAGAAGAATCACAGTTTTACAAAGAATGTGTGGCTGGGTGACAAGAGTGGTTGATTAGTCTTTATCAGTGTGATATGCTCCATTAAGTCCACGATCACAGAAAGCCATACACCGTATATCACTAGACAATCAATGGAATTCCTTGTTATTGTATGGTGAATTAAAGTCGGTTCTTACCTCATTGTTGTACGCGTTAATTAACTCTTTGGCTAGTTTCTTGTACATTCTTGCATTTTTGTTTGTTTTTTGCTGTTCACGAGCAGCGGTGATCAGCCATTTGATAGCTAGGAAACGTCGACGTTGAGGTGGAAGAGGAATGGGGACCTGGAAATCAGCGAAGTAACAATGAGAATTTGAGGTGACAGACACTTCTTCCCCTCGCTCTACCCGCTCGTTTGCGCGCCGGTTTTTAGCTGCTCGGTCACCGGCCTCACAATCATAACGCCTGGAACAGGCTAGACTGTTACAGGATAAATCTGCGAAAGGAACGGCCATCGTTACGTTCGAAATTGGCAGCCTTAAAGGGCCACAATGTTCAGGTGGCGTTATCTCTGTTCCGCAATGCAAAAATTCGCGAGCAATCGATGCCAAAATCGTATTGAAAAAAGTAAAAACACGAGTGCCAAATTGAATGCTCAAACGTATTATAGTGATTTGTGAAAGGAACTTCCTGTTCTTATTATTCTTGTCGAACAAAACAAGCATGCAAGAAATGTTTCATTGTTGCGTTCCGTTTGGAAATTCGACGTAATTTCGGGGTAAACTTTACTTTCAGGAGGCAGTTCACAGGAGGACAGTTAGTCTGCCGTCTGTCTACTCTCAGGGCCTGTTGTGTAAAAATCAAAAGTGGAAATTAACCGCATTGGTGTTAACACCACTGCATGTGAACCAATGAGGCACTACCGGTACTGCCTCTGCATAACCCTGTCGGTGTCTGTCTGTCTGTCTGTCTGTTCGTCTCTTGGTGTGAATGACTGCATGCCTGAACTGTCTGTTTGCATACATCTTCCTGTTTGAGAGATCATCTGTCTGATAGCCTTGTATTGCCTTGTATTGCAGTGTATCTAATGGACTGTCTCCTATGCAGGCATTAAGCAGGCATTATGCAGGCATTATTTTGTGGTGACCCAATAAATATATCATAGAGTAAGCCTGGCCATACACACCTGGTAAAGCTTGCCACCTCTATTCATGCCTCTGACCCCTACAATTGGCATAGAATTTTCCACTGCCTCGAGGAAAATTTGCAGTGGATCAGTCTGTATTGAGTCGGGGTTCGCTGATTCTCTTTGCCTGCAAAAATAAACAAAATGTTGAGGTACACAAGCCATGCAGAAAAACTTGCCAAGTCAGGTGTGATCTGCTGTAATTTGTCATCAACCACACAACTGTATTAAATGACTGTCATGGATTTTTTATTACCATGAACTGTTACCATAAAATTAATGCTCTAATTAACAACCAGCTTCTAAAAGACCCCCCCCCCCCCTTGAATTAGCATCCCCACCGAGGCCTAAAACATGAAATAAGTGCCACCTCACCCCTCCCCCGATGTACCATAACTGAGCCAATTTGTGTTTCTACTACATGGTATGCTCTAGCCTGTTGCAGGCTCTCAGATAGTGGGGGCGAGCGAAAAATGTCGGGGCGAGCGAAAAATGTCGGAGCGAGCGAAGAAAATAGAGGGAGGGGGGTGGGGGAAAGGGCGGAAGGAGAGCCTGTAAGACTTTCTTTAACGGACCGCTTCTGGTATACCAGCTCCTGGTATACCCTCTGATTGGTCAATTTTGACAGATAGCGTCAACACCCGCAAAACGCATAATCTAAATCACTCATGTCAATGAGCATTATGGTGAAAACGGTTCACGCGCGCGATTTCGCGGAATCCGAGTTATGTGCTATTTTGAAAGAATGTCTCCTGAATTTCTCAAAAGTAAGGTCGCGGAGGAAGGAGCAAGAAACGTGTCTTGTAAGCCTGGCTCGTGGAAAAGATGTGCGGTTCTGTTTAATATTTTATTATAGTTTAATATTTCAGCTCTTTCCGCGACTGACTGGAGATTCAATTATTTCAAACCGGATGCAAACTTACTGACAATGGAGATACTGCCTAGCCTAGAAACACATCAACTTAAACGCAGAATAAACTCTGAGGAGCTAAAAAAATTGCAAGATGCCACTATTCCAATATAGACCGTGACTATCGCATAAGACTTGGATCTTAGACTCTTTTAGCCGTGATGAAGAAACACTATCTCGCAAGTTATGCTAACCGCAAAGGTGCTAACCGCAGACTTGCGCTCGCATTAAATCACGGAATGAGAAATGAACTGATTCTAAGCAACGAATAATTCCTACTGATCTTGCAACTCTTTCAAAGTGAGCCAAAAAAACTCCACTGTCATCCCAAGGGCTAGCAAACAAACAACGCATAACTAAATAATTCTAAACGGCTCTGGAAAGCGTGAATTCCTCCTGTCAGTATCACAGCTAGAGATTTTTTCCTAAGATCAAAGAAACGACAACATTTTAATAGAACAACAGGCCTGTTAAATCTTTATTTTGATCCAAAAGGAAAAATCTCTCAGGCACGTACTTGGGATAGACTTATTCTAAAGCTGAGCTAAAATTTTTTTAGCGACAGCAGGATTTGTGTTAGGCCTGTCACCTTTTATAACAACGTCCCATGAATTCGAGTGATCGTTCTCGCACAAGTCAGACAAGTGATATTGGAAAGCTGCTCGTGCCTTGCAAATCCTGTGGCCAAGTGAAGCGACAACATCGGCCAACACCAAACTCTCGACCCCAGTAAAAGCCACTAATTCCTTGTTTTTAGTGACACTAAATAAAGAAACGCGTGGAATCTTTGTTCCGCTACATGCTACGTTTTTCTTGCAAAATCTGCCGCATTTTCAGTTTGAAGGATGGACTTCGACTGACTTCGAGATTCGAAGAAGCTGAGTAAGAAGACATAAGAATCGTCACATGCTCACGGACGGGGTTTGCGCGATCTACTCGCGCGAGAAATATGAGAATGATTACGGTAAATTGACAGATGGACATGTTGACAGCAGAAATCCAATTATGCAACTAAGTGACAAAAGTGGGCGGAAGAGGCTCGGTAATGAAAGTCTCACAGGCTCTCCTTCCTTCTCCCTCTCCCCAGTTCCCACTCGTTTTTTCCTTCGCTACCAACATTTTTCGCTCGCCTCCACTATCTGAGAGCCTGGAACAGGCTAGGTATGCTCCAGTTTAGCTATTTATTGTTTCAGTTTGTGTTCACTTCAAATAAAGACAACGTCATATTGAGGATGAAATTAATTAATAGGCCAGGCGTTAATTTGAGCATTTCTAGGGTATCTGTAAATGAAAGTGAATTAAATCAAGGTGAACACGAGTAAATTTGTAGTACCTTTTTCATGTAACATGTAAAAGGGGGCTGGTGGAAGGTTTTAATCCTTTTGAATAGGGGGGTATTGGGTTAAATGAAAAATGGCAAGCCAAGCTAACCAAGTGCAGAAGGGAGACAAGGAAGGGGGGAGCAGGGCCAGTAGACTTCCTTTGATTCTGCCAATGCACCCTCCTGTAATTATCCTGTTATTTTTGTGTCAACAAGTTAATTAATCTGTCAACAAGTTGTCATGTCTTAATGTGGTTGATTGTGTCAAAATGTCAATAGTAAAGTACAGCTGCACATGCATACACTGTATGTGAGTCAGTTCCAGGAAACATTCTATTGCCCAATATCAATTTTGACACAAAAATAATGGGATTATTACAGGAGCATGGATCAGCAGCATCAAAAGAAAGTCTACAGGCTCTGCTGACCACTTGTGTCCCTCTTCCCCTCCTCAGATTTGCTTAGCCTGCTCCGTTGGCCAATGACTTCTTGTAACCCAATACCAAAAGAAATGAGCCAGTTCACAGGTTAGGAAGGTTTAGGAGGAGGCAGGAGGCCAGTCTCACTTTTCATTTTCACTTTCCATTAGGATAGTGTATTTGTTTTCTTTTTGGCAAACTGAGTGTGTGGGTATCTAGGGTAAAAAGATCAGGGTTTAAAATGTGAGTAAAACTAGCTTTTTGTAAAAAGATTTGAAGTGGAGCTTACTTTTGCAGTTGCTCTCCTTTAACTTCCTCCAGAGCCTATAAATATATAAACAAACAAATAAATTAATTAATTAATAAATTACAGAGCAGTTCTAGTCTCACAATATGTGTACATACATGTACAATCATGTAGCTATCTTAAGAGCATTATTTGTTTTATGTATTATTTACATGTACATTTATCTGAGAAGAAAATCAGCCTGACTAGTTTATTAACTAGTTGCATGCAGTAGAACTAACTTCAAGTGTTTACAATGATGTGAAATAAAGATTTCAGCACAAATTGAGTTTGGCTTTGTGCTAAGCTTTGGTTTCTTTCCAATATGCAATAGCATATTCATTTGACATGGATTACCATAATGATTAGATTTAGTGCCTGCGGCCTATATTTACTTTTGGTAGCTCAAGGGAGGGCGCTTACTGGACAGGGGCTGCTATTAGGGAGGGGGTGCTTAGTTCTTTTTGACAAAAAAAAACATGCGACCATAGAAAGGCACTTTAATGAACAATAACAGAAAATGTACAGTTTGCATAGTCAGAAAATTATGGTAACCATGGTTCGAATAGCCAGAGAACAATGGTCATAGCAATCATCCACATAATCAGAATATAAATCGCTATTATACCTAAATATCACTTACTTTGATAAGATAGCTATCTGGCATAGCATCTTCAGGGGGGTGGGGGGGGGGGGGCTAATTAGAAAGGGTCACTTTATATAGTTAACAAAAATTAATGACACTCGTAGGGGGGGGGGGGGGAGCACTTATTAGAAAGGTGAAGCTCATTGGAAGTAGGGCACTAAATCCAATCTTTAAGGTAGTAGACTGATTTCCCTTGGCATTTTATTAGAACATAAATTTTCCTGATCAGCTTTTAGCAAAGTGTTCTTCTCTCTTGAGTTGATTTGCAAGTTTTCAATTAAAAAGAAATGTTGCATTTCATAATGCTTTCTTATGCACTGTATTAAATGTTTTATCTTATCTCTTGTTACTCATCTTATTTATTTATTTATTTGTTTATTTACATCTTAATTTATTCTTTGCATATTGTATTGAGTGTTTGACTCTGGCTATACATGTACATGTATGTGTAAATAATGTGATCACGAAACACCCGGGGGGTACTCCCTATAATGGGCTATACGGGTCGATGTTTCGCCCAAAAGGGGTACCTTTTTGAGGCTGGAGGTATATGAAAGGGTAGGAATTTCACAAGTTGAAGTACATGAAAGGGTAGGGATTTCATGAAGTATAGGAAAGGTTAGGGAAAACATGAGTTAAAGTATAAAAAGTGTAGGGAAAACTGCTATTTAAGTGTTATAAAAAGGGCCTTCCAAAATTTATCAAGCAGACGCACGTAAAGGCTATATGAAAGGGGTACCATTTTCAATGAAAGGTATATGAAAGGAGTACCATTTTCAATGAAAGGTATATTAAAGGGGTACCATTTTCAATGAAAAGTACATAAAAGGGGTACCTTTTCTGTCAAAAACAGTATATGAAAGGGTAAGGGTTTGGACCTCGGGGCAGAGCATCCCCATACAAAACTTAGTTGAGTACCCTCCTGGGACAAAACATCCACTTTGTACAATGTACAGTACAGCTGGTCTGCAATGGCTTGCAATGAAACAAAACTTATGGTAAAAAAAATGTTAAATCAATCCAAACCTGAAGGTATTATGTTGTGGTTCAAATTTTTAAACCAGACTAATTTTTATTTTCCTTTGTTTCAGATTCATTAAATGTAATCACATTTCTAAGACAAAAAAATTAAACTGCTTTGAAAATTTTCAAACAAAAAAAAAATGTGAACCTCAACATATACAAAATTAATATTCTCTTGACCAAGGTATCCCCATATTTCATTTTCAACATTAATTTTTAGTTAACTGACCTTCTTAAATATTGTCTGTGCCACTGACTTCTTGCCATCCCACATCATACAGTTGACAAATTTGCTGTGTTGAAAACAAAAGAATGGTTAAATTCCTACATGTACATTTTACCTTACCACATGCAGCACAAAAACATTAGTAGTAATACAATGTAGTAACTGGCTCCAAACAGGTGGGAAAATGACTTACATAATAAGTAGGGTAAGTACATTGTAGAAAAACAATGGCCAATGCTATGGTTACAGTAAATTCTTAAAGCAGTTTTGTCTTCATACTGTACTTCATTATGTTATTTTAGAAGCCTACCAACAAAGTTTAGGAAAATAATTTTGACTGCTTTCTGTAAACCAAACGTTTCATAGAGAAACATTTGACCGCCAGAGTTACATTTTGAGCGATGTTAAATGTGGTCATAACTTCTGATTCTGTGGATGACTATACCCTACAGCACTTTACGGTAACACCATTCAAATAAAAGCTGTAACTATTAATAAAAGTGGTACTTTCCTCTGGTTCTGTAACTATTACATGTATGTTGTGCAAGCAGGTTCAACATGTAGCTTTTGAATTTACATGTATGGTTGAAATAATTCTGTGTGACCTTCCAAATAAACACTTTTGAGTAGTACTTTCCAGTGGTGCTGTTTATTATATGCTGCACAAGGTGTTTCTAACTTTTGAGTCTGAATAAAATCCTTTGGTGTGACCATTCAAATGAAAGCTATTGAGCAGTATTTAAAACACTGTGGTACTATTAATTAATGTTATTGTGCTGTACATGGTGACTCTAATGAGGGTCTCGAATGAAATTCTACAATTGTGACTATTCAGATATTAAACCTCTTTAGCAGCACTTTGTTATGATGTTATAATTTGCTTTTCAGTTTTACAAAATGAAATTTGGTATTACCAGGTAATGTTTTATGAATTTTGGCTGTTTTTACCAGTGAAAGGGTCAATAACATTAATGTTAAACTATACATGTAACCATTATGTACAGTTGTATGTGTACATGTACATGTATAAAGATATTGTGGTTTAAATTTTTCTTTGGTTTGAAAATTTTCAAACCAGTTTAATTTTTGTTTTCCTTTGTGTCAGATTATATTGTGGGGTAAAAGTGAAGAACAGCTCACCTCCACCGACTGTCGGCCAACTGTCGTCCGACAGATAACCAACAGTTTATCGACAGGTTACCAACAGTTTACCGACAGGTTACCGACAGTCGGCCAGAGAAAAAATACTTGACTGAAACCCATACCCCATAAGTAAAAGTGAAGAACAGCTCACCTCCACCGACTGTCGGCCAACTGTCGTCCGACAGATAACCAACAGTTTATCGACAGGTTACCAACAGTTTACCGACAGGTTACCGACAGTCGGCCAGAGAAAAAATACTTGACTGAAACCCATACCCCATAGGTAAAAGTGAAGAACAGCTCACCTCCACCGACTGTCGGCCAACTGTCGTCCGACAGATAACCAACAGTTTATCGACAGGTTACCAACAGTTTACCGACAGGTTACCGACAGTTGGCCAGAGAAAAAATACTTGACTGAAACCCATACCCCATAGGTAAAAGTGAAGAACAGCTCACCTCCACCGACTGTCGTCCGACAGATAACCAACAGTTTATCGACAGGTTACCAACAGTTTACCGACAGGTTACCGACAGTCGGCCAGAGAAAAAATACTTGACTGAAACCCATACCCCAAAGGTAAAAGTGAAGAACCGCTCACCCCCAACGACTGTCGGCCAACAGTTGGCCGACAGTTGGCCGACAGTTGGCCAACAGTCGGACGACAGTCGGTGGAAGTGAGCTGTTCTTCACTTTTACCGATTATGGTAATGAATCAAGGACAAAGGAAAATGAAAATTAAACTGGTTTGAAAATAATCAAACCAAAGAAAAAATTGAACTACAACATAGACACTGGTTCCATAACACTTACCACAATGCATGTACATGTACATGTACATGTACATGCAGCCTTTATAAAGAAGTTTAAATTCTTGGGTCTGCTCTTTTAAAATGAGCCCCCTAAACTTTCAGAAGAGGGCAAATGTAGCCCTCTGCATTAGCAAATTGAAAGAAATTGAACTCCAACTTGTAAAGACTGTGAAATAACCTACACAATTCAAGACAGGTTATTTAGGATTTTAGCATTTTGTTTTAGAATTTTATTACTAGTACATTTGTTGGATAATTTTGTACTATATAATCAGTATGGTGTTTAGGAGGATTTTAGCATTTTATAAGAATTTTTATACTTTTAAATTTTTAGGATTACTTGTATCATAATTATTATAGTGTCCCCAATTAGTCCATATGGGCTAAACAAATTGACACTTAAATAAAGTTCTTACTTACTTTACTTATGCACATGTTGCACTTACTTGACTAGTTCATTGTCAAATACTGATGGTGTTACGTGAGAATCAGCAGCTTTTGGAATTTCAAACTCTTCATCTTTGTCTGAAATATTTCTGACAAGAAAAGAAAAAAAAGGATTAAGGAACATGCTAGAGCCATACAGCTTGCTCAAACTCAAACCTATGCCATTTCAGAACATGATAATTAATTGGGACACAATAACTTTCTGCTTTGAATGAAGGTTAAGTTTGTATTGATCATGTCCCTCACCGCTACTACTACCATAGAGTTAAAGAGATCATCAATGGTGTCAAAGGAATTGAAATTCTTAAACCCAGGATGCCTATGATCAAGAAACACTGACAGCAGTCAATCAGTACCACCATGGACCTCCCAGGGAACAGTTTCTAATCAGAATACTGAGGATCCAAATCCATCAATCACAAACAACCACTGACAATGACACTTAGCCCTTTCACTCCCAGATTCAATTATGGAGACATGATGTGTACAATGTAGTTCTAACTTTTGAGTCTCTCAACGAAATCCTGTGGTGTAACAATTCATATGAAACCTCTTCAGCAGTACTTTTGCATGGTACCATTTGTTTTTCAATATTTTACAAAATGAAATTTTGGATTTGTTTTTGATTTTTGCCTTTTGGCACTCTTGGGAGTGAAAGGGTATTATGTGTTACACATCTAGTTCACTCCGTCGCCTATAAAGACCAGCAGTGAGAAGTTGAAACTTTGTACAATCCACATCTGAAGGGAACACATCATGAGATAAACAATAAATAAGCTATCATATTTTTCAAGAGATATCTAACTTGTGTGAATTTTGGATTTCAATAACAAACTTATTATTATTTTGATTATTTGTATTAGGATAGATTACTTAGGTGTCCCCAATTAGCAAACTGTACTACAGCAAGCTAGAATGTTTTGAGACAATAATAAAGTTCTTCTTATTATTAATATGTCTTGTAACACCTTCCCTTGCATGGGTTCATAGAAGCATTACATTGTAGAGGCATTTGAGCACAATGACTTGTGCTCATACACTTTTTCTTAAATGACAATAATATATTTTCTGAACCTGTCTACACCTTCCTTTTACATTTGACAACATACATGTACATTATAAATACATGTATCACTAATAACTTGAGACTTTGAACCTGATTTAATTTACATTTCCCATTGTTCAACTTCAAAATAAGTTATGTGGTTAGAACTCCTATATGGTGCATGAAGTAAACATTAAAAAGTGCAGGGTTAAAAAAAAGTCCCTTCTCGTCATTTGGAACAAGTAGATTTTCCTTTGGGACAAGTAACTTTTCGTGCGGTACTTGCCCATCGAGCAAGGCCCAGGCAAGCCATCAGCTGACTAAATAATGATTTTACAATAACTGTAAAGTAATGGTCTGGGAAAAAAAAATTGGAGATTTGCTTGTCCAGAGGGCTAGCTGGAATCGAAGTTTTTTCAAGCCCTGAAAGTGGTTCTACATGTAATTTTTATTTCACTTTGGATGTAATTTAAATAATTATCATTAAAGTCATTTACATGTAGATGAAAGCCACAGTAGTACATATACTTTTCTATGTTTCTCTTTATCTCAGGAAGCAGGGATGGTGTATTGGTGAAAGTGCACTCACCCCAACCCACCAATGTGGCCCGGATTTGTATCCTGGACTCAATATCATAAACATTATACATGTAAATATTATTAATGTGTTCTGTGTTCTCGTCCTCCCTAAGTGTTTTTGTCTCCAATATCTTTTCTAAATTTTTCTAAACATTTTCTAAATTCCAATTTGATCTGGAATCCAGGACCCACAAGTTTAGTTGTCAGTTGTTTGACTGTTAGTTTTAATAAAAATGCATGCAATATGGTAGTATTTCATAAACTAACAGTCAATGGACAGGTATAAATTATACCGGTACTTACAATGAAGCAAGCGATGAACACATACTTCTAGCAACCATAATGCAACTTTGTGTTCTGCTTTAACATAAAACGACAAACATATGTAAAGTTAGGTAACGTACATGTACACATCATGTATACTGTACAATGTTACTAGAACTGTACAAGCAATGTAGGTTTGATAACTGTACTTTTTAGGAGATGAGGAGGCTACCACTACAAATAGTACATACAGTAAAAACCCGCAAGTAAGAACCTGCATTTTCCCAAGTTAGCCTAAACAGGTTCTTACATAAATGGTAATTAGCACAAATTTAGGCTATTTAGGTTGTTAAATAGGATCTTATTTTCTGAAGAAAAAATTACATTGAAGCTAATAGAATTTAGTGGTATTCAGCCTATTCCTTGTATAAAATCTGCTTACCAAGCCGGGGGGTGGGGGGGGGGGGGGTACTCCCGACAATGTAGGGTAGGTGTGTGTCGCCAAGGTTCTCAAATCCTGACCCTATTTAAGGGTAGAAAATCGAGATTTGATACCCCTTTTAAGGCCCAGTTTTAACAGACAATATCTGAGGAATATCTAAGGACCACAATACCAAAAATACCAAAAAGGATACCATATTTAAGGACTGAGCACCTAAAAAACCCTACCCTATTGGGCGGCACATACCTATTATATATAGCGGTTACCAAGCGGTTACCAAGCGGTTACCAAGTAAGTATTACCGGTATATTATGTAAAAATGACTATAATAAGAAAAATTGAAGCACTGATCACATTTTGAAGTCCTTTTTCAGAACTTAACATTATATACATGTACATGTACTGCTCTTGTTTGCCCAAGTGTACTGTACACATTTTTTATATAGATTTTAGAAAATAAGAACCTGTTTCAAATTTTAGGCTAAACAGGTTCTTGTATAGAGGGAGTCTAACTGGCAAATTTTACCCTAACAGGTTCTTAAAAACTAGGTTCTTACTTGCGGGTCTTTACTGTATGCCTACTGATCATTTCTCATTCAAAACAGCGAGAAGGTAAAAAGTGCTAAAATTGAAATTTTAGTAGAATAACAATTACCTGAAGGTCGGCCTGGCAATTCTAGCTTTTGAAATACTTAAATTTCTTGACACCACTCCAAGCAACTTGTCGTTTTGCTGTGAACATTTTAAGCAATTTAGCAAAACCGTGGCTTTTCTGGCCGCCATGTTGGATTCGAAGAGGAACGTGAGGGATTGGTGTCAAGCAATGTAGTCTTGCTATGCCTTATGGGGCAAGACCCGTAAACACAGGAATCCCAAGGCCAAAAGGAAGAAGGCAGTTGCCGGAGATTTATACACACAAGAAACCGGATTCCTGTCAGGGGCGTAGCCAGCTTTTAGAAGAGTTGCAGGCCTAGCCATCCGGTCCGCAAGGGCCGCTTCTAGGGGGTGTCCGGGGGCATACCCCCCGGGAAAATTTTTCGATATTGGCCATTGAAAATGCTTTATCCTTCACTTTCTGGTGATTTTATGTGTACAGTCTTGACGGCACCGAAATCCAAATATTTGATAAAAGAGAATGGATTTGAATTTTTCATTTGCAATTCTTAAAAATGTAACAGAAGTGGGCTGAAAAATTTGTAGGCCCGGGCCTACGGACCTACGGGCCTATAGGCTGGCTACGCCACTCTCTGTTTAAAATTCCGTTTGACTTTGGAAAGTTTTAGAAATTATGGACAGCTGGTTGGGGAATGCCTTGTTTTTCTTCAATATGTAGTCTTCCTCTGTAATTTGGCAACATAATAGCGAGTCTATTTTGTAGAATGAGAGACCGTGAAAGCTCGTAAATTATCCTCACTGCATACCTAATATAACATCACGGTAAACGAAGTTATGGGAGGAATCCGCGACTGCTTTGGCAAAAGATATGCAGCGAGGCTGGATGAAGGGTGGTGACTAGAAATGTATTTACATTCGGCGGAACTAAACTGTAAGTGGCAGTGACAGAGAATGTAAATAATTTCCTATTGGTATGAACGCACGTGAGCCGCTATGGCGTTAATTGACTCTATTGTTGTAACTTATATAAGGTTTGTTGGTCGTTATGTATTCATCTCAGCTCTCGAACTTTTCAATTTTATTTTATGCACTTTGTTTTCTTTGTTTTTTACCTTTAACCCCCATAGGTTCGTGCGCCTGCATTTGGTTGGGGAGTACGTTCCCATTTTTCCCACTGGGTTTTTGGGTTTTCGTACCAGGCAGCGCACTGGCTTGTAGTCCGAGTGGTGTTTCAGTTTTATGTCTGAATAATGTACTTAAATGAGGACGGCATTAAACACTCGGACCCATAGTTCGAGCTGCACACCCATTTTGTTTGTTTGTCGTGAATATAAATAGGAATGGATACTCCAAAATCAGGTTGGACACCTTATTGAGACTTATATAACGGAGTAACTGGTTAGCGTTCAGTTGAGGTTAGGGGTAGCAGTTTATATAGTTAAATTTAGGACTAAGCAACCCGAGAAGCTAGGTGGTACAGTGGTACGGTAGGCTATGTAAGCCTAAGCCTAGCTGAGGTCATAGGTTCAATCCTGAGTGGGGATTTTAGATTTTCTTTTTTACACTTAAAAATTTATTGAAAATAAATTCTAAGTGTCGACATTACGTTATATAATTCTCAATAAGTGTCCGAGGTGGTCCAACCTGATTTTGGAGTATCCATTCTAGTCACGACCCTGGATGAAGTGGTCACCGCCACCAGGGGAGGAGGGTTGGGAGAAAAGCGCTTTCTTCAGGCATTCCCGCAAAACTGCGAGATTTCGGGTGTTTCTTGGTGTTGCGGAAATCATTGTTGGTTAGCTTTTGTGTTGTGGTGTGGGTATTGTTCAGTGTCTTTTAAATCTTTTGTTTTACGTCATTTGGTGATCACACCATCCGCAACACCAAGAAACTACTGAGATTTCACAAAATATCATACACTATCTCCCCGGGATTGGCGGAGTGTGGCATGTTGCCGCGACACGCTAATTATATATGCAGTGAGAATAGAACAAAGGTTTAATTAATACAGTATTGTTCCAGTAAATGGAGATTTTTTAGGCTTACTTCCTACCTAATTATATTCTTTTACGCTCCTGAAAATTTCAGAAAATTTGGCCAAAATGCAAGAGAGATACCTTGCTTGCAAGTTTCTCAATCCGCCGTGAATTTGTTATTTGAGAAAGACAATGGCTTCTAGATCAATTATAGTCGGGGGGGAGGGGGGGGGGGGGGGGTGATTGCATTCATTAAGCACGTTTTATGAGCATTAAACTAATGTAAACGATAGTTGCTAGGGCCGTCGCTATGGTAAAATTACATACTACTATTCACTTACCTTATAGTTCCCTTATTTAGTGCTGCAAATTTAGTGAAATTCTTTTAAAATGGTATTCTCAAGTGTTTAAGATTACAATTTTGCCATTTTTAAACAACGGGTGTTTCTTGGTGTTGCGGAAGCCATTGTTGGTTAGCTTTTGTGTTGTGGTGTCAGGGTGGGTATTGTTCAGTGTCTTTTGAATCTTTTGTTTTACGTCATTTGGTGATCACACCATCCGCAACACCAAGAAACTACCAAAAAAAACAACGTTGCAAGGTTGACATCGTATTTTGGGCATAAGACCACGTTAATTATTTGACACTTCAAAGAGTTTTTCCACCTTACCCTTACCCGTAACTGACCAAGCGGTCATGAATGATGATAATGGAGTTTACCGGTGGTAAGATTATATACAATATCGTTACTGAAGCCTTTTCACTGTGCATTAGCAAGTTCGCGTTTTCCCAATTCACTCTATGAAAAATGAGAACCGGAATGAAAATGGTTCTCTTTGCTAGGGCCCTTTTTTAGTTCCGCCACTGGCATAATCGTTACCCACCTCAAATTTGGTTTGCGAATTATTGAAGCCAGATAATCTCACCACATCATCATCACACAATTATGGGTCTCTCAAACTTTTAGTCGAGTCTCAGTCTCGTTTTTTTTTCGCAAGACCTTTCAGAGGCTCCGTCTCGCATTGGTTAAAAACAAAATACCCCTGCCAAAAAGAAACGAACAATAGCTCACATTGACTCCTAGAATTTCAAATAAACGATGGATCATACGAACATCGAGACGATTTTGTATTCGTTTTTTATTTATACTTATTAACCTAACCTTGCTCACGAGTTTAACTCAACATCTATAACTTGAGCATTGATTAAACTATAATAATTACATCAAAGGAAAATACGTTGAAAATTTGCGACCCTTTTGAGATCCTGGTCACTTGTTAACGTTCATACTGTTGGTAGGGAACTGGTAGGGCACCTTTAATGTCTGCCCAAAGACAAAGTTATAAATTCAGCATTATAAGTTATATAAAACTGAAATCAGTCCAACTAAAGATTCACATCCCCAGTCTGGAAGTTTACTTTGATCTGCAGTCCTCCTCCATCCTCCCCGGATTTCCTCACCGCCGAGGACAGGCGTGTAAGTTATTCTTTCAACGCTACTACGTAATTTGGTTATAATTGAGAGGGCCATGTATATGTCCTGGTACTGTGGCGGTAGAAGGGATCGCGAGTTCATCGAAATAGTCTAGGAAGATCGAAGGAGACTCTGCAAGCAGGGTATACAACTGGGACCTGGCATAAAAAATGTTTACTGAAAAATGATTTTAAATTCTAAAAAAATATATAATAAAGCAATATAACAATACCGACTACGCAAAAATAAAATGAAATCAAATGTCGCGAAACATTGCCATCGTTCGGATCGGACCTTAATTTGTTCGCAAAAAAAAACAACAAAAAAAACACAAAAGCATCCGGACAAAACGCCCCATAACTCGAGACATAACGCTGCCTTAGTAGTCATATCGCCCCACTATCGCTGATCCTCCTATATGTAGGCTGAACGGATCACACGAGCTGAATCAGAAGTATACAAGAAGATGTAGAGAAAGAGGGAGTATGTCTATATAGTAAAGGGACGCGACCTCTTATAACGCTTGTCCCAAGTTAGGGGGTGTTCTGTCCGGAGCATCTGACCACAATTCAACACAACAAGGGATTCACGAAAGAGTGTTTTGTTTTCTAACGGTAACGGAAAACAAAACAGTCCCTTTACTAAAACGGCCAAATAAAGGCAAAATGTCGCAAGAGGCTAGATAATCTATACATGTATTGCTGAACATTACAAAATACGAAAAATAGTCTGAATGGGATACTTAAAAAAAAATTCGGTTATCACACATTTCGGCCACTTTTCAGCTAATATCTTACTACTTAGTCACCCGAGAAACCAGAAAAGATGATCACTTACGACTTACTTACAGGAGATGGTCTGTTATGAAAGAGTCTAGACTTTTCTCAAAGCCGGTCCGTTTTGTTTGAGTTCCCGGTCGACTTATGCGGGCAAGCAAGTATAGAGAGAGTTTAAATACAGTGTTTGATGTGAAATGATTCAAACAGGATTCAAAAAGATGGTCGCTGAAGTTAGATGGCCGCTAAAATAAATACAGTGAACTCTCTCTAAGACGGACACCGTCCCCAACTGTCCGTCTTAGAGAGGTATCCGGATTTTAGAGTCGAGGTAACGTGACACTAGTAATTCTGAGATAATAAAGCTAAACCTATGCACAATGAATACACGTCTGTTTTAAATCTGTTTAAAGTTGTTTACTTAAGCAACATCTACAAATTGGAACAAAAATAATTTTAGAAAAGTGGACTCGTTTGTTCATATTCAGCACCTCGATTCCGTTTTGAAGTATTTTTCACCAAAAAAAGCACTTCTCAAGTGTCAATTAACGGTTTCAAAGTGTCCGTTGTCCGTCTTAGAGAGATGTCCGTCTTATAGAGAGTTTAGTAACAGTAAAATGACTGAAAAACGGCAGGGACCAACACCAGGTGTCCGTCGTGTCCGTTAAGAGACAGCTGACTGTACAGCGTTTGACTGAAAAATGTTTCAAACAAGATTTCATCAAGATGTTAATAATATGAACAAAAGATCAAACACTGCGTGGCCCGAGTGTGGTGTAGTAAAATAAAGTTAAAAATATACATATTTTTTTAATGATAAAAGTGCCAAAAAAATGTGTTGGAAAGAAATATGTTTCGCTCTACTAAAAACTTAAGATTTCCAGAACTTCTGGGCACTTTTAGCATTTTTTTTAAACTTTATTTTACTTTCATAATGATGGTCGCTAAAGGAGGACTTGCTCACAAGAGTGGCCGTTAACAGTATCAATTCTATTACGAATATCTACATTTATTATTCAACTGCACTCAGCAGAGTACAAATAACACCCAAAACGAGTACAAATATCTCACGGTATTTGTACTCCAGAAGACCGGTTTGACCTGTTTTTCACAAACGTCACTTCGAGCATTAGTCTTACGTAAGCGCTTAAAAAATGGCTGAAATTGTTTCCAAACTAGAAAGGTCAAAACTGAGAAAAGCTAAGAAAAACTGACGGAATCTATTGACGTTTTTACCCAAACAAATCCAAACAATTATGCGTTTAATCACAGTCTTTCTTCGCTGTACAAAAAGTACACGCGACGAAACAACTACACGACTGACAATTCGTCATCATTTTGACTAAGTTGAATAATAAATCTCTTATTGGACGGTTTAGTGTGTAGTGTCGTGGAATATTTTTACCAGTCTCTTGTATTTTGACTCGCCCTACGGGCTCGCCAAAATACAGCGAGACTCGTAAAAATATCCCACGATACTACACACTAAACCGTCCAATAAGATATATTTACCAATTAAACATTTTAAGAAAGCGACCATTGTCCTGACCACCTTACCTCAGATCGGTCGCCTATTCGAACGATGCTTATTTAATACAATAGACTGCAAAACAGTCGTTTGTTTTTTCCGCTGGCTCGCTCGCAAGGGCACGAAGCACCAATAGCGTCTGAAGCGTGGATACCCGCGCGCGAAAGCGCGCGAGCCTCACACGAACGTGTAGTCTCTCCCCAGTCCCACTCTCCATATTCACACTCGCTCCAGACCTTTCGTTCAAAGATCGCGCGCATTCGTATGAGTAAAGCAAAAACTAAGACTGTTTTGCAGTCTATTAACACAACGGTGACTAAAGGAAGGTTGGTGGCTTAGAAAAATTCAGCTGTAGTTAACACAGTTTTCGTTTCCTTGCCGATAATTAGCATTTGACCTTTTCACAGCTTTTACTGTTCAAAACCTAAACCCAACTGCCTCGTATTTTTATATGTAATGTACCTAAATTTTAACATCAAAGGGAACAACTCCTTAAAAAATATGATACACCAAAATTCAAAATATTTTTTTTAGTTTCACATTACTAGTAATTAAGCAAACAAAATGTACTCAAACATTTCCTGCAGAATAGATCGCTTGGTTCCTATTTTTTTTTTCCTGTAGGAAAAATGAAGGTCTCCGAAGAAAAATTAAGTCGCCACTTACTGCTACTTACTACTACGGTAGCTAATAACTGGAGGCAAACAAACCTTCTCTGTGTTTCTGAAGTAACACGTGAAAAGAACAAAAGCAATGGTAGCGATAGTATGAACTTTGGTGATCTTTTCACGCAGGAAAAAAAATAGGACTTGTGTGCACACCGGCTAAAAATGGCTGGATGTACGCGTCACGTGTTGATGTAGCTGAGTAAGAGGACCAATTTTGATCATGAATTAAAATGCTTCTTCCTTTTAAAATAAACAGCAATCGCCAGTGCAAACTGTTGACAAAAAAAAACAAACAAATCAATTAAAGAACAAAAAAAAAACACGATTTACAAACAAGCACCAGTACCACACGGGCTTTTTTTTAGCTATTCACGCTGCCTCGTAACACGAGACAACATTCAGGGGCGCATGGGAGCATGGGAAAGGAGAGAGTTGAGCCTTCCCTTGGTCCTTTGCGCCCTCTGTCAAGCCTTCCCGCGGGCCTCGCGATCCTCCAGCGGAAAATCCTAATAAGCGCCTGGGTACCAGGCAGCTATTCGTGCTTCTACTGACATGTACTGAGGCTTATGTTTGTTCCACAAAAGAAAACCAAGCTAATAGGCAATAGTTTAGAGCAGTTTTCAATTGTCTAAATCCAAGACCTAAGTAATCAATCTCTGCCAATTGAAGACGAATACAATCCAATGAACCTACAGAAGTCGATGCAATTTTATGTAGCTGGCACCTCTCTCATCCGCAGAGGCTCCTATCAATAAAGAACGGTAAAACATAAAATGGGAGCGCGGGGAACGATGGGAAGGCTCCCTTCCTTCTTTTCCCTTCCCAGAGTACCCCCCGCGCTTTACTTTTTACCTCTACCCAGCCTCCGCGCGTTTTTTTGCCAAGCGTGGAGCGTGACTAGGAGGCCTCTGCGGAGGAGAGAGTAGCTGGCACCAAGAGCGAGAAAACAAGCAACTCACCAATTGGTTTTGATTTTACTTCTGATTGGTTGAGAAAGTGGTGCAAGATTTTTTCAGCCAATCACAAAGCAATGCAAAACAAAATCAATTGCAAAATTACTTTTCACAGTCAACAATTTTTAATCGTTTATATCACAAAACAAACCTCGATTAGCGAAACGACGAGTCCTCCGACACCAACCAACTTGAGATGACCGGAAGTAGAACGTTTTACAATTTTTAGACATCCCTAGAGTAGGCAAACATTGGAATTTACTGGTTTACAACAGGAAACAAAACATAACCTATATTACGTCACGTAAGCATTGAAAGTTGAGGAGGAGGAGGAGGAGGAGGAGGAGGAGGAGGAGGAGGAGGAGGAGGAGGAGGAGGAGGAGGAGGAGGAGGAGGAGGAGGAGGAGATTCCAATACTAAAGTGATGGGGTTGAAATGCCTATTTTAGGCCAGACAAAATTTAATATAAGGTATGACAAGAATGACAAGTCAGAAGGAACTGTTACCCCATTAGGTAGTGTTACAGCTTAGGGTTGAAATTGACTTTCAGTCATATATCCACAAAACGAAATTCTGCTACCGAACTATACATACTTCTAACTGGTAAGAGGCCGACCCAAGCTTTTAGCCAGCAGGGTGTCTGGGCGTCCTATGGACGCCCACTTTTTGAACAAATTCATGAACATTGCACCTAATCCTTTAAAAATTTATGATGAGAAATATCTCCAGGACGCCCACTTTTCATTTTCTGGCTAAAAGCCTGGGCTGACCAGTGGCTACCTAGGATGTGAACAAAGCACTACCGTGCTGTAAAAAAAAAAATAATAATTCAACTTGAGCTCAGAGAGGAGGACTTGAACTTGGGACCTCCGGATCACAAGTCAGGCACCCTAACCATAACACCACGCCGCCTCCTAAAACTAATTACAAGTCATCTTACCCCGTGGTTAATGTTGCCAAGTTCAAACCCAAACCCACAGGCATGGCTTTCTTGTATACAACAGCTGTCTGGGACTTTGTCGTATCTGTGGCCTCCGTATGTAGTATTTCGCCAGTCAACATAGTTGATCACTCCACAACATTTGTTCTATATTGAGAATAAAATATCTATTAGCCACAAACTATCTGCTTTGGCCTAGTTGTCAGGGTGACATATTAAGTCAGGTAATAGTGCGGGTCTGTGGACAAAATCAACAGTGTGACCATTGAAATGAAAGCTACTGAGCAGTACCTTCTTGTGGTACTGTTTTAATATTATAGCGGAGCACTTGCCAGGCCGAAGGCCTGGCTGCGTAGCTCCATACTCATAGAACCTATCGCCGTCATTTTTCATGGTCATGGCTAGCGGAATGTTTCGCGGGCGCGTGTCCGTCCGCCCGTGTTTGAACAACATCCGGGATCTTGAAAGCAAGGCTTTGATTTTCGCGCGACCACACAGCCGTGAGCTCGGTAAACACTTTTAGTTGTTTTGTTGTGTCTAGCGGAGAATTAAAGTCGTTATTTTCCTGCATTTTTTCACGGTTTGCTACTCAAGACAGGGATACTAATTAAGGGATACTGAGAAGCCGCTTTAGTGGAAAAAGACGAGCTTTCAGGGATAAAATCTTGCTTCGAGGAACTTCATGTATTACGTTTTTATCAATGTTTTCTACGGATTTCAGAACCAGAAGCGGAGATTTGAATTTCCAAGCAAGCGAGGAACTTAAAGGTAAAACAGATTACAGTTTTCGATGAGAATTTATGTTGATATCAATCTGTGAGTGACTTTTTATTAGTGTTATTGTTAGTTTTGGAGAATTGATTTTAAAACGTGCTTAAATTCAGTTGTATCGATCTCTTGAATTTCATCGAAGAAAGCTTGAACTCGATGAGCTATAATTAAATGGTACGCGTTTTGCTTTTAAACGTAAACTAATGGAGATTTGAACAAATTTTTTCGAAAGAAGATTGTGTTGTCCATTTTTATGTGTTTGTTCATTCATTAGATAGATTGAAAAGCGATTTTATGTAAACAAAACAAGACTTTGATTTTATAGTACAGTTCTATCTTCACTCGCATCGCCTTATGCAAATATGTTTGTGTATTTTTGCAATTTTTGATTTTCAAATCAGTTTCTCGGGCAATTTTTGACAAACATAAACTGTATTTTATTCGGAAACTAGTGGTACTAGTTATTCTAGACAGAGAAAAGTTGTTTTTGTGAACTTTTGTACGGTCTATAAAAATGTACTGTGCAGACGGTCGCGTAATACTGTTTTTGAGAATAGCTAAAATTGAAAATAGCCCGTTCGTCAATCTTAATTCTTGTGCTTCCAACCTTTCACCTTAGTTAAGTTTCACCTTAGTTAAATTTCACCTTAGTTAAGCTTGTTCAAAGTGCGACGCTATTAGGCTTGGGCTATCTATATATATTACATGTACTGTACAAGGTGATTCTAACTTTTGAGTCTGTGTATAAAGTCATACAGTGTGACCATTCAAATGAAAGCTATTGAGCAGCACTTTCCTGTGGTGCTGTAATTATGCTGTACAAGGTGGTTCTAACTTTTGAGTCTGTGGACGACATCAACAGTGTGACTATTCATATGAAAGCAACTGAGTGAGCAGTGACTTTCCTGTGGTGTTGTTTATTAATGTTATGCTGTGCAATGGATGTTCTAACTTTTGATTCTGTGGATGAAACCCTGCAGTGTGACAGTTCAAATGAAAGTCTTTTGAGTGAGCAGTAACTATTACTCTCCTGTGGTGCTGGTTATTATGCTGTACAAGGCGTGTCTAACGTTTGAGTATGTGGATGGAATTGTTAAGTATGACCATTCAAATGAAAAATGAATGGGGTTAGTTTCTACTCTCAAACTCCACGGAATCAACGAGCGCTTTTCATTCAACTACACCTGTAATTTACATTTGTTTTTCACGTCACCAAATTCCCACCAATAGCGTAGCTCCACCTACTATATAAAACCACAGACTACCCACAATCCCTTGACGAAGGGCTAGCGCTCGAAACGTCAGCTTTCTCGAATCTTTTTACGGTTGATAATTTACCTTATCGACTCAGTCGATAAAACCAAATTCTCATTCAAATGAAACTTGCTGAGCAGTACATGCAGTGCTGTACAATGCATGTGGTTCTAATTTTCGAGTCTGTGGATGGAATCATAAAGTGTGACCATTCAAATCTGACCTATAGAAAATTGAATCTCCAAAACTAAAACGAGAAACACTTTCAAACTTTCACAGTTTGATCCCATACACTAAGCACACATTTTGGCGTAAACTAGAATTAAATTAAACTTTTATAAGCTTAATTGAGGAACTTATAGATGTGCTCATACACATGCAAAATCACAAGTTCGAAATGTTTTTCTGATTCACTCAAAATCGGCTTGACAAAATTTTCTAATTTTTAGATATTTTGTTTGCCATAGATCATAGTTTATCGTAATGGTTTTGATTTTTCTAGATGCCATCGCAATCGCTCGGAATTTAGACTCAAGTGATTTCAATATTTCTCATTTATCTCCGCAATTTTAAATGCGATTTACAAAATTATTACACTTTTATAAACTTCAAACTATGTACAATATTTTCTGTAAGTTTCGTACTAATTCAATAAAGGAAAGTTAATTAAACGTCCGCTCAAAAATGTTCGGTGAGGCTACACGGAAACTGGAGGGAAACACCTTAAGAAAATGCAAAGTCTGTTCTCCGAGAATGCACTTCAGTCGGAGAGCACATGGAATCCTGGCACATGTGCACATACGGATACTGCTGGCCACGGTAACACTGATGCTCTTTGTTGTTAACTTCATTAAATTAACTACAGCCACTGTACATTTAATTCTCTGCACCTTTTGCTGTATTCTCTTGATAAGATTCAATGACTCATAACTTCCTGTCACGCCGTATTGTTTGACATGAATTTTCATGTCATCCTCCATCGTATTTTTCACCTACAAGTAAGAATAACTGCATCAAAGTCAAACCTTCCATAAGCAATCCCCCAGGGAGGGGGGGGGAACTCCCATATAAAAATGACGGGGGTGCTCGTTGTACCTTTTAGGGGTCAAAATTTGGAGATTGGTACCGCTTAGGGTACTAAAATCTAAAATGAGCACCATTAGAATTATCGCTGTACCTTTTATGACATTCTCGTCCCCAGAGCCGCTTGGCCCTCTTAACCGCCGGAACTTGAGTACGAGAGCCAAGGGGCTCTGGGGACACAGGATTTGATTGGCTAGAATCTAGGACTTCCGTTTGGTTCTGCTCATGCTCAGAGTTTTTTTCAAGATGGCGGACGTGCTTTCAATATGAAGAACACGGTGCAAGAAAAGGCAGGATTCTAGCTGTCTCATTTCAGAAGTTGGACGTTTATCTTTCGCGAGGAGTAGTTAGATGTTATCGTTAAACTTTCGGCAGTTTCCGAGTCGTGAATATGGTAACAATCGTCGCGATCAGATAGTTGGAGGATTTTTGGCTTATGAATACCCGCTGAATAACTTAGCTTTAATACATCAGCTGACTCTGGCTGACTTTTAAACTTATCATCAATTTATGGCTAGTCTCGCCGATTCCGAGATTTTTGCATCCAGAAGTCAAGGTATAGATAATAATTTAAGACTACATTTAGAAATTTCTGGGCTATTCTAGGAATCTGTTTGAAATGTGAAGGTGGATTTATATGCAGGTGCTGACAATGATATGTAATTATTTCATGTTACTTACGGCCACATATCAATGGTGTTTTAATACTCAAATCTTTGACTTCACTAATGACATCTTTTGGACATTTCAAACTTGTACAATATTTCCCTTTTGTACAAGCTTAGCCAGACATTTTGAATTCATCTAAGACAGAACAGGGAAAAAATAAGGAGAATTAAAATTATCTCTTATGAAATGTTGAAAAATGTGTTGTGGCTTTCTGCGCAACTCGTCAAATAAAATCACTCTTA
The DNA here is from genome assembly GCA_022457155.1 of Cladopsammia gracilis. Lineage (NCBI taxonomy): Eukaryota > Metazoa > Cnidaria > Anthozoa > Scleractinia > Dendrophylliidae > Cladopsammia > Cladopsammia gracilis. Next base: position 25,352 of record JAJGOT010000550.1, read on the forward strand.
GCATCTACATATGACTTCTTTGCTCAGGCAGAGCATTTCCACTGGTATTGCAAAGGTCAAGGGAGATCTACAAGTATCCCAAAAGTCAAAGAAGCTTGCAGGTGAATCAATCAGTGATATATTTTACTACTACTGAAATATGTCACTTCTAATCACTGTATTAAATTTGGCTGCTGAAGGCCACTGTTCTCTGTTTCTGTAAACATAATTTCTTTTTTGGCTTTAGATCATCTTATCAGCTCAGAGGGATTAGGGTGATTTAGATAAACAAGATGTGTGCAGATGCAAAAGACATGAAGACTGATTGAGCTCCAGCATCTGTCTTCTTGGTTTCTTTGTGCATGCACTCGCTTTGCTCAACAGATTCTCCCTTTCCACAAACTCCATTTGAGCCTCTGCAGAGATAAAAGGCTTTCAAGACAGATAACAAGATCCATCATCATCATCTTCAGATATTTTTAAAGAAGCATGTTAATATTTCATCCTCAAAAATCCAGTCAGTAAAAGTTTGTATATGAACTAATGCCAATGTTTTACCCCAGGGGGATGCTTGGATCAACTTCCACTGCCAGGGTATTTGCTGCTGGCCTCTCAGAGCCCCTACTCCATTTTAATATAAATCTACTAGCATTCTATCATGAATGCTGTTCTCTTATTGGCTATTCTACTCACTATCTAACCTGTTGTAGGAAGTGAGTATGTGCAGTTGTCAGTGGCAGTTGCTATTCAATAAAAACTCATCAACTATCACGAGATAGAAATCTCAAGCTCATAATCCAATTATGAAATAGTCTATTCTGTGGCCAATTATTGACCCCATATTTGTCACTTTTGTGAAAATGTAAACTTTGTGATCCAAACTTAGTCACTTTGTTTTTAATCCCCCAAATCCATACTAGAACAAAAATACCCCCCACAAAAAAAAGGAAATTGCCATAATTTTCTTACTCTAAAAATCCCAAAAATGTGCGACCCCATACTCTGTTGAAAATGTAACCCCATTATAGTCAATCCAGTTGTGAAAATACGACCCCATCCGGCAGAAGGGAAGTACTCCCCTCCCCCAGGCAACCTACCAGGAACTGGAAATCATCTATCTGTTCTTGTGCCACATGATGTAGCACTGTCATAATGATTTCAGAGGCGGATCCAGGATTTTTTTATGGGGGCGGGCTACGGGTATTTGCCTAGGTCAATAAAATTTTTCATTGTTGCAATTAAAAAGAAAACTGTTAAAACTGAATGTCTAAAGGACACCCCCCACCCCCCCCCCCCCCCCCCCCACTGTATCCACCCTGGATTTTAAAACAAAATTAAAGAGGCATATGTTTCAGAGTGAACTTGCACATTTAAATTCAGATGACATCCTAGTAAAGCATGTCTTTTATTGGTGCCAGTATGAGATTAGTAAGCCTCATCACCTGAATTTGGGCCAGGCATGGAGGGTATCCATGTACTACCGTGTTAGCAGTTTCACAGATAATTTGTCAATGAGGAAATACTTAGTGTGCTGGATGCTTAAAGCACCATTTAAAAAAGGCTGAGCTTTATTATTTTAGGAAAAAAGCAAGAGTAGTTGGTACACCAACAACTATCTTGTCCTCATTACCAAACAAGGGTATTTTACAGTGGCGGATCCAGGGGGAGGGTCGAGGGGGGGGGGGGGGGGGGGGGGTCTGGATCCACCCCCTTCCCCTACCAGACCCGTGTCTCCCATATGGTTCTTAAAAATAATAGAATAAAATTGTTTTATACCTAGTTGTATCACTTCCACCGATTGACTGATTGTCAAGTTTTTGACTTAACAAACGCTTTTCAAGTCTCAGGAATGTTGGAAGTGGCATTTTAGAGGGTAAAATCAGAAACGTTTTCCGAGGGGCATGCACCCAGACCCCCCCTTTCAGAAATTCCTGGATCTGTCCCTGTTTTAAACTATTTCCCCCAAAACACATACATGTATGGCCCACATAGACAGTTTCTGTAGCAGAAAGCAAGTTGGCAGATAGCTGCACCACATGTCCTGATCAGCATTCTGTTAGCCTGTTACAAACAGTTACTGGAATAGATGTGCAGGGAAAGGCAAGGAAACTGAGAAAAGAGTACTTGCAATGGATTTTCTTTGCATACTACCAGACATAACCAGACACATTGCCATGATCACAAAGAAGGGTTCAAGTATGCGCAATTTACTCTTTCACATTCAAACTTGGTTTCAAGGGCACTTAGGATATACTTGGAAGCCCTAGTGTGAAGCCATTGAGTATGATAATTGCCCAAATTTATATTTTCCATAAAAAATAAACAAAAAAATTGCAATATATGGATTACTGTTATAAAAACAACAAATTAATTAGAAAAGTGAAGTGAACCATCATAACGTTTACCGGTATTTCACCTTCGTAATAATACAGTGGAATTAAAGGGTCACAAGACAGTCCATACCTGATCATGATGGTTAAAAGGAATGTTATCTAAAAAATATTCAGTGGAGCCTCTATTAAGCGGTCACCCTAGCTCGGGGAATAGCCAACTGACAAATCTGATAAAATGCAGTGGAATGTAATGAAATCGTGAAGCCAGATATAATATCCATAAATGAACAACTACATGTAATATACTGGAATTCAAAAACGGTGACAAATTTTATCACGAAATGTGGATTTTGGTAGAAATAATCCAGTACCTTTGATATTTATAAATGCACATGCCACAGTTAGTAAACCAGACCTGCGATGCAGCTGCTTGTTACTCGTCGTGAACTGCTGCATGCTCAGGCGATTCACTGATATGTTCTGATCCACAAAATAGTTTCTCCGGATACTGGCCGTAATTGATAATCCCAGGTGGGACGGTGAAGTTTTGTTAACGTGACCAGGCCATGTTGGCTACGCTCAGCCAAAGGAATCCTCGATCGAACTTCTTGCTCTAATTAACAAAATCTAGTATTTGAAACACGCAGTCTTTGTCGTTGAAAATCATCATAGTGATTCCCAAGTATAAGCGTCCCAAGCCAATACCTTCTGACAGTTTAAAGTCTTTAAAGGCAAGTTACATTTGCGATTTCTTGACCGATTTCCCGGCAACTAATCCAGATTTTTTACTTCCGTTTTGGATGTTATTGTTTTGAAACTAGCCAATCAAATCCTGTGTCCCCAGAGCCCCTTGGCTCTCGTACTCAGGTTCCGGCGGTTAAGAGGGCCAAGCGGCTCTGGGGACGAGAATGCTTTTATGACAGAATATGACATGTGTTGTTTTAGAATTGGTACCTCTTAGGGGTAAAAATTATTTTGAGCCACGCCTATCAAACGAGATTTTGGTACCTTTTAGGGTGTTTTTCGAAAATTTCCGACGAGCACCCCCGTCATTTTTATATGGGAGTCCCCCCCCCCCCCTCCCGGGAAGGAATCACCCAAAATGTACAGCCAAGGTGGTCGCTTACAAGTCCCACCGAATTCAAGCCCATGGGCAATGTTCCAGTTAACTTTCAAATGCAGGGAGTCAATGAATAATTTTAAGGGGTTGTGGGTCTCTCTACATGTAACTCTTCTCAACTTTGCCATTTGATTGTCAGGTCAGGAAGCCAGCCTTGTCGGGTTTTTGACCCGAGATCCCTCTCTTATCTGGAACACTGCATGGGGGTGTGACTTGAGAATGATCACGTAAACATAGAAAGGATCAATGATTACACTATGCCAGAAGCTGAGCCAGAATTCCACTGAGACACTTCCACAGATGATTAAGCGACAACGACTCAGATGAAGGAATTGAAGATGATCACTCAGATTAAACCGATTAAAGACCTCCTTTGTCAGTTTGTAACCATGTTAAAAGAGTTAATAAAATTTATTATTGATCGCATCTTCAGAACATTCAATGACTGCAAATGGCTCGCAAAATTTTAAGACAAAATGCTACCCAAAAATAGCCCCATGGATTTTTTTTAACGAATATTTCCAACCAAAAAACGCCCACCGGAATATAAGCCCACTCCCCCAAAAAACCGACAAAAAGCGGTTGGGCAAATAAATTATAAGCCCAGGGCTTATTTTCAGAGGTTTACAGTAATTCAATTTAAATCTGTAGTTCAGTACAGTGTGTGTATATCAAAATGTGAGTGGTCACTTCACTGGGGTTAAAAACAACAGAAAACGTTGAAAGTGGTCGACTGGTTACTTACAGGTGTATGAGAGGTACTTTTATTAAAAAAGGTATTTTGGTTTAAAAAAAAGTACATGTACACTGTACATGTAGTTTGGTATTACTGAATTTTGGGAAAAATTGTTGCTTAGGAGAGGTGGTCGTGCATTGAGGTTCAACTGCATTTTGATTTTAATCCCAAACGCTTTCCAAAGACCCAAGATCTTTCTGTTTCACAAGTAGAAAGGAAATTTTTTGTCTCACTAATTGACAAACCAGCCTGAATCCAAATTAATTAATTAATTCATTTGCTGTTTCTATTAGGTTTCAGGACACCTGAAATGAGGAACTTACCTTTCCGGCATAAACAAATCCCATGATTGCCGCCACAAAGGCAAAAATGCCAGCTACGACAACAACACATAAAAACTGCAGGAAAACAAATTATGCAAAAAAATGAACATAATAATATTAATTATTTAACTAACCAGAAGTAACCATTATCAGTACATTGTGATCTTCACTTCATGTGCGACATATTTCAGGATTCACTGTGCCATACTAATGTATCAGCATTAGACTCCATATCCATTCAACTGCTTTCAAGCCTGATTTGTACAATGTAATTTCATTTTGTGTTTTTCAGGGGTTAGAGTCAGTATACATAATTATGTACACATAGTAGGTCTTGCCTGTTACCCAGAAGTGGAACTGTTATACATCTATTTCCCTGGAAACCAGTAGACAATAATAAATTTAGCATTGTCTACTTCTGACATTTCCGGGTAACAGGCAAGACCTACTATGTGTACATAAACAGACTCATCTATAAACCCCAATAACTTTAATAATAATAATAATAATAATAATAATAATAATAATAATAACAATAATAATAATAAAGAATGAGTAACATAGTGCACATAATTTATCACATGCACCTCATGGCACTTTACATATAAGGTACGTATGAGAAGGAGATTGGACGTCAGTTCATATAGAGCAGTTTTCAATTGAGTGTGGTAAAACCAATACCAAAGTTATTACTCTGACCAATCACAGCAGTCATAAACAATCCAGTGAACCAATCAGAGCTTGAAGCAATTACATGTCGGTGGCGCCAAGTGCGGGAAAACGTGTGTGATTGGTTTTGGTTTTACTTCTGATTGGTTGAGAAAGTGGCGCAAGATTTTATAAACAGTCACATGGTGTAGCAATGCAAAAGCAATTGAAATCTGCTCTATCATAAAGGTGCAAAAGCTATCAGTCCATCGTTGATCTTCCCAACCACACCCATTGACAATGTGTGGGCTGGCATTGAGGGTGGTCATGGCCAGGGTTTTGTTATGTCCTCAGTGGTTCTTTTACATCCACATTGGAGATGGGACCGCCATTTCTACATGGTCATCTGAGCCACTTGAAGATCTAACCATTTGCAGATGTCACAGCAAAGGCAGCACATTTGTTTTCTGTTATTTTAAGACCCTGATTCTTGGTCTGGCCAGGATTTAAACCAGCGACCATCCACTCTGCAGAATGGCACTGTACCAACTAAGTTAACCAGGTGGTGGTTTGAGCTCACCTCCTCCCTTAACTTACTTAACTTCCTTAACTCTGTATTTCATATGGCCCCAGCTAAAACTTACTATAAGTGAGTTTTTTTTCACATTATCTGTGGTAACCTCTATGCATTTTGTCACTATAACCATAAAGATTCCAGCTGCAATGCTTAAAATGCCAGCCGCAAGAAGAACACCGGGTGCTGACTGAAATGGCACAGTGGAAACTGCGGCATGATCCTTCTCAATAACGAGGACTGCAATGGCAGCTGCAAACTTGAAAATACCTAAAAGCTGTACATTAAACCAAAAAAAAAATTAGTGTAAATACATGTACATAATTATGTAAAGCATTTAATTAAGAAGTCAGTGATAGAGGTGCTGATTCTCATACCTTTGAGGGTTAGTTTTGGTATCTTTTTGGGTATTCGGTTCCGAATTCTCCTCAGTTGTACATGAACATGTTTATAGCTATTCTGGTACATTCTTAATTTAAGAATGTAATGCACTTTTTGTTGATGTGCATCTTTACTACAGGTACATGCAATTCATGTCACAACATTGACAATCTGCTAAGTCAATTATTGAGAATATTAATGTGTTTACAGTCAACCCTCTCTAAACGGACACTCCTCTAAGGCAGACACCAGTCTCTTGACACTTCAGTCACTCATTTTTTACTGTATCAATAAACTCTTAATGAGATAGACACCTTTCTAAGTTGGAAAAATATACCGGTAGTTGATTCTGGTTTCCAAAGCTGTCTGTCTTATTAGAGAGAGTTCAGGACTGTACAATGTATTTCAGATGTCAGGACATGTAGGGGGCTGTTTAATACTAACATCATGGGATTGGTGAATGAATGAAGACAGAAGGCTGGCGAGACATTTCTGCAATCTGGTCATCGACTATACTTTTTAATGGTGAAATCACAACAATGGAATATGTTCTCCTTGATGACATTCTTCCCTGGTAAGCACAAACATTGTGAAGATTAAACTCTTTCCAAAGCCTATAGGTAAGTAAATTTTTTATGGTTGTTTCCTGCTCTTTCTTAAGAACGATTTCTCAATCTTCTCCTCGAATATTGAGAGATGCCAAAGCTTTGGACAACGCTCCATCTACCAGTTTGATTTTAGTTTTTAAGTTGTAACTCTCATCTCCCTTGGGAGATTGCATGATACATTAGATTGACGTGTTTACCTCTTTCAACCAATCAGAACGATCCATACGCTGGCGTACAGACTACTCAAAAAGCGAACAAAACAAAACGCCAGCTACGCAGGCTATTTTTATTCTAGACCTTTTCCAGACTCGCTATTTTCCAGATACTAACTTGTTCACAATCACAGTTATTAGTTAAAGGGGTCAGTAAAAATGCCGTACTGCCTGCCATACTGATTAATATTTTTGAAATGCCATTTGCAGTAAAGCTTGTCTAGACTAAATTCTTTACGTAACTGATCGGTTTCACAGAAAATGATACCCTATTCTAAACCAAAAATCTCTTATTCCTATACCCTATCCCAGACTAAACTGCCTGAAAACCATACCCTTCACAGCGACACATACCTATAATAGCTCATATATGGGAGTCCCCCCTCGCCCCCCCCCCCCCCTCTCCCGAGCATACACCATGTTTAATAAGTGGGCTATTTTAGGCACATGTAAACAAACATTTTTCTAGTCTGTGATATACATGTGTGCCTTTCTGACACTGCATGTTTACAGTAAACAATGTTTTACCATTAGAGTTGGCCAGATTGAAATAATTGAAATAATATAATTATATTTTCATTTGCCTGTTTTGTTACACATCATCTAAACTTTGTTTAAATAACTGGCCCTTTATGTTTAAAACCCAGTTACGTGTAATAGTAATTTGTTCACATTTTACATTTATTGCCTTGCAACATCACACAGTGACAAAAGTGCAAGCTTCCAAAAAAAAAAAAAAAAAAAAAAAACCAAAGAATTTAACTAAAAATTAAATACAGAAATAAATAGGAACAAGGAGCCCGTTGGGCTTCGAAACTGGCTCGTTTGGTCTCATTTTCCACCCGGTTTTCATTTTAGAGTTTTATATTAGCAATCCACAATATACAATCTAGAATCTATCAATATGCACAGTCCAGTCCACATTTACATTCCACAGCCCGCTTCAAGCACTCCTTAGGGACGGACTATTTTATTGTTAAGAGGGGGGGAGGTGGGGGGGTTGGGCAATTACTAAAAAAGCAAAAGTAAAGAAAAAAAATAATGCAAAGCGAGCGAAAGGAAAAAAGGTATGGAACAATCCCGAAAAAAATTCTTGCACAACATCTGAGATTCGAAAAAAATTCATGATCAGAAAAATTGCCCAACACTGCCACCTCCCCCACCCCCCACAAAAATAACATCGTCTACCTTTAGTAGGCTACAATTTCAGGTCTATATTTTTTTTTCTCTGATCGACTCGGTAATGTTAGAAAAAAACATAAGTTTAGAACTTTGTGTATTTTTTTCGCTTTAAAATCCTTGAAACCACCTACTACAAGGAATCAGGATTGTTTAAACACAGGCATTTTGGAGAATCGGTGATCAGGTTTCGAATAAATTACAATATCAACATGATCGATCAAATAGCGTGACATGTGTGGAATTTGAACGTGACTCCACGGAATAATGCTTGAGAATTGTTTACTCAGCAGTTCTGTGACCTGCCGGGACGTGTTTTATTCAACGATTTGATTTGGTTAGAAAAATTCAACTCGCTTTCCTTTTATCAGAAATAGATCGCATCCGAAAATCACAGAGATTTAATTTTTAACAATTCCGTCAAAATTAGAACGGTAAATATTTGAATTATAGTTGCCGACATCACTGATTACGCCATTTCTGAAAACCGGAAGTAAACTAGGTATGGTGTTGGCCGCAGCAAAAGCGATTCCCGGGGCAGGTGACCCAACAGGCCGAAAAAGAAAAAAGAGGGTATTTTAAGAACTGACTCGTTGTAGAGCGATGAGCCAGTTAAAAAGCTTGTGTACATTGAAGAAATAACAAGGGAAATGTACTTACAAAAACAATGCCGCCTATGCATGGAAAGACTTTAGTCATGTAAAATCTCTTTGTGTGTGAACCAGGCATTACTGCTTCCTTCATTTCTTCCATCATGGTTGCATTAAATCTAGAATAGGATTTCAAAACAATATTTTGTGTATCAATATAATTTTTATGTTTTGTTATAGATTGTATAAATTATTAACATGGTATATCTACAATGTAGATGTGATCTGTCTCAATCTCACTATATACTGTACATGTAGGTTGGATTCAATACTGTAGATTCATAATCTGTTTTTGGAACAAAAATGCTAAATCTGTTTTTGGATTCAGGAATCTGGGTGCTGGTATTACCAAATCTTATGCTAAAGGGAGTGACCACATCATTGATGACATGTATACATGTACAGGCAAAATTATTTTTAATGTTTACTCTTATAAATATATTTCAATCTCGTGTAAAAATAAATAAAATCATCCAATAAAAGTTTCAGTGTTGTGCATGACGCCATTTTCAAGTTCAAAATGATTAGAATAAACTGTCAGAATAAATAGTTCGCTGAAGATTAACATAATAAAATAATAAAGTATTTAATGTCACTCAAATAGTTTGGCTCGAATTGAGTCCTACTGGACATTTAAAGAGATGGTGTCAATTCTCTAATTAGCAACATTTCATGCACTAAACAATCAAACTTATTCTTGCACTTCTTATAAGAATGAGAAACTGTTTGTCAAGGTGTTTTGGGACAAAAGTGCTTGCCAATGGAAGATGACTGGTTGCTAGGTTCAGCCGTGCACTGGTGTAAGTGCCTGAGTATATACCCTACAATGTACATAAACTTGCATCACATACATGTACAGTACGTACATTGCATTGAAATTTATAAACTACACACTAGCTGCTGGTTTATAATAGGCAGTTTCTTCCCCTTTACTTTAAGCTCCTGTTGGATCTTGTTGCTAACAAAAACTGGTTGAATGACTGTATAAGTCTTCTGGCTAATAGGTCTTTGAGTTGTTTGTGTAATAAGTCTGCCAAATCCTGGTCTTTAAAGGGCAGGACTATTCGAACTGTTGGACTTTCTCTAGGGTATTGGTTGCAGGTCTTCAGCCTTTGAAGCAACAAAAAAATCCTGACAGTAGTATTAGATGAGTTGTGGATATGTCAGTCAGGAGAACAGTGCTCCCAATTGTATGACCAACTCGATGATATAAGCAATATGCACTGTCGAGCATTTCTTTTCAACAGTCCTTGGCTTTTTGTGTGACATTACATTTATTTATTATGTTAATCTTCAGCGAACTATTTATTCTGACAGTTTATTCTAATCATTTTAAGCTTGAAAATGATGATACTGAAACGCTGTTCCATGGTTTTAATTTATCATTAATTTTTACATGTTTATGTATAACAAAACCTTTACTTATAAAGGATATTTCATTCTATTTTAATTATAATATTCATTTTGCTTTTGTCAACTTCTACATGCAGTTTTTAGGATGTTTTATGTGGGATTTACATGTTTTTTTTTGTTAGCAGAAATACACCAAGCCTAAAACCATTCAACTTGTGTATGTACTAAAGCTTGATCAAAGGGAATGCAGTAGTTACCACAAATAAACATTCCGTGTTTTCTTGATTAAATGCCAGGGGCATTTACTTAAAACTTGGCCTCATGGAACTGGAGTTTATGTTTGAACCCGCCATTTATTGGAGGCCTAGCATTTTTTAAAAAGGGGTAATTTTTCATAATTTTTCATGATCACATTTTACGTACATGTATTTTAATTCCTAAATTCCTGATGCAAAAGATAAATTGAACAAAATGTTCAAAATATCTTGACGAAATTAACCCTTTGAATGCCAAGGGCATACATAATAATTATACGTCCTATTAAAAGACAATGAATACATGCATAAAAATTATGCGTCCTCTACCAACTTGTTTAGGGCAGGAATTACAACAAAAAAGAAGTTATAAATTTTCATGAAAAAATCCAATATGGCCACCAGTTGCCAGGGGTGTACATGTATCTGTGTTGGCATTCAAAGGGTTAACTAGAATGAGAAGTTTCAAAGTCAATAAACTGTAACAAAATTTTAACCACAAATTCAACTGATGTTCCCTGACCTTGAGACGCTTGTCTGTCTTTTCATACCAACCATCAACTCAGATAAAGAAACGATAGAGCGATCCCCGGGATGATAAGAAGATAAACTTTATATCTCAATAAAGAATGTCCACTTGACAAAACATCCAATAAAATAGAGACTGCACAATGATTATTGTTGTTATTATTTTTAACATTTCATTTTTTTCCGCTTGTATCAAAATGGCAGCTGAACGTGACCGTAACCACCATAATTAACAATAGAACATTTTTACTGAAACAAAGTATATGGAATATATTCATTAGGTGGAATGGCCAATACAGTTTATTTCACTTAAAACTTCATTTAATTATTTCATGGCAACAATCAGTTATACAATACTGAATTCAACTAAACCCTGATACCTCAAATGCTGAGGGTATTTATTTAAAACTCGACCTTGTTATCGGTCTGCATGTAAAATTGTATGTTGTAATGATAACCTGCTAAAAAAGTGTCAAGAAGGTAAATGCAACAATAAATGCAGGGTTCAAAATAAAATCACAGCTTTAAGCTTGAATTTGTAGGCTTTTTTTGTCTAGGCTCATTTTTTCCCGGCTGTCAATAAAATGAATGAGCACATACCCTCAGCAGTCAACAACATTTTTTTTTTCACTTTTTGCGATTTGTCTGTAGGCCACTTCTTATAATCTGTTCAAAGCCTTTTTAAGTAGCGCCATTCCGAGTGTTATGACAACCCTGAATTATCGTTACATGATGCCATTGCAGCGACTTTGATTTCAGTTGCATTGGCCGATTCAAGCAGGACATGAATTTTCTGTTTCTTTGGTAAAAAGTCGCCAGCAAGTGTGGTTAAAGTGCTGACTACTGCCGGCAGCCGGCTGCTATTTTGAACCCTGAAATGTGCTGCACATTCTGTTGGAGTTGACTGCATTTTGCAGTGAGTTGGTGTTGTCTTGCTATGAGTCAGCTTTGTTTTGCCGTGAGTTGATTTTGTTTTGCTGTGAGTTGATTTTATTTTACAGTGGGTTTGTTTTGTGCTGCCTACCTGATTTCTCAACTCAACAAAAATGACTGAGGGGAAAAATAGCACTATTTTCTGAAAAACAACTGCAAACCATCGGTACAGATCTTGAGAGCTCTTGTGACATTGGGATGCCTGTGGCTTAGTCAATAATATGGCTGGGGTGGGGTGAGGAATGGTATGGTTCAATGAATTTCAATTTTAAATCAAACACCCTATTTCAATTGCGTAAATTTAGGAATAAGAAACATATAAACACTAGTATACATAAAGTTGACTTACGGATATCTTATATAAGCTCATGTAAAAAGCTAACAACCGAAATTTTTGCTTGTTCGAACAAGTTTCAACACAGCAATAAGCATGTGCGGGGCGAGAAGTTAAATTGTGTTTTATGAGTTAAAATAAGCGCTTTCTAAGGTAAAGTAAGCGAAAGTAAGAGCCATTGTGTATGTTGTGATACGCTTTATAATATTTTCTACAAAATATTTTACACCAGGCGTAGAAATGTGCCGCACGAAAGCTCAGGTCTGGAGCAAAGTGATCGAAGAACTGCTTACCTTCAAAACTGCGCTAAAGCTTACTTCAATGGAAATTCGACTGCTTATACTTCTTGTTTATATCTAAAAATATGGCAACCATAGATAATATTTCAATCTACAAACGCAAATTGTCTGCAGTACAGCCCGCGTTTGAAGCGAGAAACGAACAAAGGCGTTTTTCAAACCCAGAGCCTTTGTTTATTCGGCACAGCCCAACGGTGAGGGAAAAACGAGAAGGAACTAGGGATGAACCTCATTCTCGTTCCCAGAGCCGCTTGGCCCACTTAATTGCCAGAGCCTGAGTACGAGGACGCTCTGGGGACGGACGAGAATGATTTGAATTACGACCCCAGAGGAGGTTGGACAGCAGGAAAAGTAAAGATATTTTGGAGAAATTAACTGGACAGCGGGCTAAGGAATGGGTATAAAATATGGACTAGGGTATCAACCTCGTTCCCAGGGCTTTTCCCTTCGAGAGAGGGGCGGGCGCCCCTCTCTCGAAGGGAAAAGCCCTGGGAACGAGGTTGCTAGGGTATAAAACGAGGACTACGGACTAGGAATAAAACGCGGAGTGAGAATCACGGACTACGTATAAAACGTGGACTGGGTGTAAATAACGAATAAATAACAAGGACCGAAGCTGTGAACATAAAATATTGATTTACCTCGACAAATACCAGATTTTTAATACGTATGGGTCGCGGCATGTTTCAATGTTCCATTCAAATATAAAAGAAAAGCAGAAATGTCTAGATACCCTGTCCCAGCAGTCTGAAATTCTCATACAGAATTTCCATGAAATGTCTTATTTAATTCTTCTGAGAATAGTCAATCTTTGTTCAGAAATGTCAAGCGATTTAAAACTGAATTATGTTGGCTTTGTAGTTGAGGAATGTTTCGAGCTTGGGCATATTACAAAATCTCGGTGTTTTCGACAATTTTCATTCGAACCTGCTGACAGTACTCGATCTATGTGCAGAAATACCAAGCGATTTCTGATTTCTTTCCATCACTTTTGGCGGTTTTGACGCCCTGTTCTCATGAACACAACTGATGCTGTGTTCACATTAGGGTGAAACATGTTTAGTCTGATCACGAATAAGGATACAGGATTCACTGTGAACATGTTAGCGCAAATGCCGTCTCATTGCTAAACATTCGAATCACGAAGGAATCACGAATAAATAAAAGAAAGAAAGATGAAAGATTTTATGTATTCATTATTTTTATTTTACTTTTTATTGTGAACATTTTTTTGATCCCCGATCCTTGATCCTCTTTTGATGCTCAGAACACTAACGCAAAACAATTTTCGAATTTTATTTCATTTTATTTTTTAACTTTTTTTGTGAACATTTTTCCTTGATCCCCGATCCTTGATCCTTGATCCTTCATCCCGATCCTTGATCCTTGATGTATGTTTTCCAGGAAACCAACATTTTATTCTTACCTTGCATTGATCATAGTCAAAGTACACACACACAAAAAAAAAAAAAAACAACGAAGAAGCCCTTCCGATTGTCCGTGGCTGTAGATTTGCTATCTCCGAACAGTAGTTTTACATGCAAAGAATCGAAACGAAGAAATTGTTGTCCGTGAACCAAACGAACCAAACGAACCAAGCGAACCAAACGCGTGCATGGGGGCAAATTCTCAAAACAGCCATTCCAAGTTTTTAAAAAATCCAATTGCTTAGTGGTGCACAATAATCGTGATATATACCCGATCGTTTTATATTCCCGCTGCCTCTTTTGAATTGAAAAGACAACCGACATAAACGCTTATCTTATGCTTTCGTTTACCGTCTCCACACATTTTGAGCTCCGTGTCCGAAACGATTGCTACTCGGGAGAACACTCGCACGCATATAGCAAAGAGAATAAACTGCTTTTAACATTTAACGAAGGCGCGAGTTGAGCAAGATTATAAATTTTCGAGAAGAACTGGGATCCTGCAAAGGTCTGGAACGATAGTGACGGTCAATTCTACAACAACAACAACAACAACAACAACAACAACAACAATTTATTCAAACTCAAAAATTCAAATTCAAACCGCGGACTTGTTCACTCGCGGATTTACCCCAATAAACAGCATTTGATGTGTTTCTTATGAATACAAGAAAAAATAAAATAAAAATTAAAGGGAATAGATTTGATTTGGCAATTATTTTATTCCATATCTTCCCAACCGGCCGTAACGCGGGCCGTAACGGCCATCTTCAATTCAAATTTGAAACCAGAGGCGCGAATTGGGGGAGGAGCCTGGCCTTTTATACCAGAATTTCGTGTTTAACCCAAATCTCGGCGTGTAGGTTGATCAACTCGTGCTCCTCTTAGCGTTAATACATGTTTTAGCGCATTTTTGTTATAATAGTAATAATAATAATAATTTTTTTTGAACAAGATGTTTATTAACAATTAAAATAACTATTTACATACATTAAAATTCTAATACGATAAGATATTTGAAATGGTATAATAAAAAACTCCTCAACATGCATTACATTTTTAAAATGAAACTGATTCAGAATTTTTTTTAATTAATTGTAAACGTAAGATTGTTTGAGAATTTTTTAATAAAGGTTTTATCGAATATTTATACGGATTGTAATTATGAATATAATAAATAATGAAACAAATCTTTATTAACAAATTGTCAAACAATTCTCAAATAAGTAACAATTAAAATAACTATTTACAATATATTAAAATAATAATATTAATAATATTAATTTTTTTTAATTTTTTTAGGTAATAATACTTTATTAACAAATTTCTTAAAACAATCTTAAATTTACAATATAAAATTACAACACATGTATAATAATTACAAAATATATAATAATGAAAGACTCCTGAACATTACATTTTTAAAATGAAAACTGATCATAATCATAAAAAATAATAATAATGATCATAATTTTAATCTTTAAAATTGCCTATATTACATCTCATCTGGCCGATCGACTGCAACTGCAACACTGTAAATCCCTAACATAACGTATGTCTGGTTATGTTGACTTATGAATGCAACAAAACCTCATCTTACTAAGAAAAATCACCAAAAATTACAAAAGAAAGTTAGAAAGAGAAATAAAAATAAAAATAGTGTTCTCAATGCCTTATAATAATAATAATATTAATAATAACAATAATAATAACAAAGCTAACTAAAAAATCTTATTTTACAATTAATTTCACTTCAAAAACTATTCAGTCAAAACACTATTTACATTATTCCTTTCGATTAAAAAAAGACACTTAATTTCGATTAAAAAAAATCAATCCATTAAAAATATATCATATATTCAAAAAAAAAAAAAAGAAAAAAAATCAATTAAAAAAAAGGTTCATTTCAACTAAACTAAATTAACGAGCTCACGCCATTATCACACACGCTTGGGTAGCGTTTAAGCGGCAGTCATCAATGAAATCCCCTTGTGGAATTTTGTGGAAGGGTGTCCTAGAACCTCTTACGCATGTGTGTACCGACCTTAAAATCTCAAAAGAAAGCAATGTTCTAATCCAAATAATAGTAATGTGATAAGGTTCCTCATCATAATATAATAATAATAATAATAATAATAATAATAATAATAATAATAATAATAATACATTTCTATAGCGCCTTTTCTCTGTGATTCCAAGGCGCTAATTACATTCAAAAAACAATAAAACTATAATCCAAAATCTAAAAAGCTCGCTTAAAAAGAAAAACAAATTATATACAAGTAAGATGTTCTAAAAAAAAAAGTTATGGAAAAAATAAAAAGTTATGGAACGCAACCTCATGATAAGGAAAATGAAGGTAACTTCACTAACTCAGACAAAAAGAATGGGCTTTTATAGTATTCATACCCTAACATAAAGGATCATTTAAGCTGAATGGTATTGGAAAGGGATTCAGAGCCACCTATAATCTTTCGAAAAGTTAGTGTCTCTGAAGCCCTTCCGAAGAATTTCTCTTTGTAGAGCTAGTTTTTTCGTTTTAAGCACTAAAAGCTAAAATTAAGGGTTTCTTTAACAGGCTATACTGTTACTATGGTAACAATGGTCATAACTTGTTTAACAATGACTGGGCATTTGTTTGATACCATTATTGTAGCACTAACTGATAAAGAGTGGTAACATTGATCCATCACAGTATATTAAGTGATGGAAAATGCTGGGAACTGTTGCGAGCCACCTTAAAGGGGCAATATCATTAGGGCGAAACTTGAAAACGTTGGGCCGTCGTTTTCAAGTTTGATTCGGCAAATTCAAAGAGGCCGTCGAGAAGTGGAGGTATTTGTTGAATCAAAAAATCCGTTTTACATCACTTTTAACAGTGATATGTCCAAAATTCCGGTGCAAGAACAGTGAACAGTGCCGCGCGTGGAACCTCGTGATACTGCCCCTTTAAGGCAGTTATGTCCAGGATTGCAGATAATTAGATGCATGACAAATTTAATAAGCGTCACAAAGTGTCCTTTTGCTCTTCTACTCAACTTTAACATCACTCGTTTTCAAAAATACAGACAAGAAACGTCACGAAGTGTCCCCTAAATTCTGCTCTTTAAGTAAAGATAAACAGGTGCGTTTACCCTAACCTAAAAACAACACTAACACTAATGCTTACCTTACATTTCAAAAAAGATAGTTAACACTTAGACTTAATGGGACACTTCGTGTTGGATATCAAAAATTTGTCACGCATCTAATACACCTTATTCCAAAATGGCGAGCAATTTATTATTCTTTTGTATGCATTTCAATTAGCCCTCTGCCTCATTTTCGCGTAAAAATTCTGTTGTATTTTGCACATGCTAACGAGGCAACAAGAGCTAATTAACATACATATAAAGAATAATAAATTGACCACCATTTTGGAATAAGGTGTATTATCTGCAATCCTGGACAAGGATTAAGGAGGCTCGTAAGGGTTTTTTATTTACTTATAACAGCGTCTCCAAAATGATGGAATATTAAAAATGATCTTAAGGATAATTTCTGGATATCTACACGACGCTATTTTCAGGCAACACTTAAGGGTGTTTACTGACATCATGGCCGTTACCATCGCAACAATACAACTCTCTGAAAAAAGCCTCTCAAACTCAGTTTTCGCAAATTATATTTAAAAGTTATTAGGTGACCTATTTTATTAAGTTATTTTGGAAAGCTCCGCTAATTATCTTTTATTTTTGGCGATATAACAAATCGGGAAATCGAGTTATTTGCGAAAAAGACTGTTGCCAGATATTCCGGCGACCTTGGGGAATCGGAGCGTGTCTTCAGATATTCTTTTTATAGTTGGCAACGTGGGAAAATTTACTGACATTGTGTATAGCCCCTCGCACTTCTACAAACATCCATTGATATTTAAGTGGTGGAACGGTAAGCAAAGAGACAGTGATTCAGGGAAAAACCGAGAGTTATGCTCGGTGCTGATTGGCTAATGACATGCGCACGAGGTCGCAGGGTTATGTTTTATAGCAGGCACTCGAGCTTTTGTATTTAAGGAATTGTTTCGTGACTCAGAAACGCATTGAGTCGTCCAAATTAGGTATATGAATGCAAATTATGAACCTCAGTGAACCCTTGATTGTTGTTGATGAAGGATTCCTGCATGGGAGTAAGCTCTGTAATTTCTGCTCCATCTTTACTATCAAAGATGCTCACCTTCTTAGCGTTGATACAAGTTTTGGCGCTTTCGGTTTGTGTTGGAACACAAACTCATGATGAGGAGAATGAAGGTAAGTTCTAAACACTTGTAAAGTAACGAAATGTTTTCTATAGTATTAATAGCATTTACAAAAGGTGTGATTGTTGATACTGAACAGTACACCAGGTTACTGTTGGAAAATGAATTGCATGTGTTTCTGTCAACTCTATTTCCATCTCTGAAATCAATGAGCTTCAGCGGCAGGAAATAAGAAATATCGGACAAATGTTATTTACTTACTTACACGAGGCTTACGGACCGTTAGGCTTTCAGCTCTCTTTCAACCAGACATTAAACAAAAAAGTAACTAAGGTTGTGTTTACACTTGGGCATTTACCGGGGTAAATATTTATTGACTAAGGGGTCGCGTTCAAGGATAGGTGTTTGACCTGTCATCACTAGTCTCAGACAAGCGCGACCCTTATGTCGCGCTTACCGAAATACGAGCTCCGCAGGGCATAAGATCAAAAGAGCCGATGTCCTGCCTCGGAGCGGGTCATATCGGGCAAAAGAGGTAAAAAACGATGGAGTGCTGTCAAATAATATGTCGACGCCAGGTTTGAAGACACACAGATTTCCTGGTACTTGGGTTTCGCAATATAAAGACTCGACCGCACTTTTAAGCTCACCACACAGGCAGCCCAACAGTGGTGTGTGAACCACATCAAATTACAGATTCAAAGCCGGTATACAGTAATGAAATATACTAATACGATTTGTCACGGAATTGAGAAGCGATAGAAAAATCAAAAATATTACACAATAAAGACTTCTTACCTTTACTTTATTGTCCCTTGGTGTGTCCTGACCGGTTTAAATGCATTTTTATCGCTTTTGTCACTCGCGCCACTATCCACTATCACTTCTCAATTCCGTGACAAATCGTATTATTCCAGGCATAACTAATCAATGATCAATGACATCAATGAGTAATCAATGGATAATCAATGGGTAATCAATTGATTAATCATTGAGTATTGCCAATACTCAATGAGTAAACAATGATTAATCGAACCCAAAAAATTTTGTGGGTTATTGATTACTCATTGATGTCATTGATTACTCATTTTAAACCAACAGAGACCTTCCAGTACACCCATTTCTCTTCCTGCCACCCACCAGGGGTCAGAAAAGGGCTCAGAAAAGGTGGAGCCCTGAGACTTTTTAAGAACAAATTCCTCAACGAAATCATTCAGTGAGAATATCAACAACTTCAAAGCACGCCTCCGTGCTAGAGGCTACACTCACAATCTCATTGAGAAAATAATTTCCGAGGTAAAATTCAATGAACGGAAGTCATCTTTGCAGCAAAAGGAGAACGTGCGAAAAAGAATTCCGCCTTTCGTAACAACGTGCCACCCGGCGTTGCCTAATCTTAAAAACATCTAATGAGCAAATGGCATTTAATTCAGAACCAACCATTGCTAAGAGAAATATACAAAGAGCCTCCCCTTATCTCATACAAAAAAGGAAAATCTTTGGGGGATATACTTGTTAGAGAAAAACTCTAAAGGTCACGTTCCACGTTATCACGAGCTTATGAGTCGTGTCTGGCCTGTCAACACCTCTTTTCATGCAAACCAATGACTAATCAATGACATCAATGGCTAATCAATGACCAAAAATTTTGTGGGTCATTGATTAGTCATTGAGTACTCATTGAGTATTGGCAACACTCGATGAGTAATCAATTGATTACTCATTGATTACCCATTGATTACCCATTGATTACTTATTGATTACATTGATGTCATTGATGTTCGGCTTCGAATCTGTAATTTGATGTGGCTCACACACCAAGGTTGGGGTGCCTGTGCTCACCATCATGGCGAACAGATATCCAAACGATCCTTTTAACCAGTACTCTCCTTACCAACCCGGGTCTTCATTGAACTTTCCTGGAAGTGGCTCGAGGGAATTTCTCCAATTCCATGGGTTTTATTATTGTTCAAGTCATTGTATGCAGCAAGGAGCAGAGCAGTTTAATCCCACGGAACCATCAAAGCCCGGACCTTCGACTCGGAAGAGCCGCGAGCGATGGCAAACAAGAGACGAGGCTGTCCTGGTCCAGTCATGGGCCGATAATATCGAACGCCTGGAAAGCAAGGACAGTAGGAAAGCTTGGGATGAAATCGTTAGAGCTTTGAACGATAACCAAGGCATTCCAAAACAGTAGATCAGTGCATGCGCGACCGCAAGCCTGACCATTATAATTGGATTATGTTATGTCTGGATTTGCCCGCTATCATTTTTTGGTAGCGACAGATTCCCCGTTCCCCGTTCCCCTTCCCGCGTTCCCCGTTCCCCGTTCACCGATTCCCCGTTCTCTATTTTAGACATAGCCTTTTCTTTTCTTTAAACAGGATGTGAAAATAAAGTAGCTGAAAATGGAGAGAGAAATGGTCACTCTCTGTGGCCAAGGCAAATATTGACATTCAGTTCTGTACTTAAAGATGACATCAAATACTGAAATACTGAAACAAAGTTCTTTACCCATAAAAATAAACTAAAGAAATTTAACAGTACGTTGAAAGATTAAATAAAAACGCCGTATTTAGAAGTGCTCATAAATATATTGTCTCCAACTGCTCCAAGTCAATTCAGTTTCATCGATGTGTCATGGAATACTCTATTCTTCAGTTTAGAAGCTTTGTTCAATGTTCTATCCTTTATTTTCAAGCCAATTTCAGTTAGCAAACTGGAATGAGATGTACTTTATAATAACCCACAACAATGTAAGGTTTTTCGAGTGTCGATCATCGATGGTTTTGTTGCGTTTTCAATGCATTTTCCCTGCAGACTAAACCTGACTCACGTAATAGCTGAAAAGCAAAAGCTTACTGAAAAGCTTACTGAAAAGCTTACTGTCTACAGTCAGTTTATATATGCGCTCGAGTACCTTGTTCAAATTTTGAGAGAAATTGGGAAAGTCTTTATATCATACCAGGTCTTGACAGCAGTAATATCAGCGGTCGTCTTCAAATATGCCTTATACACTGTCAGCGGAATTAACAAAAAAAAATTTACATTCCATCGAGTGACCGACCGACTGAGTGAAATTTGCCCCAGCTGCTATAATCATTTAAACCATTAACAGAAATCTGTGTTCCTAGTGTTCCCAGTTAAATTTGGAAAAATTCCAAAAGTTTGGCGGGTATTAGACATGATTCCGGATCGTAAATGATCTCCAAATTGGACCGCATCCTCGTCTATTTTCTTTCTGTTTAAATCTTAAGACGCCCTATTTTGCAATTCTTAGTACCGATACGGTATCAGCTGCATGCTTGCCTAAGTCAAGTTATATAAAACGGATAGACCGGAATAACCCGAACGAAAACAGGATGTTTTGAACATGGTTTGATGCTGGCCATTTCCTGCCGTCCTTGTATTTTTTTTAAACAGGTCCCTTGACGTATTTGCATTATCCTCGTTTTCACTTCGCTGGAAGATTTCGTGCAGACACGGCGACAATAAATAATTTTCCAAACAATTACGACACGGCAAATTTTGATCAAAACGATCAGCAGCAAAATGATGATAATTGGAATCCTCTTGGGAGTGGAGAGTGGGCTGTAGAGGCTGAGGTGACCCAAGTGTGCTACTCTGACCTTCGTTGTGAAGGAAACCAGAAGATGGATCCACTTATAGGCGCTGGTATAACAGGTATTTGCAATACGTTGATAAATAAAGGGCGGTTTTCAATTGCGTCTCGAAAAACCAACACAACAAAATCCAAGTAATCACTCCAGCAGGGTGGTTTGCACTAGGACATAAGCATAAGCATAAGCATAAGCATAAGCATAAGCATAAGCATAAGCATAAGCAAGTGAGAAAACGTTCTTCTTGTGCTTATGCTATGTCGCGGATTTGACTAGTGAGAACAGGGTCGACATAAGCACAAGCATAATCACACGGCCGTCGAACAATCATGGGCCACTTTGACAATATCACAAGCAATATGGCGATCGGTAGTGCGATCACAGTGGATGAGTTGCTTGCGGAGGCGGACAGAGTGTATCCAGTGCTTTATGATAAAGCAAGTAAAGACTTCAAGGACCGAAACAAGAAGGATTTGGCGTGGCAGGACGTTGCTCAAAAGACCAGTTTTTGTCTAATCGAACAAAACACAGCGATAACACCATGAAAGCATAAACAAACTTGGTGATCGAATGATAAAACAATTATTGAATTCGGCTATCGTCAAACATGGTGATTTGTCTGCTCGCAATGACAAATCACGATATCTTGCTTAGCTCGTCCAATAATTGATAATTGTTCTCATGTATAAATGAAGTTATTTTTGATATTCCGGAATAATGACCGACTAATGAATGAGTGATTAACTTGCTTCCATCTCATTCTTATTTTTATCAATTTAAAGGAGGAGGAATCAGAGTTCCAGCTAAGTTGGTTGACCTGGATCCTCAAGCTCACAAGTTTGAAGTGATATGGGGTTGGACGATTCTGGTGGGTGGATTTCTCTCAGCTGACTTTGTTCCCGCTCCTACTCAGTACCGTTGGGTGAAGGTAGCGAATTCTTCACATGGCACAACAACGGATGCATACCAGGGAGCCGCATGGCAGTCTATACTTACAAACATCACATGGAACGAAACCATCACGTCACCAATTTTGGAGCAGATGAGGCCGGAGACCAAAAAAAGCGGAAACCTATCTATTCGATTCAATGTGGACGGTTTCAACGAATCGCCAGGCGACCCATATTTTGGCTGGGGGCGAATAAAAGGTATAAATTTCAAAGATTTTAACTCCAAAAGTGGAGTCAAAGTTTTAGATTCTATTACTCGCTTGTTATCAGGGAATCAAAAATCAAATTAAAACGAACAACTCTACCCAAAGGGAATCACGTAACGCATCTACCACTGTCGCTCAAACCAAAAAAGAAACTCGCTTCTTTTATTTACTCACTGACTAAAACAAGTGCGCAAGTGTAATGAAACTGCTAAAGATTGGCAAACGCTTCCAGCATCATTTTCTACTTCTTCCGTGGTTGCGAAGATAGCTTTTAGTGTTCTAATGAATTCGCGAGAATTCATATTCAGCATTGCAGCTAACTTTTTATGAGCCGAACAGATCAGCTGCGATCATATGCCATACGCGTTCAGGAAGGTGCGTTGAAATGATCAGTCATTTCTCCCTCTGTTGTCGGTATTTGGCACAGACTAGTTTGCACGTTTGTTCTGGAGTTCGTGGCAGAGATTAGACTACAAGATGGAGGTCTTCGTGAATCTCTTATTGGCGCAGACTATGTGCAAGTATGACCATCCTTTACCATTTTTGATGAGAGCGAATTTAGGCGGCGATGTCTTCTGGGCCTAACGATTTACTAATGTTCTAGGTTTTCCAGAATTTGTTGACGACACCACAATTCTCAGTGCTATCAGAAGTATTCTGTGGACTATACTGAGCTTTACTCGAACAGACGAAGAAGTTTTCATTATATATACAGTCAAACCTGTATTAGGCGGTCACCCTCTATTAAGCGGGCACCCTCCGATCTATAGATCTATCGATCTATCGATCTATCGATCTATCGATCTATCGATCTATCGATCGAAATTTTCTTCCAATGTTTACTGTAAATCGAACCTGAATTCAGCAGACCCCTCTATTAAGCGGACGTGGGCACCAAAGTTAGGCCGTTTTGTTACACGAAACCTGACGGTGGACATTTCAATTGTTAATTTAGAATGCATTTTTATTAAAATGTGGGATTACCGTCTACTTCTAAAAGCGCGATTTCAAGTAAAAAATACTGATTCAACTCGATACAGACAGTTGCGACCTTAGGTGAATGTGTCCCTTTAATTCATAAACCTTTTTAGTATCACTTTGAAAAGCCAAAAAACATATTTGTTTCAATGGAAACCTACAAATAATGGTCCAGTTTTGTTAACAAATACTCTACCAGTGCAGAGAAACAAGTATTCGTTATCTTTGGCTGCTGATGGCCAGGATGAAAATGGATTGCAACTTGAAAAAATTGGCCAATTTTCAGTCAAGTTCGTCCCAAGAGTCGTAGAAAAAACGCAGAAAAACCTATTATGGTTTGTTCTTCCTTGAAGAAATCACTTGATATTATCTTCTTGGTGTTCTAAAAGCAATTTTATGTTTGAGCAAAGGTACTTTATCATATATTTAGTTTATTTTGACCAAAACACAGCAAAATCTGCGTGATAATGCCCCTGAATGTAATGAAATCAGTACGTGTGGGTATAATAAACGTGGAGATATAAGAGAATTAATGATTAACTATTATTGAGCAATGTATCAGAACCTGTATCAAGCAGACAACCTGTAATTATTGTTAATCTGCTTGCAAACAAGGTTTTCATCGTTGGCTTCTTTGATTTCAATCAGTTTCCATCATTTCAGTATGCCATGCAACAAGAAAAATCATTGAAGGAAATCATTTCTGCACATTGTAAACAAACTTCTGATTTATTTATTGATGTGTTACAGGGACTATTGGCTTGGCTAACAGTCAGTCCTATGCATTCACAACCGGTGGAAGAGTTCTAAAGGCCCTAACTGAAGGATTGCAAGATGCACCTTTTATATTCGACAAAAAAGCAAAAAGAGTTACAATCGATTTTGGAAACAGTTTACCAATAATGAAAAACGGAAGCCACAACGTGACATTTATAGACAAACTTGTGGTGGCTATTCCAAAAAAACAGAATTCCACACAGCGGCATCTCTCCTACTCATGCGACGATGACATTTTACCCATTGGCGTTATTCTCTACCGGTTGCAGAACTGGTACCAAAATGCCGCTGGTATCCAGTCGTTTCCTTCCTCAGGAGTCTTACCTGAACAGGAGATCAATTTGTTAAATAATACACCGCTTATTATTATAGAAGTAAGTAAAGCAGCATTGTTTTGCATCTAAGACCTAACGTATTTGTTGCATTTCAGGCGCCTCACAATTTCACTAATATTACTCAGTTAAAGGGACACTATCACGAAGGCTCATGCGCCAGTTTCTCGAATCGAATCTTGAAATCTTTAGCCCAAATTTTTCAAGTTGAACTGTCAATTTCAAAATGGCGTCGACTAGTGGTGACGGGCAAGGTAGAAAACGAAGAAACTCGGGACAGAAAAGGATATTTGATGCACCGAAAAGAGCGATGAAAGAGTGGTTGAAATCACATAAACGTGTTTACTTCTAAGTCATGGCATAAAGCCAAATTCATCGCAGGCTATGAAAGTTGCTTCGATTCTGTCTTCGCGGCGCACTTGTTGTCGTTAGAATATTGCTTACGTCACGAGAAAGCAAAGGATTTTAAATTATTAGCAGTGTGTAAGTCGAGACGTTACCCTTCAATGAAAGCGGTATTGAAAGCGGTGTTACACGGCGGCCGTTGAAAATTTGAGCGCTTTATAAGACGTTGTGTGGGGAAAAAATAACGAACAACTGTAAATTAGCGTTTGAAATCTACAGCGGCAGGGGTAATTTGCCGAACGCCGAACATTGTTCTCACTCTTAACAGTAAATAAAAGCTAACCAATTTGAATCAGTGCTTAATCTTTAATACTGTAAATCAGTGCTACAGTATTTAGGGTTAAGCACTGATTCAAATTGGTTGGCTTTTATTTACTGTTGTGGGTGAGAAAAATGTTCGGCGTTCGGCAAATTACCCCTGCCGCTGTAGATTTCGAACGCTAAATAAAGCGAAATGCAGACAATAATTCATTAAAGCGGCACTATTAAAGTCACCTCTGGCGTATTCTTTTGTCCTTTGGGGTTTTTCTAGCCGTTTCTGGTTTCTTTGTCGTCACTGTTTTCCTTTCATAAGACGTTCGGTTTGAGACCGACTTCCACTCGGAGGCGATATACGTCCCAAAAATCCACCCGACTGGCGATTTTTTCAGCCGCAGTTAAAGAACTATTTCCCTTCCACCATAAAACATCTCTGTTTTTTTTTTTGAAAATCATCGCATATTACGCTGAAAATGGGTGTTTTCTGCAATCGATTCCAAGCCCATAATGTCGGCCAAATGTTTTCAAGTAGACCGGAAGTGAGCCTGGTTCGCGCATGCGAATCCGTGACAGTGTCCCTTTAACGGCCAGACCTAGAGCTAACGCCAATATGAATTAGCTTCGTTTGTTGTTGGTTCTTGTCTTCGTTTAACTTTCGCGTCCTTCGGGGAGTAGGAATTGTGTAGCGTTGACTTCTCTGACCCCACCAACTAATGCAGTCTGGGATCGACTCCCGGAGTCGGTTTCATATGTGGATTAATTTTGTTGTTGGTTCTTGTCATGGTTAAATGTTCGTAAATTTTCGGGGAGCAGTATTTGTGTAGTCATGAGAGCGCTCGCCTCGAATTTTTTGTTGGTCACCGGCTCGTCTTTGTTAAACTCCACTTTTTCATTTGGAGCAAATTACTAAATTACAATGTTAAAAAACCTATACATTCGGAGTAAAATACGTGAAGCAAAGAACATTTTGAATCACACAAGAAACGCAATTTCTTGTAGGTTTGAAATAGAATTAAAATTAATTAAAACATATAGAGCGGTTTTCAATGAAGTGTCGCAAAACCAAAACCAAAGTATACGAAATTAGTCCGGCCAATCACAACATAGGCAGACAATCTAAAAAAACCATGCAATCAGAACTCGAAGTAAATAAATGTGGGCGGCACCAAGTGCGGAAAAATGCGTGCGAACAAGCCACAATTGGTTTTGGTTTTCCTTCTGATTGGTTTAAAAGTTGGCGAATCACAAGCCGTAGCAACGCAAAAACAAAGCAATTGCGAAATTACTTTTGACACTCAATTGAAAGCCATTCTATGCCTTTTCCTGATTTTCCTGCAACATGAATTCGTGCTCTCATTTCGTGCTTAGCAGTCTTGCTTATGTCAATAGCTTTAGCTGCGCATTTACCGTTTGTGAAATAGATTTCGACCTAAACTTAAAAGTTGCGAACTATGCTCGCTAAACATCCATCAAGTTGACCTTATTGATCATAAGGGAAATTATACTGGAGACCTAATTGTACTGATTGTAATAGGAATGCGCACATGACGATCCCTATGGTCAGCCACATAAGTCCCGCTACGTTTTTGTGATCTCCCGTGAGTAGCGTTTCTCTGGTAAATCACAATAATATCATTCGTGCTATTTCTATACAGGCGGAGGGAATATGGCCCGCGGTACAGTGTAAGAGAATATTGTTTTCTGAAGCTAGCGACGGAATTCAAGTCCATCCCATCAATTCATGGGTTATCAAAGCAGAACCAGGAGACGACATCAATGTAACTCTCTTAGCGACCAAATTTGGACTTCCTGTGCCGGGAATAAACATCACTATCAGAAACTTTGTTTGCCCAGAGATATTCTACGAAAACGGAGGACCTCTCATTAGCACGGATCCTCTTCCTTTATCTGATCAAACATTGGTAACCGATCTCGATGGATTAGTATTCATAACATCTACGGCTCCAGATCCTATGAATCCAAGGTCATTTATAGATGGTCAAGTGTACCCTTATCTGTACTGGCCTGAAAGTCACCCCATCGACGAAAAGAAAACTTGCAAACACGATTTCTTGTATCTTCTTAATTCGTACATTGTTATCCGCATTTTCGACAATTTCACCTACGGAGAACCTCCCACTTGGACTGAGGACGTGAAACCGATTTTTCAGCAATACGCCACGCTGTTTCCCGTAATGACGAAGAGCTATGTCGATCTTGGGGACTACCATAAAGTTATCAAAGAGAAACTTCACATCAGTATAACGCTAGGCCTTCCACAGAGTAATCCTAATCATATGCCAGTGACTCGTGACTTATCGAAGGGTAAACGTGACATGATCCTAAAATGGCTAGACTACCCTTGTTATGGATTGGACACGGTGGATTTCACAATTAAAAAGTTGCGCCAAAACCTTCAGACAGCCTTAGAAATCGAGCATGCCACAATCCCAACTTACTTAACAGCACTTGCCACCATAAAAAGCAGCTATAACACTGACGTACAAGCTATCTTCAGGCAGATAATTCTTCAAGAGATGCTACATATGGCTCTGGCCGCAAACATGTTAAACGCCATTGGTGGAGAACCTGTGCTGTTTTCAAAGAACTTCTTACCTCTTTACCCGACCTCTCTTCCAGGAGGCTTGATGCCAGGTTTAACAGTTCCTATACAGAAATGTTCTATTTCTCTTATTTCCAACATATTCATGGAAATTGAACAGCCTTCGGTCACCGAAGCTAAAACAGGTGACGGTTACCCAGAAGAGGAAATGCCAGCGCTTATCATGTTAAGCTCCGAGTCACCTCATATCAAAGTAACTGGAAAATACAAAGGTAAGATGCTTTATATGAATGGAATTCTTAATTTGTTAACTATAAGCATAACTTTCATCATCTTCATGATAGTTTATTGAAGACACCTTGATTGTTTATAAGGTGCGATTGTACGGTTTGTCTATCTCCTTAATTAAAAATACTTTACTTCTTTTGTCGTTAACTTTGAACCAGAACTGTCTGCAGAAAAAGGGGATAAAAACGTAACGCAATATTTTAATAAGCTTATGTTTTTACAATGACACGGTTCGATATTTTTTTTAAAATTAAACGTGAGGATTTTAGACGAACGCAAAAAGCAAAACAGTAAAAGAAGGTTCTGAGCTGGACTTGAACTCGCGCCTTCCGACTCTAATTCCCGACACTAAACCACTCGGCCACCGAGGAACAGATGCTTAGCAAAGATTAAATTTTATTATTTCAAGCTAGATACGCATCAAAAACGCGTGTCTCGGTTAAAAAATCCTTTTAGATCGATTTTAATGATGCATTTCCAACTGCGAAACATCTTCAAGTTTATTGTTGTTTATATTCGTTTACAACAAATTAGTTATTGATATCGCTGGATTCACGTTGTTCTTGATACGAAACGCATTCGTAACAAAGCATTACGTCACAAAGTTAACAGCTGATGGAAGGAGTGATAACCCGTTCATTACGCATGCGCGTATTCACAGGTTAAAAACGAACTGAGCGAATGCGCTCGGTGGCCAATGTGCCGAACGGCCCAGTACGGTCCAAAACAAGGCGAACTGTCCAAACGTAATCTTTCTGCTGGTGCTTTACAAGAAAGATCGAGCGACTTTTTTCAGTTTATTGATAGTACTGAAAATCTTCAAACTAGCAATGCTAACCATTGCTCCCCAAACTCGCAGGTCGCATTTTTGTGGCAAAGTTGACTCATTATGGAAAAAAATGAGATCAAAATACCATTCACTTTTTTACATAAGTCATTAGTATCTTTAGTAGAAATGTACAATCAGCAAAATCAGCCATCAGTGGATGTGTCTTCTTTGACTGAAGACAAATTAGAAGAGACAGTCTCACTTGATCAGATGGAACTAACATTCGACTTCTCCGCCTCAAAAGTCATCAAAGTTACATGTTAAATTGTTATTGTTAAATCTATAACTCCCAAAAGTGAAGACAAATATTTAAATATTTTTGTAAAATATTTAAATACAAAATGGTGATATGCAAAAAAGTCTTATCAAAGACTTCCTTTTTAGTAGTCACACAGCAGGATTCACAGATAACTCCAAAGTTTTTTTATTATTATTATTACTAACAGTCATTTCTTTTCTCTGACCCTTATTTCACTGACCCTTATTTCACGGCTTTAAAACTACAAATCAAAAACAATATTTTTTTACTTCTACAACCAACTTCTCATTCTGTCATTTTGCAGTTGTCAAATGGTGTGTTGTCTTCAAGACTTAAATAAGCCTCAACCTTGAATAACAACCCACCAAATAGTTGATATATGCAAATAAGGCCAGCACTTATTCCAATAATTACGGTAAATATCCTCCGAAACTGTTCAATCCAGCCATATTGAACAGAATTTAAATGAAAGTTGTTGTTGCTAGTTTAATATATTTACAAAAAGACATTTATTCACGCTTAGCTTTGTTGTCATTGTTCTTCTTGTACCCGTTATTTTATTTGGCCTACATATTTTATCTCCTAATACCTAAATCAAAAGACACCGAAGACTTACTACATCTGCTTATCAACACATTCCTTCCTCTTTACTACAATCAATTTTGGACATAATTACTACCGAATACTCCCAATATTTTTTTCGGGCAATTAAGAAATATGATGCTTTATAACTAGACCATCTACTCGCACCATTCTACCTTCCATTAGGAGCCACTAGTAATTTCACTATTTCGCCCAAATAGACGAGAAACGACTGGTGCGTTCATTCGGCTATGCAGCTGCAAAAACCGTGAACACTTTAATTTGATATTGACATGATCATTGTGATAAGAGATGAAACCACAAACCGAACGAAACGAACGGTTAGTTACACGAAATTATTCTTGGCATTTTTCGAGCAATAGATATATCATTTTTCCGTATTTAGTTTCAATTTGTAGTCTACCTTTTTCATCTCCGAAAGCCCAGTGTCTTGCATAGAGAACTGGGTAACGTAATGTTTTAAATTTGTTTAATCATCAATTCTTCGACTGCTCTGTGAAGCAACACTGCTGTTTATCAAAGGTCACAGCAAATTTAACACATTACATCATCCAGTTCTCTCATTTCACACAATGCATATTTATGTCTCGCATGTTTATGTAATTCATCGTTTTCGTAACAAAATTTGCTTTATTTGAACTTTTACAAATAACTCTCGGTCCGCCATCCACTAAGTATAAAAAGAGCGTTTCATATTCACGAGTTGGCTCCTAAGAGCCTTTGATTCTTTTGTTATAAACTGGAAGTTTTAAAAG
This sequence comes from Cladopsammia gracilis, assembly GCA_022457155.1. Lineage (NCBI taxonomy): Eukaryota > Metazoa > Cnidaria > Anthozoa > Scleractinia > Dendrophylliidae > Cladopsammia > Cladopsammia gracilis. The sequence continues at coordinate 56,280 of JAJGOT010000550.1, forward strand.
GGAAGCTACATTGTTATAACAAATTGACGTTAAATTGTTGGAAATAAAATCTATATTAAAAATTTATAAAAAAAAACAGGTGCAAATATAATTTTAGTGTACAAAAAAAAGGATACCAATATCGCCTATTTTCGCTTTTAAATTTCCCGCGCGCCGCTTTTTTAAATATTTATGACGTGTTTCGGTTGTCCAATTGTTGTACACAAAAGGACTTCGATTGTTAACAATGGCGGCAACCGTAACACGTCATAAATATTCAAAATGGCGGCGCGCGGGAAATTTAAAAGCGAAAATAGGCGATATTTATATCCATTTTATTTGTACACTAAAATTATATTTGCACCTGTTCTTTTAAAAATTTTAAATTTCGACTTTATTTCCAACAATTTAACGTCAATTTATTCTGACAATGGAGGTTCCCTTTAACAGGAAGTTGTTAACAATAGAATCGCCAACACCAGAATGACAGCTGTAACTATGATGCAATTATTTATCACCAGGACCTTTCCACACTTTCTACAGACTAAATTCTACCGACACTTCCGGCGAACATTAAAACCTCTGAACCTTTAAATATTTTCTTTTGAGACATAAAATTAATGAAAAATTGTGCAAGAAAGATCAGATCTGAAGACGAAAATAAAGGTCGCGCGTGACAGCCGCGTGGGTTAAGACTGACTGTATTATTACTACCCACCTATGTGACCTAGTAAAGTTGGTGATCGACCTAGTAGACCTACCGATAGTAGAGTTGGCTTCAACTTAGAAAACTATAAGAGGTAGAACCCGACAGACCTCAAAATTTCAAATGACGAAAGGCTGAATTAACTGTAGTAGCGTGCAGTAGACACATGGTACGGCACCTATGGGTCTAAACCATACTTTCCATTTCCTGTAAACTGCGTGTGCGCGCGCCTTCATTTTTTCCATGGACGCTCTCGCGCTAAACTTTATTAAGATTCGACCACTTAACGGTCACTACATTCTGAAACGTTTGTGATCTTAAGGTTACAGTGTACCTTCGGGGGTGTCTCCAGTATAACAGCTCTAGTGTCTTAAGATTACACTTAACATACCTAAACCCGGATATCAAATTAAAGCTTATAGAGCTGGCTATCTAAATATGGAAACCATTTGGTAATAAAATGAATTATTCAATTGTAGTGAAAAGTTACAGAATATTTTCGAAAAAGGGAGAAAAAAATTGGAATGATCGCACGGAAATGGCTCTTGACGAAAACGTTTTCGGAAATAAGAAATTCGCCGACACGTTTTTGTTGATTATATGTTAGCCTAGCTTCTGTCCAAATTTGAGGAAAATCGAACAAATTTCCTTTGAGTTGTAGCTCTTTAAGTGTCCCCAACAAGCGAAAAATTAATTTTGAGAAAACAGCGCTGAAAAAAACATATCGCTTCATAAATAAACTCCGCCCACAAAAGTTATACTATCATTTCTCCGTCAATTTTCACTATTTTTCGATAATTTTTGTTTTGAATGAAAGTTCATTCTGTAAACTTTATTTTGACGCCAAAAAAAAAAATTTCGATAAATTTTCGATCTGAAGGTACACTGTAACCTTAATCAATACCAATGGCAGTTTTTACAATTTTCTCTTCTTTCTACGTTTTTAACAAAGAATATTTAATTAAGTGTCACGCATCACCTGACAAGTTGACTCCAACTTAAACTACACTTATCCCCCTCCATCGTGATACCAATTTTCAAACCTCTCTTGCGGTTTTACTTGCCTTACTTTGTCATCACCAAAAAGTACCTTGGTTCTTTGTGTTTGTTTTTTATGTCAGATGGAGCTCCAAGGAAAAAAAAGCAGACCTGCAAAATTCCAAATACATCCGACAAGGTTTGGGAAAATAAGTGGACGTTTTAGTTCTATCTATTTACTAAAAATTATATTATACATATTATATGTTCTGTTTATCTTTAGTTATTTTCTATTTAATCATACAGGGTGTCTCCATCAACGCGGTTCTCCTTGTAAGATATTTTGGGACGTATAATGTTTTTTTTTAACGTTGTGCTTAGAATATCGAGAGGAAAAATTGGAAAATTAAACGAGACTTACCTGTAAGTTGAAGTTTGATTGAAATTCTACCGTGGCATTTGCAGGAATGAGGAGGTCACGTGAGATAGCAAGCATGTGATATCCGAGCTCAGTCTTAAAAGCAGTTTGGTGTGGCTTTGATGGTAGAGAAAAGGATGTCACTATGAAGAGCGTGAGGGCCCAAGGGAGTGGTGGGATGTGACCTCCTCATTCCTTCAAATGCCACGGTAGAATTTCAATCAAACTTCAACTTACAGGTAAGTCTCGTTTAATTTTCCAATTCTACCTTGCATTTGCATACAATCGGAGGTCACGTGAGATTTCAAAGCTCAAAGCCATCCTTCATAGTTTGTCTGATCCATCTAGATATTGTGTCCTTAGAGGCAGGTCCATGAGGTTCCACATAGGAAATCAGCAGCTGCTTTGTACTTTTTCTAAGAGAGGCTGTCCTTTCGATATAGGCTGTCAAAAGTTCAACAATACAAAGTCTTTTATCCACATTATAACTGGTAAAAGTGATAGGAAATAAGTGTCTGTTCTGGCCACCTTTTGCAGTGGTTTGCTTCAAGAGAGAGGAGATATGCAATGTATACTTTCCAGGCGATGCACTCATTACCTCCAGAGATAACTTTTGGAGAGTCTGGGTTCTCTGTGCTGAGAGGAGAGCCATAAGCATGACTAGTTTCTGAGTGAGCTGCCTTAGTGACAAGTTTCCAGTGGTTGGATAAGTTTTTAAATGGTTGAGCACAATCTGCGGATTTCAAGTCTCAGTATAACGACGCAGAGCTGGTTTTTGATTGAATAAACCAGTCATAAATCGAGACACTAGTGGGTGATCACCCACTTTTACGCCATCAATTTTGACAAAAGTTGACAAGGCACTCCGAGCAGTTGCTACAGCACTGTATCCAACTGTTTTTGATTGAAATAAAAGGAACTCTAGAACTTGTTGCAAAGTTGGGTTCATTGGACTGACAGTATTGTCACTGCAAAACTTAATCCACGCTGAAACGTATGTCTGATATTGCTTACGGGTCCCTGATCGCCATGATTCCAAGATGGTGGTCAAAGGCTCCCCTGTTACACCCTGTACACCCTGATTAATTAAAGATGACTTGACACAAGACATCCATGAAGCTGAAGTTTGGGGAACAGAGGGTGAACTTCCTCTGGTTGATGCGGCAATGTTAGAGTCTTTCTGTGCATCTTGATTGTTACTGGAGGAGATTTCATTAACTGAAGCAGGTGTGGATACCAGAACTGCGTTGGCCAATGTGGGTAAACTAGGATGGCTGTTGTTTTGCTCTCTTGGATAAACTGAAGGACTTTGCCGATGAGACTCAACGGAGGGAAATAAAAGATAAGGTTATACTTGGACCAATCTATAGCAAAGGCATCAATGGCTACTGCCCCAGGGTTCGGTCTCCAGGCTATATAGTGGGGTGTCTTGTGGTTTAACCTTGATGCAAACATATCAACATCAGGCTCACCCAACTTTGATTTCAAGTCATTAAAAGCAGTTTGATCTAGCGACCATTCAGTGTTACTGCTGTGGAATTCACGGCTAGCCTTATCTGCTTCTGTGTTAAGTTTCCCTGGTAAGTGGGAAATTGATAGTGATAGCTTTCGATCTATGCACCAAATAAGTATTTCCCTGGTGATGTCATTACAACTGCTAGATTTTGTACCGCCCATATTACGAATATATGAGACAACGGTAGTATTGTCACATAGGATTTTTATGTGGCGATTTTGAATATGGTTACAGAGGGCCTGCAAGGCTAGAAAAATGTCCTTTAATTCCAAAAGGTTAATATGTAGTTGGGATTCTTGATGTGACCATCTGCCACGAGCCACACATGATGTACCCTCAATCACCCCTCCCCAGCCTTTAAGAGAGCTGCCAGTCATGAGAGTCAGATCTGAGGGTTTAGGCGTGATGGCCTTGGGAAGTTGATCAACATTGGTGATCCACCACGAAAGGTCCTGTTTTGCTAGAGGGGAGAGTGTCATTTTCCCCTCAAGGTCCCATCCATTGCTTTTTAAGGCATACGTCTTGTCATTTTCTAGAGACCTATAAAACAGGGGTGCATACTGAACTCCTTCAAACGCTGAAACCATGAGGCCCACTACAGAGGCCACATCTCGGATTGGAATAGGTCCTTCTTGCTGAGCTAGATTGTGACACTTGGATTTGATAATGGCTGCTTTTTCAGGAATCATAGAAATGATCATGTCCTTAGAGTTCAGTAAGAATCCCAGAAATTTGGCAACCTGGGTTGGTGTTGTGACACACTTTGATTCATGAATTGTAAATCCAAGTGATCTAAGCAACGCAACTGTTTCAGCCACAACTTGGTCTAATGGTCTTGCATATACTGGCTTCATGAGCTTTGTGAATACTCTAGGGGCCGATGCGAGGCCATTAGGTAAGCAAGTAAACTCATAAAGAGATCCTTTAAACTCAGATCTGAGAAATTTCCTGTGCTGGGGGTTTATAGGCACAGAATAAAGAATAAAACCGCCATCCAATAATCTTTTTTAAGTAGCTGTACTGCTGACTGGAGAGGCTCCATTTTAAAATGGTGATATGTGACATTTTCATTCAATTTTTTAAGATTTAGAATGAGCCGATGAGACCCGTCTTTCTTGGGCCGAGTAAAGACTGTAGATATGAATTCGGTGTCATAATGTGTAGTTTTGTTAATTACCCCCTTCTCTAGGAGTTTATTTATCTCTCCAGCAAGGATCAGATCATCACCTTTAGAAAATGTAATCTGCGGCACAGCTGACTGACATTGTATGCTTTCAAATTCAATGAAATAGCCTGTAACAATCTCAAGGATGCTCGGGTCTGTGGTAATAGACCTCCAGCTGGAGATGTGTTTAGCAACATTACCAGCAACAAAATTTGGAACAGCATTTACCGTGCTAGTTTCGTGGGCTACTGAGATGGCCGCTTGTTGTTTGTGTTGGACTTCTAGGAGTCCTTGTGTCGCCAAGGTTTGTAGGTTTGACCCTTCGAGTTTTTTGACTGGTTTCTGTAGGAAAAAGGTCCCCTGGAGTGATTGTTGTTGGCATAGCCAGTTGAGGGCCTGTGAGAGCCTTTATGACCTTGCACTTTGGCTCCAATTTTGTTCACATCTCCTATGTCTTTCAACTGTTTTTGGAGGTCATCTCCAAACAGTAAGTCAGTGAACGGCACATGAGGAGAACAGAGAGAAGCATAATCTCTGCCAATATCAGGTTTCATGAGTTGCTTTCGCTGCATGTTAAGTTCATAATTAACATAAGTCAGCAACGATAGAGCGTCGAGTCCAAACTGTTTTATCTGTTGAACCCCTTCTGCGTCTAGGCCTTTCTTCTCTGTCATGGACAGATCAGTCAAACGAGCGACTGGGATTATGCCCTTAACGAGGGCTTGCTGGACTTTGAACAGCTGCAAATCCCTCTTCTGCGTGGGCTCACGTAGCTTACGCCAGATGCCTGGATTTACCCTTGTGGGTTTAACAGTATCGCAATTGTCCGGTCTAGCTTGACGCTCAAGCTTTTCTTTCAATAATTTATCTGGCAACCGGTTGCGGAACATCTTGTTAAGTAGTTTGGCAAACTGTGGGCTGTGAATATTTTTGCCCGTCAGGTCTTCAGACTCGTACTCTTTCTCCAAATCCGCTAGGATGTCGTCTTCCTCTGGCTCTTCACCCTCAGGATCGTCATCGTCACCCGCTACTTTATCCATCAGAGCCTGAATATCTTCTTCGCTCTCCAAAGCATGTTGGTCGCTCGAGGAGCTCGAGCTGTCTTTGGCGGGTTTCTTGGCGGGAACACCGTGTTGATGTTTACGATCATCACTCGGCCGTTTGCCTTTTCCTTTCCCTTTCGAAGGGAGTGTCTCGAATTTATCGAGTTTCTGTGACAAGGTCAGTATCGCTGACGAAAGGAGCTTTACGTCAGCGTGCGACATCGAAATGTTCGAGTCGCTCACGCGGTCCTTGGCCGCCATGACACTTGGTGTGTCGAGATGTTTCTCTCCGGATATTCCGGCGTTGTTGTCCTCGTCTGGGTCGAAAGCCAATAACTGCTCTTCGTTCGCCAGTTCTGCGGATTCTTTTCTTCCAGGCATGTTAAGCAAAGGATGTAGAAAGGTCTAAAACACTTGAAAATAGGGCTGCAAGAATAAACTTTAGACTGTTTGCTCGGACAGCTAACTTGCACTGAGCTCGGATATCACATGCTTGCTATCTCACGTGACCTCCGATTGTATGGAAATGCAAGGTAGAATTGAAATTTCATCATTTCGCCCAAATAGATGCGCAACGACTGATGCGTTCACTCGGCTATGCAGCTGCAAAAATCGTGAACACTTTAATTTAATTTTGACATGTTCATTTACTATGCATTATACTATACATATTATATGCTCTGTTTATCTTTAGTAAGTTACTACTTTAATTTAATCATACGGGGTGACTCCATCAACACTGTTTATCCCTGTAAGATGCAGTCCCCTGCCCTGTAACACCGAAGCTACTGAACGTTTTATGTATGTGCAGCAATCATTAACACGGGCAATCGCTTTTCAGAAACAAGGCAGCTACCCGAACGCTTACGAAAAGGAATATAAATTGCATTACAACACTATTGGGGAATTCTATGACAACATCCTACTCGCCTTTACCATTCTGACAAAAAATGGTACAGACAATTCAATCTTCATCGGAAATTCGTCCAAGCAACTGTTTTGGCCCGGCAATTCCTTTGGTCGTCGTGGACATTTGATCAATGTTACCGATTACAACTCTACAAAACAAGCTATCCAAGAGATCATAAGAGAAGGAGAAGGGAGTTCCCCCTGCTATCCGTTGGACTGGTGGAAAGTAAATGGGAGCGACCTTTCACATTACTTTTTGTTCAAGTCCATCGTCGAACAACATCAAATCACTGTTCATGAAAAAGATGAAGGCAAAAGCGATGAAGATGACGTTTCCCAGAGGTTGATATCGCCGTTTGGCAAGGTTAATATTATAACTAAATTATTGCATATATGTAGTGAGTCAGAATAATGTTAATACTGATACTAATTCGCTTAAAGAAGGCGTAGCAATATTTTACAGTGGTTACCACGCGAGGTACCACGCTTGGTTACCACGCGAGGATTGCACTTCATTCGAGACGGGGAAAGTTGAGTTTTGGTGGACGTCAATCAAAGAAAAGCCGTTGACAAGATTTTAAATGGAGACTAGATTCCGAGCGACAAGAACTAAATAATGAACAAATTACCAGCAGAGAAAAAGTAATAATTCTATAGAGGTCGCGCTCGACAGAATAAAAAATTGGCGCTGCATGTAACGCATGCATGATCCTCCTTCCATTCATCCCTCATTGCGATGAGGGTAAAAGACGGAATGTTTCTGCGGAATGGCATGTGGTATGGTTTGCGAAATGTCACAATTATGCGCTTTATTATATATGCAAAATAACTAAAAGAAATAAATTATCTGAAGAGCGCGCCCTTTTTGTCGCCAATTTGCAAGTTCAGGCTTTTTTGCATGTTGCCTCTCCCCCGCCCCCCGGTTGCTCCCCGGTCCTACAAGTTCAAATCCCGGTTTTGAATCAGGTTATTGGTAATATAAAATTCCCAAAGTGTAGTTTTATTGTATCAGTATTGTATTAAGGACATGAAAGTTCAGTTAAAAGAAGATAACCCTTAATTTTCGTATCAATAGAAATGTGGAGCCAATTTCTCTTTCAATGGAACGAAGATACGTTTCGACGATGACGGCGTTTGGAACATGGTCAACAACCCACGCCTGGTCAAGTTCAAACCTGGTTCTCGCGCGGACGTCTTGAATCGAGAATTCAACCGGCTTTATACAAACCTCCTGAGATCTCTTAATGTTGTGTTTAACGGATATCCGGATAAATTCTACGATGCCCTGGGGTTAATGTTTTCTATAGACAGACATCTGAAAACACTTGTGAGCACTCCTCTTGATGAAGACGGAGACCCGACAGTAGGACCAAACGCAGGACCGACCTTCGAGTTTATGCCTGACTAATTCAAACTCACTTTAAAAGAAAGGAACTATCTATCAGCAACAACGAAAAGTGCAAGAGTCGTTCACCATTAGACAATGATTTCTTCCCTTGTAGGACCAAACGAAGAAGACGAAAATACGCCGACAAAACGAATTAAGTTTCGAAAAGATCGCTCAGATCATTTATTCATAAAGGCGATTAAGGTAAACAAATGGTATTAGCTCCGTTGTGTTGGTTTTCCTCCGTCTGTTGTGATTGGCCAGAGTGACTGCTGTGGTTTTGACTCCCATACAAAAATTACGGTGGTGTTCGTCGTACCTTCTAGGGGTTACAATTTGTAGATTGGTACTGCTTAGGGCACTTTAAAATCTAAAACTAGTTTAGTGTTTTTCGAAAATTTTGACGAGCACCCCCGTCATTTTTATATGGGAGTCCCCACGGTTATATGCCGATCTCGCCGAACGCATATCCCCTACCGCTTTGTTTTTTTTTATGATAGCTATTCGTCTGTATATCATATACACCTCCTAGCAATGTTTCTTGCGGTAAACGGGGAACATTGTGGTGTTCCCTGGTTATCCCGAGACTCGGAAAAGCGGTTTTATGCCTGGTGATGGCACGTTTAAGGTTAACGCAAAACCTGTTTTAATCTAATGGATAATTTATACACATGCAGTGAGCGTTTCTTTTAACCACTTCCACTTTATAGATATACTTTTTACCTCACTTCGAGCTGGAGGACTGGCTTACTGGCGTTTATTGAACAATCGACGAGGTCGAGTTTAAGTCGAAAGGTTTCATTTGAGAACTATGCCGAGATAACCACTAGAGTTAATTTGTGTCTATATTTTAAGGCGAATAGCTTTATTTTAGTTTAAAGTAGGAAATCAAAAACAAAAACAAAAACAAAGACACTGACGGACTTTTTTTAATTTCGTTTCTATTACAAAGTTATCGTCTCTTTTCTTTTTTCCGATGTTAATCGCGTCACTCTTTCCGGTGGTAGATTTTGCCTGTGTTTTCACGAGCGATTTTTCAAGTCGCTTAGCGAGTGAGAACTGGAAATCTCGTGAAAAGAGTTGGTTTTCCAAGTCGCTTAAAGTTAAGCGAGTCAGCTAAATTGAATTAAATTGTTGTTAAATTTAAGCCACCAAACCAGGTAGCTTAAGCGAGTTGGCAATTAATTTTAGCTAATGAGAAGCAACTTGTGGTCATTTATCTGACAAGGCTGTCAAATCGGAAACAAAACATGCGTTCTATTTTCATGCCTCGCTCGTCGCATGTTTGTGTTTTGTTGTACTAGATGTGGTCCAACCATATTGCAAAGAAACTGGAACGTTTGCTTCTAAATGGAAAATATTCTCGCCAAATATTGTAAGGTAGTAGGTGCTGGCTGTCTCATTGCGTCAAGTGTGGCGCAATTTCTGTAAAAAATAGCTCAAAACGTCTTTAATATGGTTTTGCGTGGGGTCAACGCTCCAGTTTCTTTCCGTGATTATGGCTCATGGCAAAATATGTTGTTGCTCATTTACATTAGATTCGGAATATGTGAAGGGGCCTAATTGAATTGTATTATACAGTGGGTCCCTTTTTAGTAGTCATTGGAATACTGAATCATTGCTATTACGGTTTGATTATGAAAGAGTAATTTCAATTTTGAATGGGTATTAAATGTTGAGGTATGATGATTATGCAATAGTATGCAAGAGAGGTAAGATTTTCCCGACTCAGCTAACTAAAAATCTTTCGGTTTGATTATGCAAGAGTATGGATTTGGCTTTTGTTCTATTTTGGAATAATGAATCATTGCCATTACGGTTTGATTATGCAATAATATGAAAAAGACGTAATAATTTTGCTGATTTAGTTAACAAAAGTTTATCAAGCAACCATTTTAAGAGCAGTTCTCTGTAAGAATCGAGAAAAGTGGGAAATGAAAATTTTTGACCCCCCTTTCAATTTTGCATAAAAAGTAGGCCTTCATGGGGGATGTTAAAAAATGACCTTGATTTAGGTTGACTCTTCCTTGTTGTCATAGTAACATCGAATGTTTGATGAGCGCTATAATAATTTTACTAAAAATACGTGTCTCGCAGAACCTCGCGAAGCTCGGGGGAGGATGCACTGCAAAATTTTAGCGATGTGGGAGAGATGGAATTTCTGATTTCACTGGAGAGGTTGGGTTGCATGCCGGCAATGGCCCCGAAATTTAAAGTTGAGACATTCTCGTTCCCAGTCGCTTCGATCTAACTTGTACTTAGTGCCCTGTCTTCCTAAATTATAATAAATGGGAACTGGTACTGGTCAGTTTTGGGTTTTGAGCTGTGGGTCACTGTAACTGCTATGGGACTGGGTATCAAAGATCCTAGGGCCCTTGTTCCCCCACCCACCCCCCCCCCCCTCCTTAACCTATGTTCATTAATTTTTGTCAGAAAGAAAATTGGTCTGAAAGTGGATGTATAGTATTGTTGTGGACATGGGTCCAGGACAATATGCAGTGGTGTTCTGTTTCTTTTGATTGGATGAGAGTTTGTTTATGCTGTCTTGATTAAATTTTCTTTTTGAAGCTTGTTAGTGCTATCTCCCAAAATTAACCTGTTCCTTTACATAATGCTGTTCAGTAGCTGTTGTTCTATATACTAAACAATGTATAGAGACCAGGATGGAGAATTCGTAGGTAAGCCTATCCCACAATGCAACACGAATGAAAGATATATACAAAATTTGTCTCATCACGTGAGAAAATTTGTCTCATCACGTTTTATACTCATTTCCTTGAACTTGCTTCGGTCTGAATTCGTTTTATTCCTCAAAAAATTTTCATATTCAACTCTGCAAGCGAGCGCGAATTCCTTAAATCAGCTCGCCTCAATTCAAAGCATTGAAAAGTGCCCACACTTTGATGGTTTTATTCAGCTTGAAAAACATGGAGGGATCTGGAGGGATATGGTGTTTTAAGTTGTTACGATATTAAGGAATACGTTATTTATGTTAAAATGCTAGTGACGCTTCGATTAAGAAGGAGGTACAACTACACTTTCGTGGTATTTTCGGGGATGATCACCATTTTCCTGCGAGCGGAAAATGATATTTTCTAAGGAAGAGAAACGAGGATTAAACTTAGAAATATAAATAAAATTCTTACATTGTGGTTCTTTTCTGTTACCAACGAACCATTTCCCTGATTCCCAAGTCTCCAATAATTAAAACCATAAAATAAGACAACCGACAAACATGAGCGCGCGCCATTGTCAGCGGTCGCGATTTTTGTTGCCAGGCAACTGCACGACATCTTCAGTATATATATATATATATATATATATATATAAATATATTTTTCGCTCGATTTGTCGCGGCTCTGCTCAGCTCCCGAGATCCGAGCACCCGAGCGGCCTTCGGCCGCCAAATTTATTAACCTCGCTACGCTCGGGCCTTCGGCCCTCGCTTCGCGAGGAATAATTCAACACATTGATAACAAAGCACAGTTTGAAGAAAAAAATATCGCCGACAAGCCTTTTATTAAAAAAAAAGCTTACATATGTTTTTAGCCGACGAGGCCTACGGCCTCGTCGGCTAAGTATTAGGCGATATCACGCGCGCTTTCGCGCTATAATAGTTAAATAACGGAGCCCCTTTTTATTTGAGATTTAAAGCCTGCCTTAATCGCAAACATCGGCAGTGGAAAGCTTTACCTTTATTTATTCTATCATTACTGTTGTTGTCGTTGTCAATCATTACTCGGTGACACAATTGTAATTTTATTGTACTAGTTTCCAGTTCTTTGCTTTATACATTTAAATTAAGTTCGCTTTTAATAACGATCACTTCTGATGATGTATGTGGTACATACGAAACGTCAAGTAACTAAAAGAAATGTATTTTAGACAAATGTTTGTAACCGCTGTTTGCGTTTTGTTTATATTGACCGTCAAAGAATATCGCATTGTAAAGTTTTAGGCTCTTTATAAACGTAAACATTGGGGGGGGGGGGGGGGGGGGGGGCACACCCCCACCCCCACCTCTTAAGGTTTTTCTCCCATATTTTCAAGACCATTTAAGAGTAGCACATGCCGTTTTCAGTAGCTGTTCATTTATTCTTGAGACACATTTTGGTACAGTTTGACAACAACCGGTTGCTATGGTGTCGAGATATGACGTCATAATTAACATGTGGTCAAGCCATATTTGAATACAAATGCGTGTTTTTACCTTTCTTCAGTGAAAAGAAAAACATATAAAATGCTACCAAAAGCATCAAAATGTTTACTTCTATGTTATTTTGCAACTCTAGCTAACAATATTTCCAATTTCCGCATTTTTCCAAAAAATTTGAATCTTTAGTAAAATCCAAGATGGCGGCCATTTTGGATGACGTCACGGACCCCCATCAGCACCACATCCATTATATTTACCTTATCTTGTAGAATACATCGCGGGCTATCTATTGCTGGTTTGCACGTGACGTCACGGCAGCCATGTTGGTGTTCCAAAACAATGAAATCGCGGCCATATTGGTGTCCTAAACGAATCCTATGGGACTTTAGCTCTATTCTTATTCAAACATTTCCTATTGTTTTAGCACTCCCATATGGCCGACGGTCACGTGGTTGCAAACCAAGAATTAGATGTAAAATATTTCCGAAATATTGCAATATCGCAAAAACCCAAAGGGGTGGGGTGGGGGGGGGGGGGGTGCAACAACCCTCCCTTGTACCACGGTGGGGGTATAAGTTTGCGTGTGCGTCCGAGGGTTAAGACGCCCGGAAAATTCAAACCAAAACGAAAAATATATACACGGATTTGTTCCAGACGTAAATTTGTCACCCTGAAGCGACTTAAATGATAAAAATATTAAAACAGATGTCAGAAAAATAGGCACACGCTGGAAAAGCAAGCCTTACAACATACTAAATTTACATTTCTATTTTTCCTACGGTAGTGATTCAATAGTTGTAATCAAAACAGAACGGCACCAAAATGCTTTACATGGATCGGAGCAATTAGATTTAAAACATCTATCTATAAATAAAATGATCAGAATTCAAATTCAAATTAAAACTAGCGCTTAGATAGATAGATAGATAGATAGATAGATAGATAGATAGATAGATAGATAGATAGATAGATAGATAGATAGATAGATAGATGGATGGATGGATAGATAACTTTATTTATACAGGTATTTCCATCAGCTTAAGGCATTTGTTGCGAAAAGAGTCAATATTGTATTTAATCAGAAAGATGCGTATCCCAGAAATAATGAACCACAAAAAAAAAAGATAATTCACGCATTAAACATTTATTTGGCATTATAAGTTGGTTTTGTCGAATAAACACGAGTGTTCCAGAAAGCGCTGAGTTTGGCCGGAAATGACGTTTTGGCACTTTTCCCGATCATTGTCGCCATTCTATCGAGATAATTATTTCAAGCAAATGCTCTGGAGTGTTCCGGAAAGCGCTGAGTTTGGCCGGAAATGACGTTTAGATACTTTTCCCGATCATTGTCGCCATTCTATTATACCTGGATTTTTGAAAAGGCGGTCAACGAAAATTACAGCAATTTTACTACAACTAGCCCAAACAAGGGTTTTTATGAACCCAATTCAGCCCGAAAATCACAGTCTTTTTTTCTCTCGCCCGCGCTCCCTTTCCCATCTTCCCTCTCTTCTCTGTGATTTTCGGGCTGATAGGGGTCATAAAAACCCTTGTATTCGGCAGCTCGTTTAACTGTGAAGTTGCTGATCAAGTTATTTGCATTGTGGTTGTTCAGTCTTTGTTCCGGTTCGATCAATTATCAACATTTTTCCTCATTGAGGGGATCATTTTGCTGTTACTGTAGTCATGTTTTTTCTACGGATAGTTTAAGGTGATAAGCCACTCAATAATCACTTTACAAACATTTGCCTTATAGGCACTTTAAATACAGACTGCCTTTCTAAGTTACGATTTGTTTCTTTCGGATCTCATTATTCGAGAACATTGCCTTTTAAATTTAAATATTACCGTCTTGTACTCTGTAGGGTAATAATTTAATGTGCTTTTAATAAAATATGGGTTAGGGATGAAGTGCTCCCAATACAGGTCACACTTTTCCCCATGGACTCACAGTCTTAAAACATCCTGCCCCATTTAAAACTGGTTCCTACGGTAACCATGGGAATAGACTTGGATAGGATAGGACCTCGCTCTGAGGGGATTGTTGGCCCCAAGGGGAGTGTCTCATAAGGACCTCGCTCATGGGAGATTATCGCTCTTCGAGAAGGATTACATGAAGTCCTCACTCATTGGGGGGCCCTCTGGCGAGATTATTGGCTCGCTCAGGGGGGGGGGGGGGAGGTGGCTTTGGGGAGGATGTATGTCCTCACTCATTGGGGGGCCCTCTGGGGAGATTGTTGGCTCGTTCAGGGTTGGCCTTTGGGGAGAATATATCCTTGCTCAGTGGGGATTGCCCTCGGGGGGAGGGGGGGGGGGGACTCGATACAGGCCTCCCCCACGGGGGATTGGGGAGGCAGGTTCCCAGTTTAGTTTACCCTGACCTGTATACAATTTTTGCCGGAATGGAGTGCTTCCTCCCCTACCCCTTTATCCCACAATCTGTTGTTGTCTCACTCTCATGGGTTGGGAACATTAATATAATTATCTATTGTTAATTGTTGCTGAATAACAGATTTCTTAATACCTTTACACTTTTTCTCCTGATTTTTACCTTCATGCAACTTTAAAAGCATGTAACTTTGCTCTCAAACCAACAAATTCTGCAATGTTCTTACTTGCAGCTTCATCTTTCATCATACCAATACGTTTTTGTTTATTCCTGTTAGTATTCCAGAATCGTGATCTTTAGGATAATTTGAAGTATCAATTTTTTTAAGATCTTTCATAATATCTTTATAAAAATCTTCCGTTTGAATTTCATACATTAATGAATCAGCATCAGTGAAAAGTAATTGAGCTTTTAGTTTATTCTCATATTTTCTTTTGATGTAATTGTAATGAAAATCATACATTTTATTTAATGTTTTGAAACATCAAGTATAGCTAAACCAACATAAATTGGTTTGTCAAAATATATTTGTGTTTTATGCATGTGATAAGCTGCTAGGTTTTTGCCAAATATTTTAGATCTTTGAAAGTTTGGTTTTGCTACTAAATTTCTTGCTATTTTCTTGTTATTTACCAATCTTATATCAAATCTTTTTCTTATGTTTTCTATTAATGTCTTACCAAAAAATGAATTATTCATTAATTTGAAAAATCTTTCTTAAAGTCTGATTCTGCTTTTGTTCTCAATTCTGTATTTTAATAATGTAAGATTCCATCCATTTTGATTGATAGAATTTAACTCCTCTATGAACTTTCTTCACTTTAAGACCAAGTTGCAGATATTGTTTAAGATTAGAATAATGTAAAAACATATTTTTCACGGTTACCTAAATGAGGAATTAATTTTGCAACTTTATTAATAACCATTCTTTCTGGTGCTAATGGGTAATCATTGTGATCATTATGTAATTCTTCAGGATAACTTAAATCAAGTTAAAAAATATAACCAATATTTGTATCTCGTTGTTTAAGTAATTTCTCAACATTTTCTAATTCTTTTTGTTTAAGCCATTTGAAACCATGACTTGGAGTTTTTGTGACATTGTCCAACCATAAAGATTATTTGCATCTAAGTATTGAATATATTTTGATGGTTTATTTTTATCATAATTTTCCATATACTTGTGGTTTGCTTTTGAGTGGCGCTTTGAAATCATTGAAACTCCTCCTCTTATTCCTCTTTCAATAAACATTAGCATGTCATGAATCATGTAATAATTCAAGTTTTATATTTGTTTGTTTTAACATTATATAATTGCATCCCAAGATAAACCTGGAGAAGTATAATACCAAGCTGGATCAAGTTAATAGTTTTCTTGACATAATTTTCTAAAATTTTCAAAAACATCAGCAAGAAGTAAAACATCAGATTTCAAATATACATCATAATAATCTCTGATTGTTTTACAATTGAAAGATTTCCATACATTTTTTTGCATGTTTATAATCTTCATCTGAAATATCTTCATCATTAAGTTTTGAGTAAAATTCTTCTTTTGGTGGAAGACTAGTTTCAGATAATCGATTTATGGAATTAACATAATCATATGGGTATACACCTTTTCTTGTAAGGAGATTTCTTTGCATTTCATTTTTATAATATTTCTTAAGATCAATGAAATCTTCAGATTTTAAATTCCCAACAAGAGTTGCAAGACTTGTTTGCATGAATTTGAAACTAACAATAAATCTCAATTCAAGTTTTATTAATTTTTCTTTATTATCCTTTTTTGATATATAAGAATCAACAATTAGTTTATCATTAAATGAAATATATTTTTCATCTGTTGCTGGAATACAGTCAATATTTTCATATTTGTTATGAGCTAATTGTTTTATAAATAAATGAGCATCATAACCTGATAAATTATGAAAAATAACTGGAATAAATTTTGTTTTATTACACGCTAAATTACAACTGTTATGAGCAGCACCTCGGAATTTTCCTGTGAAATGACAGTGATCTCTAACTTTTTTATCAGTTGGAGTAAATTCATTTTCACAAATATGACATTATGTTGATTTATTAAAATTATCTATATCTTCTTGTAAAAAATCATTTGTTTAGGAAATCTATAGTATTTTTTATAAATTAATTTTGTTTTTACTTCAAGTGTTTCAATAAACTTTTTACCGAGATCTGGTGGATTTTCCTTTGCATAAATTATTGGATCCATATTAATCTTGAAAGGAATACCTTGTGCTTTGAAATATAAACAGAAACCTGATGCTTCATGTTTTTGATAATCCATTGTGAAACTTTTTTCTGGGTTTGGTTCACAGTTGTTAATAGGAATAGTAAAAGATTCAAAATCAGCATATGCAACAAATGGAACTGGTATTTTCTTTTGATAATTTATGAATTGAAGTTTAGTTCCTTTTTCAGGCATTTTCACAACTGCATTACCATCATTTTGACTACCATATTCTATATGTTTATCATGAAGGTCTTCAGTACCAAAATGATTTAAACATTTATTACAATTTTTTTTTCTGGTGTCTTTGGAAACTTGTGAAGAAATAAGTCTACTAAAATTTTTAATTAAAGAATAACGATTATCATGGAAGAATAATTTTATTTAATTTTTTTAAAATCTTTTTCATTTAAGATGGCTCCATATAGTTTTTTGGCGCGCGAGGCATGGGCACGAAAATGGCGCGAGCGCGCGTTTGTTTAGTTTGATAACGTCACGAAAATAAAGAGGTTTTTACGGTAACTAAAACGTTTATTGCGCGCATTCCACAAAATAATTTTTACTATTAATTTGACAAATTGGTAGGATTTTCTTGGTTCTCGATCACAAAAAAAGACAACAATTTTTGTACATACACAAACACTATAAACGTAAAAATCGAAAACTGAGTAAATTGCCGAAAATTAAGTACCGATTTTTTTATGGCTTTGTTAGATTAGACTTACTGAATGTTTCTTCTGTTTCACCAAAAATTGTGAATATTTACCGTGTAAAAACCGAGAAAATCCAATGAGAAGTTTGCTAGCCTTGAACAACAAGCCCAACAAGTCAATCATTGGTTGCCATGGTAACGAGACAAGACTGCCAAGTTAGACTTCTCCGTAAACGAGAAAGCCTAAGCTATGTGTATATTATGCCTAGTATCGCGACACAAAACTCTTGAAAGACAATAAGATCGTGTATATTTTAATTGGAAGACGGGCCAGTAACTATATGGAGCCACCGTAAACGAAGAGGATATATACTACCATAATCATTTTGTGAATAAACATTAATTCCTGGATATGAAGGATTAAGTTTTTCAAAATTCCCAATATCTTTAATTTTTATTGGAAAATCTAAACCTTTGAAATTGAGATCATTTTCATATTGTTTTATATCTGTTAATCTTTCAGGATGATTTTTATCTGGATGTAAATATCTTAAAATACTCCACATGAAACATTTATTGACTTTCTTTTTAATGTTAATTATGGCTATTTTATTTTTTCTTCTAAGTAAAAAAATCAGGAAGTGGTTTGTAAGTTGATCCACGAAGTGGTTTGTATTCATCTGTATGAATCTCTAAGGAAATGACTCCTTTGAAATACTAATTACTCCCATTTTCCTGATAATTTGAGAGGATCTCAAGAATCTTTATCAAGAAATTAAATAGTAATTATTTTTCATCTGTTAATTCAAGATTAATTAAAGTATCATAATGAAAAAAACTTTATCCTGAATGAAATAAACATCTTTCTCAATAACTTTATTTTCCATTTCAGCGACTAAAATCATTCTAATGTTTGTATTTCTATTATTTCTAATAAAATTAAATAATTTGTTTTTAATTGTTCTAAAATAATTCATAGGATTCAAACCATCAATTCCATCAATAATATACATTTTCTTCTTTCTTATTTTTTTTAAACAATTTTAAGAATATCTTCTTTATCTTTCTTTAGAAAATCTTCTGTAATATTGGTGAAACAATTCTTAATCCAATCATCAATATCTTTACGTGTGTATATTTTTCTTGTTTAACTGATTTTGTTGGTTTTGTTAGTTTCTTTTCTTTTTCATTATTTTTCTTTAGTAAATTATTATAAATTTATATCTGTCTTTTTTTCTCTTGTTCTTCTTTTTCTCTTTCTTTTTCTTTATTAATTAAGTCATTAATTTCATCAAGTGTTAAATCTTTTAGATTTTTTTGAAGCGACATCCTTTATTTATAAAATATATATTTTTTTAAATTCTTTTTATTTTTTCCTACAACAATTAAACATACCATTAATTCCTATAATTTTCTCTCTTTATTTTTCTTCACCAATTTATTTAATTTTCATAAACTTCACATAAAAACCAGAAAAAAATAACAAAAAATTAATGATATCATTAATATTATGTATAGTAGATAATATATACATCTTCTTCGTTTTTTCTTACTCCATTATGTTTTTTCCGTCATAAAACCCAAAGGCGAAAAATGTATTCATTTTAATTAAGAGTGTGAAATTATTTGACTTTAATTATCGATTTATTACACAAGTTCATTATTTGAACTTTTATTACCTTTCCTTCGGATACTAATAAATTCATCAAAAATGAAAGTTTGTGCTTCTAATGGGTTTTATGACGGAAAATTAATCGGGTAATAAACATAATGGAATAAGAAAATGGAGAAGATGTATATATTATCTACTATTAAGGTTTCTTTAACAGATTATACCGTTGCTGTAGTAACCTGTTACTACAATGACTGGGCATTTGTTTGATACCATTATTGTAGCACTAACTGATAAAGAGCGGTAGTATTGATCCATCAAAGTATATTAAGTGATGGAAAATGCTGGGAGCTATTGCGAGCCATCTTAAGGAGGCTCGTAAGGGTTTTTTTACTTATAACAGCGTCTCTAAAATGAATGAAACATTAAAAATGATGCTTCGATCGTAAGGAGAATTTCCGGATATCTATACGACGCTATTTTTAGGCAACATGTAAGGGTGCTTACGACATCATAGCCGTTACCATCGCAACAATACAACTCTCTGAAAAAAGCCTCTCAAACTCAGTTTTCGCAAATTATATTTAAAAGTTATAAAGTGACCCATTTTAATACCTTATTTTGGAAAGCTCCACTAATTATCTTTTATTTTTGGCGATATAACAAATCGAGAAATCGAGTTATTTCCGAAAAGACTGTTGCCAGATATTCCGGCGACCTTGGAGAATCGGAGCGTGTCTTCAAATATTCTTTTTATAGTTCGCAACGTGGGAAAATTTACTGACATTGTGTATAGACCCTTGCACTTAAAAAACATCCATTGATATTTAAGTGGTGGAACGGTAAGCAAAGAGACAGTGATTCCGGAAAACCCGAGAGTTATGCTCGGTGCTGATTGGCTAATGACATACGCACGAGGTCGCAGGGTTAAGTTTTATAGCAGGCACTCGAGCTTTTGTATTTAAGGAATTGTTTCGTGACTCAGAAACGCATTGAGTCGTCCAAATTAGGTATATGAATGCAAATTATGAACCTCAGTGAACCCTTGATTGTTGTTGATGAAGGATTCCTGCATGGGAGTAAGCTCTGTAATTTCTGCTCCACCTTTATTATCAAAGATGCTCACCTTCTTAGCGTTGATACAAGTTTTGGCGCTTTCAGTTTGTGTTGGAACACAAACTCATGATGAGGAGAATGAAGGTAAGTTCTAGACACTTGGAAAGTAACGAAATGTTTTCTAGAGTATTAATAGCATTTACAAAAGGTGTGATTGTTGATACTGAACAGTACACCAGGTTACTGTTGGAAAATGAATTACATGTGTTTCTGTCAACTCTATTTCCATCACTGAAATCAATGAGCTTCAGCGGTAGGGAATAAGAAATATCGGACAAATGTTACTTACTTACACGAGGCTTACGGCCTTAGGCTTTCTGATCTTTATGTTACTGTGTTGTTTAAATTTGCATTCAAAGATCTCTTTCAGCCAGACTTCATTAAACAGAAAAGTTACATTCCAATGGTAACGAACAAACAAATTGGCACTTTAATTGTTTGAGATAGCGGTGTTCTAGATATCAAGGGTGGTGTCAAATTTCGCAATTTTCAACAACACTGAACTACAGTACTGTCAGTACTGTTGACAGTATGCAGATCATTGACCTGTCGGTGCTCGGAGTCTGGCGTGAAGGTCTCTTTATTTAATATCAGCAATAAATACTGTCATTATAGGTCAGCAATTTATTTTTCTTATTTATCACGCAACAAAACTTGCTTTAAGATAAAAACTGTATAGTGTATGTCAGTTTTGGACACCATGCATCTCGGGATACTCCTTTCGGCGAACGTATTATAATCAATTACAAGACAAAGTTCCTTTATATAAAATTTTGTGTCCTGTTGTCATTTACCTAACGTCATAATTACTACAGTTTGAGATAAGGGGTGTTAATTTAGACTACGGGAAGTCGCACTTTGGAGGATTCCAGATAACCAAGTTCGAGATAGGCAGTACAAAGCGACTTAAAAACAGTAAGCACAGCCAAGGGTTTAGTTAGCGGGGGATTCGAGATAGCCGGTGTTCGAGATAGCGGGAGTCTACAGCTACAAGACGGAAAGCAGTGATTCGAGTCACTAATTATAATAATATTAAATAATAATAATAATACAATTATTTATACAAATGGCCTATGGGTCACATAATGTGGTTTAAATTTCTTCAACGGGAAGATTCCTTCATCTCAATGACGCCTCAAGACTTAATTGATCCGGACTCAGACACGAACTTAAAAAATTGGAAAAAAAACCTACATTGAGTAAATTGGGTATGGAGATTTGGTAGAATTTATAACAACGGCGCAAGCAATTTGTCCGATGATTAAATCCGTTGCCGGAGTAATTTGGGTCAGGCAGTATTCAGTAACCTTGGCAATGGATCTAATCAACACTTAAAAGGCATTCGTGGTTTTTGCGTTGAATGGGAACACTTAAATGAACAGTCAAGTGTTCCGAACATGATTTACAGCCGCGCTGCAATATATGTTAAGAAGCTCAAATTTATCCATTGTGTCTTGTGGACAGGCGTCACTACTTGAATATCAGGGTAGTTTTAACGCACCGTTCATACAACATTAATCTAAACTTCAAAAGATCTGGACTGCCATGTACCGACTGTAGGAGAACAACCAAGCACTGAAAGCAGTTTTTTAATCTGTCACGCGAATTCCCATACAAACTTTCACCACTTGAATCGCTAGCTATTCACAGATGTTTCGTGGTTTCGATTCGATTCATTCGTTCGTTGGTTCGTTCGGTACAGCTGAAACGAGTAAGCACAAACGAGTCAATAAATCGTAATTTACAGCAATGGAACACGAAACGACGGTTGAAAATATACACCCTAATGTTCTTACATTAATTTTTGGGCTCTTTCAGGCTCTTCTCCATCTAAGCGAGTGTCAAACGCGAACAAACTTCGACGAGACAAACTACAAACGCCATTACTCGCTGCAAAACAACGCACATGGTCTTACATCACGTGACCCCTACTAAGAGGGGTACTGAGGGGACGCGGGACAACAAACCGTCCCTAACATCCCGGCCCCTTAAACGCGAAACATAGGATTACAAGTGAGCGTTTACCGATAATTCTACAGTTCAGTGTCTTAATGACAGTCCGGTTTCTTAAACAATGTTCTAAGACAAATCCAATGTAAAGTTCATAGAGTAGCATGAGAAATGTTCATATATCTCCACTCGTAGCCTCCAGGAGGCACAACTTGGTTACCGGCCTGGTCAGGATTGACCAGCTGGTCTTCACTTGAGCTGACCTGACTAATCCATCCGCTCCAGGGAAAGTCTGAATAATTCGTCCCATAGGCCAGTTCTTCCGGGGAGTGTTTTCGTCTGCGATGAGGACCACATCACCAACCCGTAAATTTCTCTTTGGCTGCAACCACTTCTGACGTAACTGCAAGGTGGGGAGGTACTCGCGTACCCAGCGTCTCCAAAACTGGTCTGAGAGAAACTGTACATGTCTCCAGCGTCTTCCGTAAATGTCGCTCTGATCAAACTGGCCCGGAGGAAGTTCAGGCCCTCCACGAAGTAGCAGCAAATGGTTTGGCGTCAGAGGGCTGTCATCCTTTGGATCATCCGACAAAACTGTCAACGGTCTGCCATTAACAATTGATTCCACCTCGCAGAATAGGGTTGACAATCGCTCATCATCTAGAGTTTGCTCCTTGAGGATGACATTCAGCACCTTTCTGACTGTTCTGATCTGCCTTTCCCATATGCCCCCCATATGGGACGCTGCGGGCGGGTTAAATTCCCACTTTATCTCTTTCTGCAGGAGGTGAGCTTTAACTTTGCCATCATCCTTCCAGCCCTGCATAGCCTCGCGCATTTCTCTTTCACCAGCCACAAAATTGGTGCCATTGTCCGTTCTAACTTTCTCCGGTACACCCCTCCTGGCACAGAATCTCATAAATGCATTGACGAAAGAGTCAGCGTCAAGACTGTCAAGCTTCTCAATGTGGATGGCCCGGACTGAAAGACAGGTAAATAAACAGCCATAGCGTTTAACTTGAGTCCGGCCCCTCTTCACGACAAAAGGGCCGAAACAGTCTATGCCCACATACGAGAAGGGCGGCTTGTCTGGAGTTACTCTGTCCGAAGGGAGATTCGCCATTTGCTGAACGCTTGGCTTTCCTTTAAACTTTCTACACACTACGCACTCTGTCACAACTCGTTTGACCAGAGGCCTTGCTCTTACAATCCAATACTTCTGCCTAATAAGGGAGAGTACATGCTCCTTTCCTGAGTGTCCACTCTGAACTTCATGCGCTCGCCTAGCAACTAGTTTTGACACGTGATGGTCTTTGGGCATAATAACAGGATGCTGAGCTTTCTTGGACAGCGGAGCATTCTTCAGGCGACCCCCTACTCGGAGAATTCCTTCTTCGTCCAGGAATGGCTCCAGCATATAGATTGGGCTCTTCTTCACAACAGGCTTTCTTGATCTAAGGGCTTTCACTTCTTCTTTGAAACATTTCTGCTGGACATATCTGATGATGGCTGTCTCTGCAACTTGCAGTTCTGATGGATCTAGGGAGTCGGCAGTAACTGCTGGCAGCTTATCAGCATCCTTCTTTGCTCTTAGCCAGTTCTTGCAGCGAAGCAGCCAGGCCACACCCTTCTTCAGACGATGCCAGCAGGAGTAGCTCTCAAACAAACGTACCATGGGGTCTTCTCCTCCCAGGTCTTTGCGGGCTCCAGGCATGTCTCGTTTCTCGGTATCTCCAGCTTCACAACGAGCATCAGCAGCACAGCACTTGCCTTGGTTCTTCACTTCCTCATCATCACAGGCAATTTCTGGCACAGCGACCGGATTAGAGGGCCAGGCAGACTCATCCTTCCATAGGAACTCTGGTCCTTGTCTCCATCGCTCACTAGAAATCATTTCTAGCCCGCTTAAACCCCTCGAGACATCATCTGCTGGATTCGCTTTAGTCTCAACCTTTCTCCACTGTCTCGGCAAAGACCCATCATGAATAACAGACAACCGGTTCGCCACAAAGGTCTGGAACCTCTTACTGCGACTGTAAATGTACTGTAGAACAATCATACTGTCAGTCCAAAATACTGAGTCTTGAACCTCCAAGGTGAGTTCACGGGACAACATCCGATCCATTCTCACAGCGATCACAGCAGCAGACAGCTCAAGCCTCGGTATAGTCATCTGTCTGATCGGAGCCAGCCTGGACTTTCCTAGCAATAGGGAGCAATGAACCTTTCCCTCAGCATTTACAGCACGGAGATAGGAAACAGAACCGTAGGCTGATAGGGAAGCATCGCAAAAGTGATGCAGTTGACAATTGACCGGCCTTCCAAACTCAGCAGGCAGCACACAGCGTTCAACTCTGAACTGTCCTAACAGCGGGAGCTCCTCCAACCACTTTCTCCACCGTACTTCGCTCTCTGGACTCAAGGGATCGTCCCATTCCTTGCCAGACTTGCACTCATCTTGAAAGATCATCTTGGCACGGACGACAAAGGGGCACACCATCCCCAGTGGGTCGTAAACGGAGCTAACTACACTCAGAAGCCCTCTCCTGGTTAACTCTCTTTGCTTTTCCTTGACCTGAACTGCAAACTGGTCAGTCTCGGTGTTCCAGTGAATTCCCAGAGCTCTCTCAATAGGCAGTGAACCGTGGTCAAGATCGAGGTCCTTGACCGCCTTTGCTCTTTCTTGCACAGGAATCGCTTCAAGCACTTTGCGATCGTTACTAATCCACTTCGTCAATCGAAAGCCCGCAAGAGCGAGCAGCTTGCATAACCCATTGACAATGTTTATAGCTCTTTCCGTAGTGCCGACTGACTTGAGACAATCATCAGCATAAAAGTTCTTAAGCACAGTTTGAATTGTCTCATCAGGGAAATCCGTTCTGTGATCTTCAGCCACACGCCTCAGAGCAAAGCTAGCACAACTCGGACTCCACACTCCTCCAAACAAATGCACACACATCCTGTAGACTTCCACCTCACCCCCGATTTCTCCATTCTTCCACCAAAGAAAACGCAAGGCATCACGATCCTTAGGAGACACTCTGACCTGATGGAACATTCCTTCGATGTCCCCCATCACAGCCACTGGTTCCTCTCTGAAGCGCAATAGGACTCCCACGAGATTGTTTGTAAAGTCAGGGCCTTGTAAAACTTCCTTGTTAAGGGAGGTGCCACCAAAACTTGCTGCGCAGTCAAATACAATTCGCAACTTTTCAGGTTTATTCTCGTTCACAACATTGTGGTGAGGGAGGTACCAAGTTCGACCGGGTGTAACTTTTGTATCCTGCTCAGGCACCTTCTCTGCATATCCCTTATCAAGTAGTTCTTGAATACCATCCTTGTACCTGGCATGTAAATCAGGGTCTCTTAGGAATCTCTTAGTCAGTGACTGAAGTCGCTTTTCTGCAACGCTTTGATTGTCGGGCAAGATAGAGTGTTCAGACTTAAAGGGAATATCCATCTGATAGTGTCCATCAACTACTTCAACTGACCGTTCCCATATATCAACAGCTCTCTTATCTTCCACTGAGAATTGTGGCAAACTGTTTGCCAAGGCTTCACTTGTTTCAAGCTTCCAAAATTGCTCTACTTGCACATCCAGCCTCTCATCGGCTTGAGCAAAGTTTGAGAAAGCAAGCTCCTCAGCAAGGGATTCAGATTCCAGTGGACCATTAAGCATCCAACCCAAGCGGGTCCGTGTGGCGTAAGGTTGTCCTTCTTTCCCCTTTCGCAACTCCAGGGGCCAAAGAGCCTCAGGTACATCTTGGCCAATCAAAATGGTAACACCTGACTTGTCAACTTGAGGGAGGCGAAGATCCTTTAGATGAGGCCATTTACGGATTTCACTGGGAAAGGCCATACAGTTCTCCAAGGAGGGTAGATTAGGCAGGGAGTACACCTTCGGTAACTGAATAACACCGGTCCTGCTTGCTATGCTCTTCACCGCTGTCACTTCCAGAGCCACCAGTCCAACATCATTGCTTTCACTACTGTTAACCGTGGTTAAGGAAAGTGTGACTTGCTTGCTTTTCACATTAAGCCTCTCAAGTAACGCCTCAGAACAGAAGGTCTTGGTGCTTCCTGAATCCAGCAAAGCATGTGTATGATAATAATCTGTTTGACCTTTAGCTCTCACTCTCACAGGAACTATAGGCAGTGCCATCTTGGTCTGCTCAGGCTTTAATGAACTGCATGCATTACTGTGCCCTTCAACCTGTTGGTCAACAGGCTTAGGGTCAGGTTTCGGCGGCTTCTCATCAGAGGGCCTTTTAGAAGAACGCTCAAGAGACTGGTGAAGCAACTTGGAGTGCTTTGCAGTACATCCATCCACACCACAGACAACACCTGCTTTGCACTGGCTCGCCACATGTCTCCCATCAAAACAGCAAAAGCAAAGTTTCTTGCCCCAAACAAACCCTAGCTTCTCGCCTGGCGACAAAGCCTTAAACTGAGAACAAACATTCAAGCTATGATCCCCCTTGCACAGACGACAAGGAAACCGTTTGGTCTTAGTGTCACTGCCCTTGGCATCATTGCTGTTTCCCTTTTGCAGTGGGTTTCGCTGCTGCTCTTCGGCTTGCAGTCCGAAATTGGCTCCTTTGTCCCTTTCTGGCTTGCGGAAACCTCTTCCACTAAACTCCTTAGGCTTAAACTCTGACACACCAAACACAGGATCAGTGGCCTCACGAGCGGCTTCCGAGACAAAACGCATCAAGTTGGCAATTGAGGGATATCTACCAGTTGCCTCCAAGGTTTTAACAACTAGTTTCCTCCAACGTCCCTGCAAAAACTGTGGTAGTCTCTCGACAATCCTAACCATGCTTCTTCTAGTGTCAATCCCTTCAAGTTTGTTCATAGCTTCTAAAGTCTCCTTACAACTCCTCAAATCATCTGCCAATTCCTGAAGGCGGTGTCCCTCGTTGTTCCTGATAACAGGTCCCTCCGTAACTTTTCTCACCCACATTTCAGAGATCCTGTAGTCATTTCCAAACCTCTCCTTTAACAATACTCTTGCTTTCGCATATCCCTCCGAAGGTTGCATGACGGCACAACACTTGATGACCTTAAGGGCTTCTCCTTTGCAGTACTGGAAAAGCCTGTTCAACTTTGCGCTGTCGTCTATAGATGCGTTCCCAATGCTGCTATCAAAGCTACGCATAAACATCCAGAACTCCAAAGGGTCCCCATTGAATGTCATCAGCTCAGCCTTTGGCAACTGCATAATGTTGATCATTTGAAGGAGATGGGACTCATCACAGAGTGAGGAGTTTGAACTGACAGGCTGTTCAGGGGTACCTTGTTTCTCTACCTTAACCTCAGCAGTGTCATAGCAAGTACCAGGTGTCTCTTCCTTCACATTCACACCAGCTCCCTGACCTTGCACACCCGAGATCTCCTGCTTCTCACCACCGAACATACACTCTGGCCAATCCGTCGCATTAGGGTTCAACTTCTTCGTGGAACCTTCCACAGCACTATGTTCACTCAGTTCACGCTTCTCTTCAAACATTCGGTAAACTCTTTCTTCAGCTTCAACTTCTGAAATTTTTGCCTTTAATTTCAATTGTTCCTGGTCATGTTGCAATTGTAGTTGCCTACGTTTCAATTCCAACCCGTCATTCAGGACCTGTGCACGCGCCATGAGAGCTGCCTTCCTAGCGGCGGCCTTGAGCCTCGCACTGGAAGCATTGGTCGAAGAGGACTTCATTGTACTCCGACTAACATTGCTGACACTATCCTCAGGGTCCACATCATCCTCTAAGTTGGCACCCGAAAGGTTCAATGCACATGCTACACTCACTCGATGCTCTGCTAATTTTAATGCCTCTCTACAATTGCCCTCACATTCTGCATAGTAAACTTGAGCACGAGTGACATCTAAAGTCAAACCAGCTCCCTCTAACAATTCTACATATTTAGCATTACAATCAAACAAATCTTTCAACGCCGCTTTGACTTCGGCAATTTTCTTGCCAACACGATCAGCGTTCGCCCCCTTATCTAATAAACACATCAACTCGTCTTTCTTTCTTGTCAAATTCGACGCATACCCGCCACGCTTTCTTCTAAACGACGCCATTTTTTCTGAGATCACAGCACTTTCATCCAAAGTCACGTTGTTCCTTCGCAGTCGCGTACTAACACGTAAATCCGCCTCAGAAAGACTTCGTATTCCGCTCAATCCACGGTGCATCTTGCCAGCGAAAGTTAAAACGAGCAGAACAAATAACCAGAGCACAAATGTCGACAAAAAACTCGGTTTAGATCCAATAAACATGCAAATGTAATCTGATCCAACACAATCCACAAACTGGATGAATACTCGTTTCTTCGCAACGACAACAGCCAAAGGCGATTCAGATCATCCACAAATTAATCTGTACGTTTGATGTAGGAGAACAACCAAGCACTGAAAGCAGTTTTTTAATCTGTCACGCGAATTCCCATACAAACTTTCACCACTTGAATCGCTAGCTATTCACAGATGTTTCGTGGTTTCGATTCGATTCATTCGTTCGTTGGTTCGTTCGGTACAGCTGAAACGAGTAAGCACAAACGAGTCAATAAATCGTAATTTACAGCAATGGAACACGAAACGACGGTTGAAAATATACACCCTAATGTTCTTACATTAATTTTTGGGCTCTTTCAGGCTCTTCTCCATCTAAGCGAGTGTCAAACGCGAACAAACTTCGACGAGACAAACTACAAACGCCATTACTCGCTGCAAAACAACGCACATGGTCTTACATCACGTGACCCCTACTAAGAGGGGTACTGAGGGGACGCGGGACAACAAACCGTCCCTAACACCGACTATAGCTAAGATTTCCTCCATTTAAAAGTACAACTTGAAAACAACAAAGGAGGAAGCTAATGGAAACATTTTTAAAGATGGAAATTCATGACAAAGGCAAGAGCTAGCTTGTTATTTATGCATCATTAGATGACTGCTTTTGAATTACGCATTGTCTGTCTAGAAACAAACTATTTAGGAATAAAAATTCAAAACACTGGTTTAAGAACTTCCTGTTGACAACAGGGGCATTTTGCATGCGCATGCGTCGATATGGGTTGGTGAACACGAGTAGAGGCTTTACACATTTGTCATAGTTTGTGGCCAAATGTCTCACTTAGGCCCCGTCCACACGTATCCGGATATTTTTGAATCCGCAACTTTTTTGTTACGGATTAGAAAAAATTTGCGTCCACACGTAGCGTATTTGAATCGTTTTTGCCCGAATTCGCCGGATACGTGTGGATGGTAGGCCAATCCGCAACAAAAAAAATGCGGATTCAAAAATATCCGGATACGTGTGGACGGGGCCTTAAAATGATACAAGTAGATTTTGCGAGCTTTAATCGACGGATATGACCTCCAGAGTCGGCTAAAGTGTAGAACACCCGACCACTTATTTGCATTGAATAAGAAATGCATTTTGGTTAGCAAATAAGTGGCCGAATTTATTTTGGTGATGAAAAGGTACTTATTTTGGTCTCACTGTGCTGTTGAGGGTGTTGAACCTTCACTGCATAAAACAATGCAACGAGAGAAAGATGGCCGTTGAATTTTGTTATGACCATAAGCTTCGCGTGCAGTCGTAAGCAACAGGAGGAGACATGATCAGCGGGTGCATTACTTCAGCTAGTAAGTATTTAGATGCAGTGAATTATTCTTGACAACAATGTTAAAATCGAAAAGATTTCTGTTTGGTTTGCAATATTAATTTTTCATCGGTTTTGTTTAGAAATTACAGCTTCACCCTTTTTCTGATTTCTATTTCTCGAAACCTGGCCTTGATCCCCACCGTAAATTAATGCTAAATGAATATTTCTGTTTGGTTTGCAATGTTAATTTCATCGGTTTTGTTTAGAAATTACAGTTTCACCCTTTTTCTGATTTCTATTTCTCGAAACCTGGCCTTGATCCCCACCGTAAATTAATGCTAAATGAAACTTAAAAACCTCCACGATTGTCAGATTCTGTCATTGAAATTGTTAAAAATGGCCTTTCGAAGTAATTGTTGGCGTTCTTCATTGTACATTCTTCCTGGTAAATTTTATTTTGGAAAACGGTTTCTAAGAATTTCTTAATTTATCACTGAATGTCAGCAAAATAATGTCTTCAGATTAATTTAACTCTGTTATTTCTGGAGAAGCAGTAAAGAAATCACTGCAATCGGTAGTGAGGTTGTTGTACCATGTTGTGTTGGTAGAACATTATGTAAATAAATATATTATTCGGCAGCTAAAACGAAATCCAGCCCAGATCGCCAGCCCCAAATAGTTACCATGCTTCGCCGGAAAGCAAAGTTAACATTTAAAATGCAGCAAAATGTATTTAACATCTTCATTTCTGCTGCCAAATATTGGATTGTAACCAAAAAATACCATTTTGTTACGTTGGTCTTAATTTTTTATCACTGCTAATTTGTGAAACTGTCGTGTTCACAAAGACTTTCATTATGTCTGGTCAGTTTCTCATTGGCTTCTCTAGTACATCAACTTTTGTTCATTTGCACGGTCATGTTCTTGACTTTCATAAGAAGCATTGATGTGTCGAAGTAACATTAAGATTGCTCACTTATTGTGGCCTCTGATAATTTTTTGTTATCTTTTCTTTTCTTTAAACAGGATGTGTAAATAAAGTAGCCGGAAATGGAGAGAGAAATGGCCACTCTCTGTGGTCAGGGCAAATATTGACATTCAGCTCCGCACTTAAAGATGACATCAAATATTGAAATACTGAAACAGTTGTTTACCTATAAAAATGAACTAAAGAAATTTATCAATACGTTGAAAGATTAAATAAAAACGCCGTGTTTAGAAGTGCTCATAAATATTGTCTCCAACTGCTCCAAGTCAATTCAGTTGCCTTGATGTGTCAGGGAATACTCTGTTCTTCAGTTTAGAAGCTTTGTTCAATGTTCTATCCTTTATGGATTTGTTACGTTTTCAATGCATTTTCCCTGCAGACTAAACCTAACTCACGTAATAGCTGAAAAGCAAATGATCATATCTTACTGTCTACAGTCAGTTTATATATGCACTCGAGTACCTTGTTCAAATTTTGAGAGAAATTCGGAGTCTTTATATCATACCAGGTCTTGACAGCAGTAATATCAGCGGTCGTCTTCAAATATGCCTTATGCACTGTCAGCGGAATTAACAAAAAAAGTTGACATTCCATCGAGCGACCGACCGACTGAGTGAAACTTGCCCCAGCTGCTAGAACTCATTAAACGCGAGTTAAAAAAATCTTTAATAAAAAATACTGTAAGTGTAGGTATAGCAAGCATATTAGAGCTAAATTTTACTCTCGAAACATTAACCCTCTGCAAGGGAAGGGGGCGGTACGGTGGATGCCACCCCCTTAAAGTGTTAAAACATTTATTGTCAGGACATGCCGTCTTCTGTACCACTAACAGAAATCTGTGTTTCTAGTGTTTCCAGTTAAATTTGGAAAAATTCACAAAGTTGGGTGATCCCGGATCGCAAATGATCTTCAAATTGGACCGCACCGGCATCTCCGAAATAGACCGCATCCTCGTCTATTTTCTTTCTGTATAAATCCTAAGACGCCCGTTTTTGCAATTCTTAGTACCGTTCCGGTATCAGCTGCATGCCTGTCTAAGTCCAGTTATATAAAACGGATAGACCGGAATAACCAAAACGAAAACAGGATGTTTTGAACATGGTTTGATGCTGGCCATTTACCGCCGCCCTTGTATATTCTTTAAACAGGTCCCTTGACGTATTTGCATTATCCTCGTTTTCACTTCGCTGGAAGATTTCGTGCAGACACGGCGACAATAAATAATTTTCCAAACAATTACGACACTGCAAATTTTGATCAAAGCGATCTGCAGCAAAATGCTCATAATTGGAATCCTCTTGGGAGTGGAGAGTGGGCTGCGGAGGCTGAGGTGACCCAAGTGTGCTACTCGGACCTTCGTTGTGAAGGAAACCAGAAGATGGATCCACTTATAGGCGCTGGTATAACAGGTATTTGCAATAAGTTGATGAACATAGAGCGGTTTTCAATTGCGTTTCGAAAAACCAACTCAACAAAATCCAAAGTAATCACTCCAGCAGGCTGGTTTGCACTATAAACATAAGCATAAGCATAAGCATAAGCGAGTGAGAACACCAGCGACATATGCATAAGTATAAGCACAAGAAGAACGAACATGTTCGTTCTTCTTGTGTCTCGCTGCTTTGACTAGTGAGAACAGGATCGACATAAGCACAAACATAAGCACACGGCCGTCGAACAATCATCGGTCACTTTGACAATATCACAAACAATATGGCGATCGTTAGTGCGATCACGGCGGATAAGTTGCTTGCGGAGGCGGACATAAAGTATCCAGTGCTTTATGATAAAGGAAGGGAAGACTTCAAGGACCGAAACAAGAAGTATTGAGTGTGGCAGGGCGTTGTTCAAAGGAACAGTTTTTGTCTAATCGAACAAAACACAGCGATAACACCACTGCTCGCAATGACAAATTACGATATTTTGCTTAGCCTTGTCCAATAATTGATAATTGTTCTCATGTATAAATGAAGTTATTTTTATGATATTCCAGAATAATGACTGACCAGTGAATGAGTGATTAACTTGCTTCCATCTCATTCTTATTTTTATCAATTTAAAGGAGGAGGAATCAGAGTTCCAGCTAAGTTGGTTGACCTGGATCCTCAAGCTCACAAGTTTGAAGTGATATGGGGTTGGACGATTCTGGTGGGTGGATTTCTCTCAGCTGACTTTGTTCCCGCTCCTACTCAGTACCGTTGGGTGAAGATAGCGAATTCTTCACATGGCACAACAACGGATGCAGACCAGGGAGCCGCATTTCAGTCTATACTTACAAACATCACATGGAACGAAACCATCACGTCACCAATTTTGGAACAGATGAGGCCGGAGACCAAAAAAAGCGGAAACCTATCTATTCGATTCAATGTGGACAGTTTCAACGAATCGTTAAGCGACCCATATTTTGGCTGGGGGCGAATAACAGGTATAAATTTCAAAGAGTTTAACTCCAAAAATAGAGTCAACGTTTTAGATTCTATTACTTCCTTGTTATCGGGGAATCAAAAATCAAATTAAAAACAACTCTACCCAATGGGAATCACTTAACCCATCTACCACTGAGTGCAATAGACCATTTTACAGTTGTGTGCTTGGTGACCTGTCCTTTGAATGGAAGTGAGGCTGAAGGTGACCTTGTTGCGATACTGAACTTAGTGCTTTTCATATGTAAATTCAGCTAGTTAGCATGAGAACAACATTATTAACATATGAAAAGCACTAAGGTCTGTATCAAAACAAGGTCATCCCCAGCCTCGCTTCCATTCAAAGGCCAGGTCACCAAACACACAACTGTAAAATAGTCTATTTGTGATCATCGCAGCGTACTGTCAACTTAAGCAGTTGAAAGAGCAACCTGGAAAAATCAGGCTTGAACGCGATTCGAACCCATGACCTTGCGATACCGGTACAATGCTCTATCCGCTGAGCTATCAAGTCACATGGATAGGTGGTCATTTGTGAATTCATAATATACGCGATGATAGTGAATATATATGAATGTGAATATATGAAAATCATATATTTGAATTGCGGATAAACATGAGTAAAGTTTGTGATCCTCGCAGTGTGCTCTCAACTTTAGCAGTTGAAAAAGCAACCTGAAAAAAAAACTTACTTCTTTTATTTACTCACTGACTAAAACAAGTGAGCAAGTGTAATAAAACTGCTAAAGCTTTTAGTGTTCTCATCAATTCGCGAGAATTCATGGTCAGCATTGCAGCTCCTTTTTTCAT
Source organism: Cladopsammia gracilis (assembly GCA_022457155.1). Taxonomy (NCBI): domain Eukaryota; kingdom Metazoa; phylum Cnidaria; class Anthozoa; order Scleractinia; family Dendrophylliidae; genus Cladopsammia; species Cladopsammia gracilis. The sequence goes on from JAJGOT010000550.1 coordinate 90,342, forward strand.
GCGTGTTCAGGAAAGTACGTTGAAATGATGGGTCATTTCTGTTCCTTTCTCCCTCTGTTGTCGGTATTTGGCACAGACTAGTTTGCACTTTTGTTCTGGAGTTCATGGCAGAGATTAGACTACAAGATGGAGGTCTTCTTGAATCTCTTATTGGCACAGACTATGCCCAAGTATGACCAGGCTTTACCATTTTTGATGAGAGCGAATTTAGGCGGCGAGGTCTTCTGGCCCTGACCATTGACTGATTTGTTGACGACACCACAATTCACTCAATGCTATCAGAGGTATTCTGTGGACTGTACTGAGCTTTACTCGAACAGACGAAGAAGGTTTCATTATATACAGTCTTTTGATTAAACGTTGTCATTGATCGGTCCCATCCCTACGCGATCAGACCGAAAGGGAGTATGGGTGAATTAAAATGCATGATTAATTATTCTCTATCGCGTTTACGATCGAGAACAAAATTCACGTTTGTCTTCGCGTGTTTCGCAAAGACAACAAGAGTCGCTTCGATACATATTCCGTTAAGGATGTTCCGTATTTCGATAATGTGCATCTGTTGAATGTGAATTGATTTCTCTCCATAATCCTTTTCGGTCTGGTCGCGTAGGGATGAGACCGATCAATGACAACGTTTAATGTAAAGACTGTATACAGCCAAACTTGTATTAAGCGGACCCCAGATTAAGCGGACACCCTCTATTAAGCGGACACCAGCTTGGGTCCCGAAAGTTTCTTCTCATACTGATTTACTGTAAATCGAAGCTGTATTCAGCGGACCCCTCTATTAAGCGGACACGGACACTAAAGTTAGGCCATTTTGTTACACGAAACCTGTATTAAGCGGACATTTCAAGTGTTTTAAGAATTCATTTTTATCAAAATGTGGGATTACCGTCTACTTCTAAAAGCGTGATTCATTCAAGTAAAAAGTAATCCAACTCGATACAGACAGTTCCGACCTAGGTTTATATATTAAAATGGAATGAAATCAGTACGTGTGCGTATGATAGACGTGGAAATATAAGAGAATTAATGATTAACTTTTTTTTGAGCAATGTATCAGAGCCTGTATCAAGCGGACAACCTGTATTAAGTGGACACTAGTAATTCGAGGGTCCCGACTGGAACTTGTCTGGCCAGCCTGTTCTCCTGTAGTTATTGTTAATCTGCTTGCTAACAGGGTTTTCATCGTTGGCTTCTTTGACTTCCATTAGTTTCCATCATTTCAGTATGCCACACAACATGTAGCATCATTAAAGAAACTCATTTCTGCACATTGTAAACAAACTTCTGATTTATTTATTGATGTGTTACAGGGACTATTGGCTTGGCTAACAGTCAGTCCTATGCATTCACAACCGGTGGAAGAGTTCTAAAGGCCCTAACTGAAGGATTGCAAGATGCACCTTTTATATTCGACGAAAAAGCAAAAAGAGTTACAATCGATTTTGGAAACAGCTTACCAATAATGAAAAACGGAAGCCAGAACGTGACATTTATAGACAAACTTGTGGTGGCTATTCCAAAGGCTCCCGCAAAGCGGACTCTCTCCTACTCATGCGATGATGACATTTTACCCATTGGCGTTGTTCTCTACCGGATGCAGGACTGGTACCAAAATACCGCTGGTATCCAGTCGTTTCCTTCCATAGGAGTCTTACCTGAACAGGACATCAACTTGTTAAATCATACACCGCTTATAATTGTAGAAGTAAGTACAGCAGCATTGCTTTGCATTTAAGACCTAACTTATTTGTTGCATTTCAGGCGCCTCGCAATTTCCCAAATATTACTCAGTAACGGCCAGGCCTAGAGCTAACGCCAAGATGAATTACTTCGACTCCCGAAGTCGGCGTCGTTTGTTGTTGGTTCTTGTCTTCGTTAAAGGATCCCGTCATCTAAAATGCACTGCGCGCTCAAACGGTACCATCGAAATTACCGAACATTGCATAGTGAATCTGAATCTTACTGCATCGTTCCAAGTTGTGTAAATGAAAGACTGTAACTGTTAAAGTGTTTTTCTGAATTATAACGGTCTATTGGTTTGAAGGATTTTTTCGCAGTTTTGCGCTACCGATGGACAAGGTTTTGACATCCAAAGTCAGTGGTCTTATGGCTTCACGGTTTCCCAAGCGTGGACGGCCGAATGCGCCAGGAAATGCAATCGACTTTCCACCTTTGGATTGCGAGCAAAATTGAGGTTGGGAATCGTATGGCTAACCCATAGCCAGTTCGCCGTGGAATTATGAAACAGCAAAAATGCTGGAGATTCACATGTTTCACAAACTGATTTTATTATGGATGCAATAACGCCATACGTTTTACAACAAAAGTACAGCCTTGTTCCGAGACACGCAACTTAAACGTAAAATAAACTCCGAGGAGTCGAAAACAATTGTAATATATATATGCCATTATTCTATGAATCTTAGACTCTTTAACGGTGATGAAGAAACACTATCTCGGAAGCCATGCTAACCGAGTTAACCGCAGACTTGCGCTCATACAAAATCACGGACTGAGAAATGAACTCAGTGATCCTAGCATTCAGCGACTACTACTTATCTTACAAACTATGCGCCAAAGAAACAATATTGTTATGCCGAGAACTAGCAAACAAACGATGGCATAACTAAATATTCTCATAGTAAACGACTATGCGCAAATATCTCCTGTCAGTATCAGAGACTTTCCCAAGATCAAAGAATCGGCAACATTGCGAACAACAGTCATGTTATATCTTAATTTCGATCTATAAAAAGAAAACAACCTCTCAGCCACGTACCTGGGGTAACCCTTTTCTAAAGCCGGGCTGAAATGCTTTTTTTGCGACAAGCAGGATTTGTGATTTGTGCTGTCACCTTTTATAGCGATATTTTTTTATAAATATCTCGCCTCTGACCTTTCGCGGCGATTTCCTTACTTCTGGTCACGCGCCAGTGTAATATAATACCGAAACTAGGGTCCTTTAAACCTTCACGTCCTTCGGGGAGTAGGAATTGTAGAGCGCTGACCCCTCTAACCTCACCTCCAACCAATGCAGCCTGGAATCGACTCCCGGAGTCAGTTTCATGTGTGGATTAATTTTGTTGTTGGTTCTTGTCCTTGTTAAATTTTCGGGGCGCCACGAAGCTCTCGGAACGGCTCACACGATTGGCTAATTGGCTAACCCTAACCCTAACCCCTAACCACGATTGGCTGAGAAAACAATAGAACAAATATCAGAAGAATGGATCCTAGTCCTGAAACAATAGAGCTTCGTGATATCCAGGGCCAATGAAATTAGAGGTTCTAAAGAGCTTCGTAATTTTCGGGGAGCAGTATTTGTGTAGTGGTGAGAGCGCTCGCCTCGAATCTGATGTTGGTCACCTATACATTCGGAGTAATATGCATGGAGCAAAGAACATTTTGAATCACGCAGAAACGCAATTTCTTGGAGGTTTGAAATAAACAAGAGGCTGTACACAGCTTTAACTCGTGGCACAGAATTGATTTCCGAGTGTTTTGAGTGTTTTTACGGAGAAACTTAAGCTTAAAATTATGTCTAATCAAAGGGTCCTAAGAGCCAACCCGTGACTGAGAAGAAATGCTAACGCGTAACGCAATATTGCGGTAAGCTTATGTTTTCACAGACACGGTTCCATAAAACGTTAGGATTTTTCACGAATTGAACGCAAAGAAAAAAAAAACAGTACATCACTTTCATAATGTCCAGTCCAAAAAAGGAAAAAAAAAAAAGAAAAAAAAAGGAAAAAAAAAAAAAAGACCCGAGCGTGACTTGAACTCGGGCCTTGCTTATCGAGGATCTAGACTCATTTACGACTAAATTTTATTATTTCAAGGTAGATACGCATCAAAACGCGTGTTTCGGTTGAAAAATCCTTTCAGATCGATTTTAATGCTACACTAAAGACTCCAAATGCGAAACATCTTTAAGCTCATTGTTTTTTTATATTCGTTTACATCAAATTAATTATTGTTATCGCTGGATTCACGTTGGTCTTGTTACGAAACGCATTCGTGACAAAGCATTGCTCACTTAGTTTACAGCTGATGGAAGGAGCGAGTGAGTGAATTTAAATTAGCCACCGTTACCGATAACCCGTTCATTACGCTTTCGCGTATTCACGGGTTCAAAAGGCTACTAACATTCAGTAGCCGACACTTTAAAGAATTTGGCCCACCCTGCATTACGCTCTTCTATTATTGTTATGATACGGCTCTATTCCATATTTGGGCAAGCATATCACCTCTTGCACGAGAGAATTTCTCATTTACAATACAGTATGGACTTTCGGGGGTCCTGAAAATGGCGGAGTGAACTAACGTAGGCGCCCAATGCAAACTGGTTGGGTCAGATTCTTTAAAGCTCAATCGCTTTAATTAGCAAATTGCAAGTTGTATAAAACACAAAACTTGCCGTGACAAAAATCCCACAGGAATAAGCGGCGAACACAATATCAAACGGTCCTATCCACCATGAACGCCTTGCATTGTCTTGTAAACTCACAATTGTACGCTGTAGTTTTGCTTCTCCAGTCAACACACGGAGAGATTTTGCGGTATATATTTCATGGCTAAAAGCCATATAGTCGTCGACATAAACTAAAATTTGCATGCGCTAATGTGACACGAAAAAAAAAGGAAAACTCAGCCGGATTTCCAACTCGTGTTTCGCACCTAGCCTCGCTTTAATAGAGAGGCTAAAGGCAACTCGGAAATGGCCTATTACTTCGGCCAATCACAACACAGGCAGACAATCTAACGAACCATGCAATCAGAACTCGAAGTAAATAAATGTGGTTAGTCTGACTGTTTTAAAAATTTGCGAATCACAAGCCGTAGCAACGCAAAAACAAAGAAATTGCGAAATTACTTTTGACACTCAATTGAAAGCCATTCTATGCATTTCCCTGATTTTCCTGCCACATGGATTCGTGCGCTCCTTTCGTGCTTAGTAGTCTTGCTTATGTCAATAGCTTTAGCTGCGCATTTACCGTTTGTGAAATAGATTTCGATCTAAACTTAAAAGTTGCGAACTATGCCCGCCTGACATCCATCAAGTTGACCTTATTGATCATAAGGGAAATTATACTGGAAACCTAATTGTACTGATTGTAATAAGAATGAACACATGACGGATCCCCATGGCCAGCCGCATATTCCCCGCTACATTTGGTGATCTCCCGTGAGTAGCTTTTCAATGGTACTTCATTAGTAAATCACATAATATCATTCGTGCTATTTCTATACAGGCGGAGGGAATATGGCCTGCGGTACAGTGTAAGAGAATATTGTTTTCCGAAGCTATCGATGGAATTCAAGTCCATCCCATCAATTCATGGGTTATCAAAGCAGAACCAGGAGAAGACATCAATGTAACTCTTTTAGCGACACAATTTGGACTTCCTGTGCCGGGAATAAACATCATTATCAAAAACTTTGTTTGCCCAGAAATATTCTACGAAAACGGAGGACCTCCCATTAGCACGGATCCTCTTCCTTTTCCTGCTGATCAAAAAAGGGCAACCGATTACCGTGGATTGGTATCCATAACATCTAAGGCTCCAGATCCTTTGAAACCAAGGACATTTATAGATGGTCAAGTGTATCCTTATCTGTACTGGCCTGAAAGTCACCCGATCGACGAAGAGAAAACTTGCAAACACGATTTCTTGTATCTTCTTAATTCGTACATTGTTATCCGCATTTTCGACAAGTTCACCTACGGAGAACCTCCCACTTGGACTGAGGACGTGAAATCGATTTTTCAGCAATACGCCACGCTGTTTCCCGTAATGACGAAGAGCTATGTCGATCTTGGTAACTACTATGAAGTTGTCAAAAAGAAATTTCACATCAATATAACGCTACGCCTTCCACCTTTACCCAGAAACAGAAACGCTAGCGTTTATCATGTCAAGCTCCGAGTCACCTCATAACAAAGTAACTGGAAAATACAAAGGTAAGATGCTTTATATGAATGGAATTCTTAATTTGTTAACTGTAAGCATAACTTTCATCATCTTTATGTTCATTGAAAACAACTTGATTGTACGGTTTGGCTATCTCCTTATTTAAAAAGAAAAAAAAACATTTACATCTCTACTTTTGTCGTTAACTTTGAACCAGAACCGTCTGCAGGAAAAGGGGATAAACGTAACGCAATATTGCGGTAAGCTTATGTTTTCACACTGACACGGTTCGATAATTTTTTAAAATTAAACGTGAGAATTTTAGACGAACGCAAAAAGCACAACAGTAAAAGAAGGTCCTGAGCTGGACTTGAACTCGCGCCTCCCGACTCCAACTCCAGCTGATGGAAGGAGTGAGTGAGTCAATTTAAGCTACCGCTATCGATAACCTGTTCATTACGCATGCTTGTATTCAAGGGTTAAAAACGAACTTAGCGAATCCGCTCGGTGGCCAATGTGCCAAACGACCCATTGTGGTCGCAAACAAACCGAACTGAGCGAATGCGCTCAATGGCCGATGTGCCAAACGACCCGTTGTGGTCGCAAACAAACCGAACTGAGCGAATGCGCTCGGTGGCCAATGTGCCGAATGGCCCAGTACGGTCCAAAACAAGGCGAACTGTCTAAACGTCATCTGCAGAATTATGCTGGTGCTTTGCAAGAAAGGTCGAGCGACTTTTTTCAGTTTATTGATAGTACTGAAAATCTTTAAAGTAGCAATTCTAACCATTGCTCCCCAAACTCGGAAAATATAAGGGATTCTATTAGCATACGTTGTAGAGCACGAAGTCTTATGAAAAAAAGAAGCCACAGAAATCATCGTGAAAGGGAGCCATGTCGCATTTTTATTGCAAAGTTGACAAAAATAATGAATAACAAAAAATATAGAAAGATAATACGAATAGCTTGCGACTCTTTACCAAAATCTTCATTCTTGAAATGATTTTATAACAATACAGTACTGAACATTTTTACAGCAAATATGTTTTTTTATGAAGAAAAACAAATGTGAAGCACTAAAGAAACCTTTAATATGTAATATAATTGTAACTGCACTGCAAGACATCATCAAAGGAATGATTTCAGAAAATACACAAAGGAGCATTGCACCATGGAATACACTTTAGATGACAGCAAAGCCACAGATACCATTCACTTTTTTACCATAAGTCATTAGTATCTTTAGTAGAATCTACAATCAGCAAAATCAGCCATCAGTGGATGTGTCTTCTTTGACTGAAGACAAATTAGAAAAGATCATAGTCTCACTTGATCAGGTGGAACTAACATTCGACTTCTCCACCTCAAAGTTACATGTTAAATTGTTATTGTTAAATCTTTAACTCCCAAAAGTGAAGACAAATATTAAGAAGAAAACTCCAATTTTTTTAAATAAAATTTTTTAATACAAAATGGTACTTGATATATGCAAATAAGACCAGCACTTTTTCCAATAAATATGGTAGATATCCTCCGAAACTGTTCAATCCAGCCATATTGAACAGAATTTATATGAAAGTTGTTGTTGCTAGTTTAATATATACATTAAAAGGCATTTATTCACGCTTAGCTTTGTTGTCATTGTTCTTCTTGTACCCGTTATTTTATTTGGCCTACATATTTAATCGCCTAATACCTAAATCAAAAGACACCGAAGACTCACTACATCAGCTAATCAACACATTCCTTCCTCTTTACTACAATTAATATTGGACATAATTACTACCGAATACCTCCCAATATTTTTTTCGGGAAATAAAAAATATGATGCTTTATAATTAGACCATCAACTCGCAGCATTTTCCTTCCATTATGAACCACTAGTAATTTTATTACTTTGCCCAAATAGATGAGCAACGACTGGTGCGTTCATTCGGCTATGTAGCTGCAAAAACCGTGAACACTTTGATTTGATATTGACGTGTTCATTGTGATACGAGATGAAACCACAAAACGAACGGTTAGTTACACAAAATTATTCTTGGCATTTTTCGAGCAAAAAATATTATTTTTCCGTATTTTTTCAATTTGTAGTCTACCTTTTCCATCTCCGAAAGCCCAGAGTCTTGCATTGAGAACTGGGTAACGTAATGTTTTAAATTTGTTTAATCATCAATTATTTGACTGCTCTGTGAAGCAACACCGCTGTTTATCAAAGGTCACAGCGAATTTAACACATTAAGTCATCCAGTTCTCTCATTTCGCACAATGCATATTTATGTCACGCACGTTTTTGTAATTCATCGTTTTTGTAACAAAATTTGCTTTATTTTAACCTTTACAAATAAAGGTGGTCAGACACGAGGGGTCATGTAGCAAGGATATGTCGCAGCGACGTGTAGCAGCAACAAAAATTTGTGTTGTACACACTGAGGCACATGTAGCAGGGACGTGCGCGGGGTCATGTAGCAGGGACAAAATGATAGCGCTTGCACACACATGAAAATGTTGCAAGGGCATGTCTCAGGGACATGTTGCAGCGACACGTCCCCTCGTGTGAACTGATACTTTCACAATTGTGCAACACCAATTTTGGCAACATTTTGTCCCCGCGACATGTCGCACGGAGTTCAACTTGTTGAACTTCATGGGACACGTCGCGGGGACAAAATGTCCTCAAAATTCGTGTTGCACAGTTGTGAAAGTATCAGTTCACACGACGGGACGTGTTGCTGCAACATGTCCATGAGACATGAACCCGTGCGCAAGCGCTATAATTTTGTCCCTGCTACATGTCCCCGCTGCACGTCCCTGCTGCATGTCCCTCAGTATGTACTACACAATTTTTCTCGCTGCTACATGTCGCTGCGGCATGTCCCTGCTACATGATGAGCCCTCGTGTCTGACCACCTTAACTCCCGGTCCGCCATCCACTAAGTATAAAAAGATCTTCCATATCCACGAGTTGGCTCCTAAGAGCCTTTTGATTCTTGTATTAACCGGAAGTTTTTTAACAGGAAGTTGTTCACAATAGAATCTCCAACACCAGAACGACAGCTGTAACTATGATGCAATCCATTTATCACCAGGACCTTTCCACACTTTCTACAGACTAAATTCTACCGACACTTCCGGCGAACATTAAAACCTCTGAAACTTTAAATATTTTGTTCTTTTAAGACATAAAATTAATGAACAATTGGCCGAAAAAGATCAGATAAGACGAAAATAAAGGTCGAGCGTGACAGCCGCGTGGGTCAAGACTGACTATTATTGCTACCTACCTATGTGACCTAGTAGAGTTGGTGATCGACCTAGTAGACCTACCGGTAGTCCCTGGGTGGGGTACTCTCATATATAAGCTATATGGGTATGTGCCGCTGTGAAGGGTATGGTTTTCAAGCAGTTTAGTCTGGGATAGGGTATAGAAATCGGAGAGTTTTAGTCTAGAATTGGGTATCATTTACCGGGAATCTTGATCATTGGTATGAAGAATTAAGTCTAGAATAGGAATTGAAACTCGGAAGAGAAAGAGGCTTCCCTAAACAGCAATAAAATCTTCGTGGCAAGATTGTTGACAGTTGGTTTTCATGGTGATACAATTCTAAAAATAGCAAGTCTGGGATAGGGTAGAGATTCTTGGTGTCTTGTCTATAGGGTTGAAAAGTAAGCTGAACATGGTCTGGTTTAGGGTGAGGGTTTCATAGCCCAGCGACACACCCCCACCCAAAAATATACAGAGTACCCTCCCCGGACCGGTAGAGTTTTCTTCAACTTAAAGTAGAAAACTATGAGGTAGAAATGAATAAACTGTAGTAGCGTACAGTAGACACATGCTCCCCAAAGGGAACTTATTTTTAGGTACAGCCCCATGCAACCTATGGGTTTAAACAATGCTTTCCATTTCCTGTAAACTGCGTGTGCGCGCGCCTTCATTTTTCCCATGGACGCGCCCGCGTTTAACTTTATTAAGATTCGACCACTTAACGGTCACTACACTGATGAAGGGCTAAACCAGAAACCTTTGTGATCTCAATCAATATCAATGGCAGTTTTTACAATTTTCACTTCTTTTCACGTTTTAAACAAAGAATATTTAATCAAGCGTCACGCATCACCTGGAGAACAACAACTTTGACTCCAACTTAAACTACACTTATTGCCCCCCCCCCCCCCCCCCCCCAATCGATCGTGATACCAATTTTCAAACCTCTCTTGCGGTTTTGCTTACCTTGCTTTGTCATCACCAAAAACTACCTTGGTTCTTTGTCTTTGTTTTTTTTAGATGGAGTTCCAAGGAATAAAACGGAGACCTGCAAAATTCCAAATACATCCAACGAGGTTTGGGAAAATAAAGTGGACGTTTTAATTCTATTTCTTTACTATAAATTATATTTTAATTTAATCATACAGGGTGACTCCATCAACGCGGTTCTCCTTGTAAAATAGTTTGGGACGTATGTGTTTTTAACGTTGTGCTTCGGAATATCAAGATGAAAAATTATGATTTCATTATTTCTCCCAAATAGATGCCGCGACGACTAATGCGTTCACTCGGCTATGCAGCTGCAAAAACCGTGAACACTTTAATTTGATTTTGACATGTTCATTTACAATACATTATATTATACATAATATTATTCTGTTTATCTTTAGTAGTTTTCTACTTTAATTTAATCATACGGGGTGACTCCTTCAACTCTGTTTTCTCTGTAAGATGCAGTCCCTTACTGAACGTTATATGTATGTACAGCAATCCTTAACACGGGCAATCGCTTTTCAGAAACAAGGCAGCTACCCGAACAAGTACGAAAGGGAATATAAATTGCACTACAACACTATTGGGGAATTCTATGACTACATCCTACTCGCCTTTACCATTCTGACAAAAAATGGTACAGACAATTCAATCTTCATCGGAAATTCGTCCAAGCAACTGTTTTGGCCTGGCAATTCGTTTGGTCGTCGTGGACATTTGATCAATGTTACCGATTACAACACTGCAAAACAAGCTATCCAAGAGATCATAAGAGAAGGAGAGGGGAGTTCCCCATGCAATCCGTTGGACTGGTGGAAAGTAAATGGGAGTGACCTTTCACATTACTTTCTGTTCAAGTCCATCGTCGAACAACATCAAATCACTGTTCATGAAAAAGATGAAGGTAAAAGCGATGAAGATGACGTTTCCCAGAGGTTGATATCACCGATTGGCAAGGTTAATATTATAACTAAATTACTGCATATGTAGTGATTCAGAAAAATGTTTATACCGATACTAATACGCTTAAAGAAGGCGTAGCAATATTTTACAGCGGTTACCAATAACACGCGAGGATTGTACTTCATTCGAGACGGCGAAAGCTGAGTTTCAGTGGACGTCGTCAATCAAATTGCAAAGGAAAGCCGTTGACAAGATTTTAAATTGAGACTAGATTCCGAGCGACAAGAACTAAATAATGAACAATTTACCAGCAGAGGAACGTAATCTTGAATTCTAAAGAGGTCTCGCTCGTCAGAATAAAAATTGGCACAGCATGGAACGCATGCATAATCATCCTTCCATGTCTCATTGCGTTGAGGGTAAAACACGGAATGTTTTTGCGGAATGGCATGTGGTATGGTTTGCGAAATGTCATAATTATGAGCTAAAAGAAATAAATTATCTAAAGCACGCACCCTTTTTTCTCGCTAATTTGCAAGAGTAACCCCTTTTCAGCCTTTTTGCTTGTTGCCTCTCCCGGTTCCCCCCCCCCCCCCCCCCGGTCCTAAAAGATCAAATCTCGGTTTGAATAGGGTTAGTGGTAATTTTAAATTCCCAAAGTTTGGTTTTATTGTATAAGTACTGTATTAAGGATATGAAAGTTCAGTTAAAAAAAGGTAACCCTTAATTTCCGTATCACTAGAAATGTGGAGCCAATTTCTCTTTCAATGGAACGAAGATACGTTTCGACGAGGAGGGCGTTTGGAACATGGTCAACAACCCACGCCTGGTCAAGTTCAAACCTGGTTCTCGCGCGGACGTCTTGAACCGAGAATTCAACCGGCTTTACACAAACCTCCTCAGATCTCTTCATGTTGTGTTTAACGGATATCCGGATAAATTCAATGATGCCTTTGGGTTAATGTTTTCTATAGACAGACATCTGAAAACACTTGTGAGCACTCCTCTTGATGAAGACGGAGACCCGACAGTAGGACCAAACGCAGGACCGACCTTCGAGTTTATGCCTGACTAATTCAAACTCATTTTAGAAGAAAGGATCTTTCTATCAGCAACAACGAAAAAGAGTAAGAGTCGTTCTCCACTAGACAATGATTTCTTCCCTTGAAGGACGAAACGAAAAAATACGAAAATACGCCTACATAACGAATTAAGTTTCGAAAAGATCGTTCAGATCATTTATTCATATAAGCGATTAAGGTAAACAAATGGTATTAGCTTCCGTTGTGTTGGTTTGTTTCCGTCTGTTGTGATTGGCCAGAGTGACTGCTGTGGTTTTGGTCCGAGACCAAAACCACAGCAATCATGAGAGGGGGAGGGTAGGCGGAAGAGCAGAGTACTCTTCTTTATAAGCTCTATTTGCTATTTCGGTTGAAAAATTGGTACAGATTTGAAGTTTCGTCTTTTTTTGCTAAAGGGGGGAGGGGGGGGGGGGGGATTGGGGTTTGAAAACAGGTAACGAAACTCATATTAAAAGGGTTTTTTAAAGGAACTGTATCACGCTATGCGCATGCTTGCAAAAACCTTTCCATTTGTACAAATTAAATAAGTAAGGAACACAAATAAACAAATTGGGAGCGGTCAATGCCATGTAACATAAGTTAATAATTTATCCTACAGCCCGAAGAATAAATTCACTTTTGCACCAGCAACTGCTATCCGTTTCAGAAGCCATCTGTACAGTATTTGTAGAGTTTACTGAAGAATTGTGCCTCACTTATTTGTATTAGTATCTTTAATGACCTTAGCCAAGCAATGGAAAGATTTTTACAGGCATGGCATGCGCATAGCGTAATACAGTCCCTTTAAGCAGGCCGTAAGGAACACAAATAAACAAATTGGGAGCGGTCAATGCTATGTAACATAAGTTAATAATTTATCCTACAGCCCGAAGAATAAATTCACTTTTGCACCAGCAACTGCTATCCGTTTCAGAAGCCATCTGTACAGTATTTGTAGAGTTTACTGAAGAATTGTGCCTCACTTATTTGTTTTAGTATCTTTAATGACCTTAGCCAAGCAATGGAAAGATTTTTACAGGCATGGCATGCGCATAGCGTAATACAGTCCCTTTAAGCAGGCCGTACTAATCCACCAGTACATCTTGTTGATTATATTCCCTAGGGGTGGGGTGCGGGGGGGGGGGGGGGGGGGGGGGGTTTGGGGCGGCTATTAGTACGGTGAATGTGATATCAGTATTCTTCTACACCGTTGTAGACGTAACATTGCCCGTAACTTTTCCATTTGCTCATTTCTCTAGTCAAGATGTATACGACATTTTGCTGTATTATTCGCATGCAACTTCAGAGAAAATGTTGTCAGATCACGGTTCTTAATTATCAATACTTTTCTCTTTTATGCTTCCCAAACGTTAGGACGCATATTGCATTTGATTTGCAGACGGTGCGGAAAAACGTTTTGTCACCGAGAATATTTTGTTGAAACGTTGCTTTTTTTATCGTCATTACAGAAATGAGCAACACCTCGCAAGAGTTATCAACGCGATATTGCTCGGCGTGAGAAATTTCTCCCGTCAAAGTACCTCGTTCGCCAAGAGCCACATGGGGTCCCTTCGAGTTGACTTTATACAATTTTTACAGGGGGACTGTATTTTTCAGCGCGTCAACATTCATCTAGGTAGATAACCAGACGCCCTTATTGTAGACAAAAGAAGATACTCCTCTTGTACCCTTAGAATGTTTTCCTTAGCTTTTCGACGGGTTTCTTATAGTCCCAAACCACTTAATACGACAGAGGGGATCAAGTGGCGACACAAAAATCCACCTTGTTCAACCACCCGGCTCCAGTAGCATGTGCTGCGCAATTGTCGCTAACAATGGCGACTTCGTGAATAGCAGCAGAGGTTGTACAAAATGTAAACAACGGTTAGTGCGAAAAGCGGTTTTATGCCCGGTGATGGCACGTTTAAGGTTAACGCAAAACCTGTTTTAATCTAATGGATAATTTATACACATGCAGTGAGCGTTTCTTTTAACATTTTCCTCATTTCGAGCTAGAGGACTTAAGCTTACTGGCGTTGATTAAACAATCGACGAGGTCGAGTTTAAGTCGAAAGGGCTCATTTGAGAACTATGCCGAAATCACCACCAGAGTTAAAGAAAGAGAATTCCAGATTTGCGTAAAGATCGCTCATTTGTGTCTATATTTTAAAGCGAATAGCTTTATTTTAGTTTAACATAGGAAATCACTAGTAAAGAGCTATTCCATTTAGAAGTTTCTGATAACATAAGGCTTGATTTCGTTTCACTGGGACACTTCAGGTATGCATCACTGTTTCGGTTGGACTCCAACCCTAACCGAAACACTGAAAAGAAAGAACAGGTTATGTTTTGGTTAACTTTCTTTCTGGAATCAGTACGGGTGATAACTAGAAAATATTTCACTTCGCTGACTTGTATTTTAGCGAAACCATGCTGAGTTTAGGTTACGTTGCGTTTAGGATGCATAGTTATTAACCACTGCTACCGGCAAACTAGAATATTTAGAATATTTATATTTCTATTTGTATATATTTTTCTTATATTTTAATTAGTGGGGAAATCCCTAGTATGGCGCTTTGGCGCTTTTGGTTGTCTCCTTCCCCACAACTTTTCTTATAGTAGTCAGTGTTAGAAGCTTATTTTATTATTTGCTTGTAATGTAGTGGAGTGAATCTGTAATAAATAAACGCCGATTTTATTTGATTTAAGGTGGCTCACAACAGTTCCCAGAATTTTCCATCACCTATACTTTGATGGATCAATACTGTAATTCTTTATCAGTTGATGCTTCAATAAAGGTATCTAACAAATGCACAATCATTGGTGAACAAGTTGTGGTCTCTTTTATGATGTAACAGGTTTCCATAGTAACAGTATAACCTGTTAAGCACACCCTTAATTTTAGTTCTCTGTACATAGGGTTCAGAGTCACCTTAAATTTTCGAAAATTTAAGGTGGCTCTGAACCCTATGTACAGAATTTGTTTAAGCTTTGCAAAAAGTTGTATCTCAACATGCCAATTACAATTCGATAATAATAATAATAATAATATATAGATAGGCTGAGCCTAACAGTGTCGCTCTGTGAACAAGGTTAACTAAGATGAAACTTAACTTAACTAAGGTGAAAGGTCAGAAGCACTAGAATTAAGATTGACGAAGGCTATTTTTCAATTTTAGCAATTCTCAAAAACAGTATTACGCGACCGTCTGCATAATACATTTAGACCGTACAAAAGTTCACAAAAACAACTTTTTCTCCGTCTAGAATAACTAGTACGACTACTTTCCGAATAAAACACACTTGTTGCTTGTCAAAAATTGCCCGACAAACTGATTTGAAAATCAAAATTGCAAAAATACACAAACATATTTGCATAAGGCGATACGAGTGAAGATAGAACTGTACTATAAAATCCAAGTCTTGTTTTGTTTACATAAAATCGCTTTTCAATCTATGTATTGAATGAACAAACACATAAAAATGGACAACATAATCTTCTTTCGAATTACTTTTAAAAAATTAAGGCCCGGTTCAAACGTCGAACTTCACATGTGTGCAGAATCTAATGCAAATGAGCAACATCTATTGTTCCTGCTCATTTGCATTAGATTCGGCACATGTGAAGTTCGACGTTTGAAATAGGCCTAAAACGGGTACCATTTATAGCTCATCGAGTTCGAGCTGCCTTCGATGAAACTCAAGAAATCGATACAACAATTCTCCAAAACTAACAATAACACAAAGAAAAAGTCAATCACAGATTGATATCAACATAAATTCTCACTTCGAAAAATGTAATCTGTCTTACCTTCAAGTCCCTCGCTTGCTTGGAAATTCAAATCTTCGCTTCTGGTTCTGAAATCCGTAAAAAACAAACATCTCCCGCATTGATAAAAACGTATGAAGTTCCTCGAAGCAAGATTTTATCCTTGAACACAGGGACTCGACCTTTACGTGTTCGATCTTTGAGCTTTATACGCGCACTGTGTCTTGCGTTATTCAATCTGTTGTTCCAGCGGGACCCCAAGCGTAATCGTTCGTGCCTCGTTCGGTCAGGGAGCAGAGGAGCCAAATTTGACCTTTACTTTTTGTTTACGCGTTCGATTTTCGATCTGTTGTTTTCGAGTCTGTTTTTTTTTGCCCCAGCGGGACCCCAAGCGTAATCGGAGCTTTCTGTTTGGTAACCGCAGACTGCTGACTGTGGGCGCCACAAAAATCGTTACGCAGCAAGAAGAGAGACACTTGTCTCTTTTTCTTCTCGGCATTTCGTGCCTCGCTCGGAAGCTTACCGAACGAGGCACGAACGATTACGCTTGGGGTCCCGCTGGGGCGTAAACTCGAAAACAACAGATTGAATAACGCAAGACCAGCGCGCGTATAAAGCTCAAAGATCGAACGTGTAAAGGTCGATTTGGCTCCTCTGCTCCCTGTGCCTTGAAAGCTCTTCTTTTTCCACTAAAGCGGCTTCTGAGTGTCTCTTAATTAGTGTCCCTGTCTTGAGTAGCAAACCGCGAAAAATTCGGGGAAATAACGACTTTAATTTAAACGGTTTTCTCCGATTACTAAACACAGCAAAACAGTGTTTTCCCAGCTGACGTGACATTCGGCCGTGTAACCGCGCGAAAAACAAAGCCTCGCATGGGTTTCAAAATTACGGATGTTGCGTGACGTCGTATGCGCGTATTATGCGACGTCACACGCGCCCGCGAGCTAGGTCACGGAGAAAAAAAGAAGAAACTCGGGACGGAAAAGGATATTTGGTACGCCGAAAAGAACGATGAAAGGGTGTTTGAAATCACATAAAAGTTTCCGGTTTCTTTGTCGCCATTGTTCTCCCTTCATATTAAAGAGTCTGACCCACCCAGTTTGCATTGCGCGCTTCTCTTATTGTTATGATACGGCTCTATTCCATATTTGGGCAAGCATATCACCTCTTGCACGAGTGAATTTCTCATCTACAATACAGTATGGACTTTCGGGGGCCCTGAAAATGGCGGATGAACCAACGTAGGCGCGCAATGCAAACTGGGTGGGTCAGATGAAGTCAAGGCAAAATACTCACTTTGAAATCGACTTCCACTTGGAGGTTTTTTGCGTGCCAAAAATTTATCCGATCGGCGATTTTTTTAGCAAAAGTTAAAGAACTATTTCCCTTCCACCATAAAACATGTCTGGCTTTTCGAAAATCATCGCATATTACGTTGAAATTGAGCTTTTTTTGCCATCGATTCCAAGATCCATAATTACGGCCAAATGTTTTCATGTAGACCGTAAGTGAGCCTGGTCCGCGAATGTGAATCCGTGACAGTGTTTCTTTAAACAGGAAGTTCCGGTGTAAAAGTCTTAGCTCCTCCCCCATTTCACACCTTTTGGGTGAGAAATACAAAATAAGTAACGCTCCACATAAGAACTACAGTAAACTTCATTGTTCTGCGGCATTGGCTCTTTCTCACATAGAATGTCTTTGATTTCAAGAATAGGAGAGGAGCTAATGGTTTATAATTATATTTCAGAATGAAAATAAAGAATATCCATTTGCGTCAGATAAATTTTAGGAAATATTCTTGCTCAACCAATCAAAATAGCAGAAGACAATAGCTAATAATTTTGCTTCTTTTGACGAAGTTCTTCAAATGCAATTTCTTTAAAACTTTGCATGTTTTGCGATTGGGTCTCAAATTACATGAAACCTTTAAAAAATCAAACAAAATGCACCCTGAAACCTAACTTTTTAGCGGTCTTTGAGTCTGGGCCAATGAGATCACTAGTTGTAACAATGAAAAAAGTTGACTCCAAGTTAGAACTAACCTGTATAATTAGAACCATACCTTATCCCCGGACTCTAGTTTTCTATCTTTTTGCTGCTGCACCGTGCTGACGAGACTCAACCAGGTCGAAACAGCTGTCCACGGTTGTATTTTGGCTTTCAGTTTGGGCTCTATCATGTCGCGTTAAATGTTCTACGTAGTATCAGCCTTGCTCACTGTTCGATTTTATCTCCATTTTTGGTTGACTTGATCTCTCTAGATCCTACGTATACCAGCGGCATTTTCGTTCGCGATCCTTTGCTTCTTATTCTCAATTTAGAACCACCTGTTTGAAAATCATTATGAAACGGCACCACATGATAGTAATGCTGAATAGCTTCCATTTGAACGGTCACACTTATGGGTCTCATCCACGAACTCAAAATTTAGAACCACCTTGTACAGGATAATAAACAGTACTGGTCACGCTTAGGAGTGCATCCAGACATATACAGACCACCTTATGTAGCATAATGCAGCAGTATAACGGGGAGGGTTGCACTAAATAGCAAAGCTAATAAACGTGTGGCCCTCTATGACACTACACTAATTTACAAAACTATGAACTGAATTACGAATTTAGATATCAATCGATACATATAGCAATAAAAGTTTCGAACTTGAATAGATAATAAAACTTAAACTAAATACTCTACATTATAAAAACAAGAATCTAAAACATTTGCTCAGTATGCCATTTGAATGATCACACCAATAGGATTTCATTAACAGACTTACTGAATTACAAAGTTAAAACTGACCATCTTATGCACATAAACAGTATCAATTTATTTACTAACTTTACAATTTAGGATTACATACCCAGACTCAAAAGATAGAACCTTATTACATGAATCTTGGTCTTGTTTATGAGATCGAGACAGAATTCGATAAAATGACTTCCAGAGGTGCGTGCGTTTCTGGGTTCCACCGGAAGTCATTCATATACCAAACAGCGTGGCAACAATCAACAATAAAGTTATATCTTCTCGTGAATAGAAACTTAGAATTCCCTCAATTAAGCGACGATTTTATTAACCTCCCGCTTTAAACTTCTCAAGACTGAATTATAGTGGCATTCAGTCGGACAAATATTTTTAATTCCCTTCAAGGTTACTCTGGACGTCACTAGATGCTTTGAGTTTAATATCCTTCGTCGCATAGTATTTTCAAATAATTTGCTGTACAAAATGAATTTCACGAATTCGAAATTGACGGTTTCTTTTGCGAGGTGGCGGAGGAATCCCTCGAACATTTTTTCTTCCAATGTAAGGCTAGTCTGGATTTCTGGAGATTAGTAATCTCTTGGCTAAAAAAAAAACTTGACTTTGGAATCGACGCACTTAATACTCGGTTTTGGACACTCCTGAATCATATTATCATCATCTTTTAGCAAATCATATTTTTCAATTGGCAAAGAAAATCTCTACCTTCCCTAGCTTTCCCTGGTTCACCTAATAGCCAAATTAAAGCATATAGAACGTATTGAAAATCATATTGCCTTAAGAACAACAGGCTTGATTTTCACAGAAATAAGTGGCAGCCTTTTCTAAATTATTTAAGTTAAATATGCAACTTTTCTCTTTTTTTCCTGCAGTTCCAAATAGCCGACTCACACCTCTTTATTTATTTAATTTTTCTTGAAAATATGTAAGATTTTTTTTAATTTAAATCTTTATTTGTACATATTATCTGTTACATTTTTTTTTAAATAAATAAATATAAGTAGAAATAACAGAAGGTATTTTGAAAGTTAAAGGTTAAGAATATGCGTTTTGTAAGGATTCCATTTCTTAAGTAAAGTTTGATATTTGTCCTGCTTCATTGCTGCATGCATAGACTATGTAAGACTCATATTTTTTCGTTCGTGTATTCATTTGTTGTAAACAGCTGTTTTTCCTTCTTATTTTACTTTTCAGTGTCGTATTATGTATAGCTTCAATGTGTGATTCAGAATAAATTCAAAAAATAGAAATTAAAAAAGAGCGCTGGGAAGATGCAGAAGTTATAACAAATTCACCTTGGTGTTTGGTGCACTAGCCGATTGCCTTATTCGCAGTAGCAAATAGTGCTAGTTAATTTGATTGATTGATAGATATTCTTTATTTATGCACGGTAAAATTCATCAGCTATATTACATATTGAATAAAGTAAATACTAAAGGTTTATGCAACAAAACTAAAATCTAAATGTAGCTATTCTAAAATCTAATATATATGATAAAATATGGACCAAAATCTAAACTTAAAGCTGCTTTCTATGAATGTCGTACCTTCGAAATGGACGCTGTCACAAGCTGTCACAAGCTGTGTCAACTGAACATGACATCCTCGGCGTCCAAAGATCAGTTTGAAAAGGTAAATAATTAATATTTTTTCGAAAGGAATCATTACAAAATGGATAAATGTATAATGATTAAAAGAAATATAAAATTTAATACACCTGCTACACGTGGAGTTAAAAATTACAGTGGCATATATTGTGTAGAATAAAAGTTTCAGTCGCATTGGACAATCGGTTCTCCCTGGAAAGCATCGAAAGCAAAATGCACTCGACGGCCTTTCTTCTAGATCTATTACTGTCAATCTGTTCAAGGTTACTCATGGACGTCAGAACTAGATGCTTTGAGTTCAATGTCCTTCATCGCATAGTACAAACAAATAATTTGCTGTACAAAATGAATTTCACGAATTGAAGAAATCGATATTATGCTTGGCTACACTCCTAGTACTCGGTTTTGGACACTCCTGAATCATATTATCATCATATTTTAGCAAATCATATATTTCTCAATTGGCAAAGAAAATCTCTACCTTCCATGGTTCACCTAATAACCAAATTAAAGCATATAGAACGTATTGAAAATCATATTGCCTTTAAGAACAACAGGCTTGATTTTCACAGAAATAAGTGGCAGCCTTTTCTAAATGATTTAAGTTAAATATGCAACTTCTCTCTTTTTATTTTTCCTGCAGTTCCAAATAGCCGACTCACCCCTCTTTATTTATTTATTTTTTCTTGAAAATACGTAACTAAGACTCTTTTTTTAATTTAAATCTTTATTTGTACATATTATCTGTTACATTTTTTTAAAATAAATAAATATAAGTAGAAATTACAGAATGTATTTTGAAAGTTAAAGGTTAAGGTGGTTCGATACAGTTTTCTGGAGACCATACCAACATTTTTCAATCGGCTTTTAAGCGGTCTTCTCCAAGTCAGATCAACGTGTAATTTTCACCACTACCTGGTTTTGAATTGAAGTTTGGCAAGATATATTTTCTGATAAAATTGATATCACCATGACGGTGATATCACCGGTGATATCACCGGTTCGTACGTCGTCTTCATCTTTAAATTGAAAGGCGTTCCAGTGAATCAATGCCAATGAAACTTTCAGATAATATTTTGTACATCGGTAAGCATGCACAGTGAATGTTTTAAAAAAAAATCCATCGAGCCGTTTCACAGATTTTTGCAAAAGCCATTAAAATCGAAAATTACCCAAAAATTGCACATGATGCGACGTTAGGAAAAAAGGTAGTTCTCAAGATCGCAAAAGAGAAAGTAAACAGAATTTTCAAACATAACATCAAGCTACTTTTTGACATTATCATTAAGTAATTTCACAAAACCAGTGTTAATCTCTCAACCAATTTAATACCAGTACACAAGTAGTAAGGTTTGAAATGTTATTGCGATTTATCTTAATTCAAACATACAGAATTTTTTTATTCTTGCAAAACATATATGCCATATACCATATTTTAAGATGCCTATGTGGGATTTTCAATGCGACATCTTAAACGCGCTAAACTTCACTCTTACTGATTTCTAAGTTTCTTGTTTATCGTCGTCATGGTGATATCGATTTTACCAGACAATATATCTTGCCAAACTTCAACTCAAAACCAGTTAGTGGTGAAAATTTCACGTTGATCTGACTTGGAGAAGGCCGCTTAAAAGCCGATTGAAAAGTGTTGGTATGGTCTCCAGAAAACTGTATCGAACCACCTCAAGAATGTGCGTTTTGTAAGGATTCCATTTCTTAACCCGCTTTTTCAGGCTACAAATGCCATTTTATGGCCATTATCTAGCCAAATTGAGGCCGAACAGTCAATAACATCGTTTGCAGCTCGGCAAACTAAACCCTCCTGCCATTTGTAGAAGTATTCGAGAATTTGAGTTCGGGCATGCGCACTGATTGAAATTTCGACAGTTTTTGAACGAGAAAAACACGACTTGCCTTGACTTTTTCTTTTTTATTCTCAAGCCCGTTCTTTTAGTTTCCTTTTTGTCTGTTCTTTTTTGGTCAGTTTTGTTGACCTTTTAATAGTCTTTCTTGACAATGTAAAGTTTTCACCGAAACGTCGCGGAATGTGGAAATTTTGATCGTCAAGTAGTCGTCGGTGGGAAGGGCAAATTTTCCTTTGATTTTGTAACATAAAGTTCAGAGGTTGTTTGCGTGAAACTCCAATCCGTCTCATCTGGGTATGTTTAGCAAGATTTCCTCCTTCCCTTGCCGACAATTGAAAAAAATATCTTCGGACGCTAAAACTGATGACGTCACAAATGGTACAATATGCATGGCCCTAAACAGCGCCTAAAAGCGCGCTTGGAGGTGAAAAGGTTAAGAAAAGTTTGATATTTGTCCTGCTTCATTGCTACATGTGTAAGACTCGTATATTTTGTTTTTCGTTCGTGTATTCATTTGTTGTTTTTCCTTCTTATTTCTCTTTTCAGTGTCGTATTATCTATAGCTTCAATGGGTGATTCAGAATAAAAATGATGAAAAATAAAAAACGCTGGGAAGATGCACAAGTTATAACAAACTCACCTTGGTGTTTCGCGCACTAGCCGATTGCCTTATTCGCAGTAGCAAATAGTGCTAGTTAAATTGATAGATCAATCGATAGATGGATAGATATTCTTTATTTATGCACGGTAAAATTCATCAGCTATATTACATATTGAATAAAGTATGAAATACTATGAAAAGTTTATGCAACAACACTAAAATCTAAATGTAGCTATTCTAAAATCTAAGATATGATACAATATGGACTAAAATCTAAACTTAAAGCTGCCTTCCATGAATGCCGTGCCTTCGAAATGGAATGCTGTCACAAGCTGTGTCAACTAAACATGACATCCTCGGCTAAGATCAGTTTGGAAAAGTAAATATTATACCTGCCAAGTCTCACGCTTGCGAGTCCGAAACTTCGATCTCACGCCTACTCACGCCTATGGAGCAATTTCGCACGCCTGACTTACAGATTTGATTTATCAGCCTTAACTGATCATGATCCAATTAAAAATAAAGGTACGTTCATGAAAATGTGGAACTTTTTTTTTTATCGTTCTAAACATTACAATTACAGCTGGATGTTATTAAACGGAGGTCGATAAGAAAAGATCGGTAAAATTCATCAGCTATATTACATATTGATATTGACTGATATTGGTCTGGTGAGATCATACATGGACTGAAGCAGCTGCAATTTGCGCCTTATATGCTGACGTCCGATATCACCTCTCTGGTCCTTATATGCTGACGTCTGACCTCACCTCTCTGGTCCTTATGTGTTGATGTCCGATCTCGCCTCTCTGGTCCTCCCTAATTCAGCTCCGTGCTGCACTGGAGGAAGTGGCACCAGATTTTTTTTTGTTTCTTGACCGCCTGTCAATAAATCAAATTTGATGAAGTGTACTGTACTTCCATCCTTTCTATTTTGTACTTTATCCCAAAACTATTTGTTCAATCTGTTTTGCTCTTTAAAATCTTTTTATTCAATTTAGTTATATTTTGCAAGATATATAATATATATTTCTGGGCGGGACACTCAGGTCCCTTTAATGCATCTTCTTTGATGCTGCGCTTACACGGACTGGGCTGAGTGAAAATGCATTGACAGAAAAACATTTCGGCACTAAGGGACCCCTCCCCTAGATCCGCCATTGGTTTTCAGGAGTGAAGCGTTCTTGGTATTTACACGGTTTCAAACTGTATCGTTTTCAAAACGACAGTTTCAAACGGTACGTGTTAGCGAGAGGCGAAATGGTGTCGAAATGAACGCTGTCACAAGCTGTGCATCGGCGTACGGGAAAAATTTTGTCGGGGGGGCTGAACTTAATTTGCCCGAATGAAACTCGTGACGTCATGTTTATTCGTCATGATGATGATGATTCTAGCACTCGCTGACATTTTACTTTTCTACCACTGTGAACGATGCGAGAATGAGCTAGCTTCTACATCTCGCATTCTTCGCACTTCACACGGTACCGATAAGATATATTTTACGAGACTTCGAGAGACATACTTTGAACGACCAGATACCAACCACACATACTGCCCAAAGCAAGATGGTCGCCAAATGTTATACTTAGTGTCAGTCCCACCTTTGGCGGACCACAACGCAAATTTGTCGTTCTATGGCCCTATTTACATGGAAAGAGGATGATCCTAGTGCTAGGATGATTCTAGAAGGTTCATTTGGTTTACATGCGTAAATGCGGCATCCAGGATCAACTCTTCATTTGGTTTACGTGAAAAATTCGGCAGGATGGCCCCAGTACCTTTGAGTTCGGCGCGGTTGCAAAGCAAGACGGTGGGCAACAATAACAAAAGCGAAGATAACCTTGGAGCTCCCGAGGCCGTTTACATGGAGCTCGGATGATCCTAGCGCTAGGGTGATCTTAGCGTTAGGGCCAAATGCAACCCTTCGCATGTAAACTGAAAGTAGAAAACATGTTGTGCTCGGATGATCCTAGCACTAGGATCATCCCCTTTCCATGTAAATAGGGCCTATGTCTGCTCACGCAGTTAGCATCTTATGGAGCTATCACATCAATGTCATGATCGATGGAGTAGAGCTTGGTTAGAAAGTTAAGTGAGTAATGTGAGTAACGAAATAAAAACAATTAATTTAAGACATTGAATCACAAAATAATTCAGTAATTTTTCTGTGTCTGTCGTGCCCGAATAGTCGACCAGTTTTGCCCGAATAATATTATATATTTTTACGAATGGGGGGGGGGGGGGGGGGCTGCAGCCCCCCCAGCCCCTACCCCTCGTACGCCTATGAAGCTGTGTCAACTAAACCTGACATCCTCGGCGTCCAAAGATCAGTTTGGAAAGGTAAATATTTTCTCGAAAGGAGACATTAGGAAATGGATAAATGTATGATGAATAAAAGAAATATAAAATTAAATACACCTGTTACACGTAAAGTTAAAAATTATAGTGGCATGTATATATTACGTCATTGGTTTTCAGGAGTGAAGCGCTTTTGGTACTTACACGGTTTCAAACCGTATCGTTTTCAAAACGCCCGCGATCCGCACTTGAAGGGCGTTTTCAAAACGACAGTTTGAAACGGTACCATGTTAGCTAGAGGCCAAATGGGCGTTGTCACAAGCTGTGTCAACTAAACCTGACCTCCCTCGCGTCCAAAGATCAATTTGGAAAGGTAAATATTTTCTCGAAAGGAACCACTAGGAAATAGATAAATGTATAATGAATAAAAGAAATATAAAATTTAATACCTGTTACACGTGGAGTTAAAAATTACAGTGGTATATATTGTGCAGAATAAAGGTTTCAGGCGCATTGGACAATCGGTTCTCACTGGGAAGCATCGAAAGCAAAATGCACTCGACGGCCTTTCTTCTGTTACTGTTAGCAGTGGGTAAGTCCAATAGTTAATTTAATAATAATAATTTAATGCAGTCTTCTTTTAGACGCAGACGTTAAAACAGATTAACAGCAGCACTGAGGAAATTACTTCTCAATAGTGTTAATATGAATGGTCCCACTTTAGGATTTTATCCACGGACTCAAAAGTAAGAACCACCTTGTACACATAATCACCAGCACCAAAGGAAAGTACTGCTCAATAGTTTTCATTTGAATGGCCACACTTTAGGATTTTATCCATAGTCTGAAAAGTTAGAACCACCTTGTACAGCATAATGAACAGTACGGCACGGGAAAGTACTGCTCAATAGCTTTCATTTGAATGGTCACACTTTAGGATTTTCTCCATGGACTCAAAAGTTAGAACCACCTTGTACACATGATAAACAGTACCACACGAAAGTACTGCTCAATAGCTTCCATATGAATGGTCACACTTTAGGATTTTCTCCATGGACTCAAAAGTTAGAACCACATTGTACATATAAAAAATAGCACCACAGGAAACTACTGCTCAATAGCTTTCATTTGAATGGTCACACTTTAGGATTTTATCCACGGACTCAAAAGTTAGAACCACCTTGTACACATAATAAACAGCACCACAGGAAAGTACTGCTCAATAGCTTTCATATGAATGGTCACACTTTAGGATTTCATCCACAGACTCAAAAGTTAGAACCACCTTGCACACATGATAAACAGTACCACATGAAAGTACTGCTCGATAGCTTTCATATGAATGGTCACACTTTAGGATTTTCTCCATGGACTCAAAAGTTAGAACCACCTTGTACATATAATAAACAGCACCACAGGAAAGTACTGCTCAATAGCTTTCATTTGAATGGTCACACTTTAGGATTTTCTCCATGGACTCAAAAGTTAGAACCACCTTGTACATATAATAAATAGCACCACAGGAAACTACTGCTCAATAGCTTTCATTTGAATGGTCACACTTTAGGATTTTATCCACGGACTCAAAAGTTAGAACCACCTTGTACACATAATAAACAGCACCACAGGAAAGTACTGCTCAATAGCTTTCATATGAATGGTCACACTTTAGGATTTTCTCCATGGACTCAAAAGTTAGAACCACCTTGTACACATAATAAACAGCACCACAGGAAACTACTGCTCAGTGGCTTTTACTTTGAATGATTAACCTTTGAGATACTACCTGCACATTCAAATGTTAGAACCACTAGATTGAAATGGCAAAGATAAGCCCTTCTTTCAGTGTTTATCGTTGCTTCACGAAACAAACGTGGTAACGGGTGACAGGAATACCCACTATAAGGTCGAGCATTTTTCCCATTGGAAGAGGATTAGTTTGTTAGTTGATTATTTTGTTATATGTGATTCAATGAAGAACCAATATAGTTGATTAGTTTGTTATACGTGATTCAATGAAGAAACAATAATGGGTGTTTCTTGGTGTTGCAGAAGCCATTGTTGGTTAGCTTTTGTGTTGTGGTGTGGGTATTGTTCAGTGTCTTTTGAATCTTTTGTTTTACGTCATTTGGTGATCACACCATCCGCAATACCAAGAAACTACCACAATAATGAACAACGACAAAGAAGCGTATTAAAAACGTTTCAGATACAACGGTTAGAACCACTTTTTACGTGACAAAGAAAGTGAAAAGAAAATGGTGATGATGGTCGCACTTTAGGATTTTATTCGCAGACTGAACCACACACAACATATTAAATATAATCACATACAATGTACTGCTGACAGGTTTCATTTAAAAAGTCACACTTAAGGATTTAATCTACATACTTAAAAGTTTGAACCAACATGAACAACATATTAAACAAAACCAACAGCTCAACAGCTTTCATTTGAAAGATCAGTATCCTTTGCATCTGTACATTCAAACGTGTTAAAACCACTAGATTAACATGATAAAAAAACTTGAAAAGGACGGGTTAACCATTTTACTTGTAAACTGAAATATTCGACAAACAGCGACTACAGCTGTTGCTTGAGAGATCACAGTTGCGGTTTATCCACTGACTGCGTTTTAACTAATGCACAAACTGCAAGGATCACTCCTTAAATTCCTTCGCCTGTAACAGGTCAGTGTTTGGGATTGCCACACCCAGAATATAATTTTTCAGCCTTCATGTGATTCGTTTCCTGATATTTATGTGTCCTTGCTAAATCATCATTTTTATTGCGTGATGTTTGGTTTACTCAGCTGTAGCATTGTTTAACGAAATAAGACAATCAAATTCATACCGACGTTTTTGTCATTTAAAATGTGCTTAAATGACACAAGGTTTGTTAAAAACGGTTACTAAAAATACAAAAAATTAACGCGATATGACGTTTCGATGTATCTAACATTATCAAGTAGAAAATGTCAGAAAGATGAATATATAAATAAGCGAGAAACAAATAATTAACATTCTTCTGCTTGAGTATTAAGTTATGTGAATAACTTAGCGCGAATAGAGTCTGATTGCACGTTCAAAGTTGGTTTGAATTCTTTGATTAGAAGCATCTCGTGAATGAGGCAATCAAATCTATTTCGACACTTTTTAAGTCACCGGCACTCTGAAACTCTTATCCTATACTAGACCATGTTTAGCTGATTTTGCAGCCTATACTAGACACTGAAAATCCCTACCCTATCCCAGACTTGCTACTTTTAGAACTGTATCACTATTAGTGTTTTTAATGAAAAACCATCTGTCCATAATGTTGCCTTGATGTTTTTATTTAAGTTTAGGGAAGGTTCTTTCTTTTCCGAGTTTCAATTCCCTTTCCAGACTTAATTCTTCATATCACTGATCAGTTTCCCGGCAAATGATACCCTATTTTAGACCTATACTCACTGATTTCTATACCCTATTCCTAAACTGCTTGAAAGCAATACCATTCATAGCGGCACATACCCATATAGCTTTATGAGAGTTCCCCTTCTCCCCCCCCCCCGGGGGAGAAGGCATTAGGGGGGCATTAGGAAATGTAACAAACACTACGTTACGCTCAGTTCAGTTTGTTTGTCCCAGATCAGAGCACATCGGATCCGCTCACAATTCGGTTTGTAGTTTGTCCTTATACGGTGAAAATAGATCGAACAACACAGTATTGACCTAAACCTCAGCACTTACACAAGAAAGTGTCAGGCGAGTGACACAGGAAAAAAATTGTCATCACTACCAGTGTGACGTCACATCATATATCAATAGGAAAAATACTGACCGAATTCAGAAACTTCTGAGAAGCGCCGTCGCGTCAAATAACAAGAAGAAAACAACGTCAGCCAGCGTTACAATGGTTAGCTGTGTTGTTGAAAAGCAAAAAAATCTACTGACACAAGGGAGAATACAATTGAATAAGAATAAGAATAATAAACACAAGCAAAGACACATTTACTACATAATGTTAAAGTGGCAGAAATAAGCCTTTAAGATGGCATTTAGCTTTTATTTTGACATTAGTAATGCCATTAACGGTCCTTAAATTATAAGGCAGGGCATTAAATGCGCAGGCATTAAATGCGCAGGCATTGTATCTGAAGCTGCCCTGGAACTAAATTGTTCTTGAAGTTAATTCTCCTACCTCCATCCAAAACAGATGGACTTTCGAATTCTTTCTCCTTTAACCTGACACAATCAAATACTAACGTAACTTTTCCTGGCTTTTTACTGTTTCAACATCTTTCCAAGACTGAAAGGACATTTGAAATGTTGATTTTCTACTTACTTGGTTCTTGTAACTATTTATTTACGTATGTAAATAACATTATTACTAAGTGTTTCTCCTTATTTAACTATGTAGTATACAGTATGTACAGTATATAGTATGTAGATCAGATATTTTATATTTATTTTGCAGAGCCCCATTTAAACCAGCTATGCTGAACTGGGCACCTCTGTTAAAATATTGTTAATAAAAAATAAATAAATAAATAAATAAATTTTCGCCATTAATTTACGTATCGATCTTTAAATAACCTCTAAATCCCAACACTAATTGGTATCTTTCTTTTGACAGGTTACCCTGTTGAATCAGGTAAGCTGTGCGTTTGTGGGCAAGTAAAATAGAGTATAAGAAAATAATGTAAAAATGCACTACAACAAATGGGCTGGTTTATTTGACGGCCAATATTTCGGTTAGCTTCCTCAGGGTCATGGCTATACCGTGTAAACACGGTAGCAACAATATTATAGTTCAGTTTGTTAGTTTATCTTCATCTTTCTTGCTGTCTTTTCTAGCTTCTTTTCTTGTTCAATCAATCAATCAATCAATCAATCAATCAATCAATCAATCAATCAATCAATCAATCAATCAATCATTTGACTTTTTCAAACTTATTATAAGTCAGAGTTACATGGTAGATTACACTCAGGCAGCAGCTCTCAGCACACCCTTTGGGGCTTTAACTGGTAACTGATCAATTTTCATTGTTGTTGTGTTTGACTAGGAAAGTTAGGAGCTGCAAACCCACCACCCCCAACTGAGGGGGCTACAAAACCACCACCGCCACCTCCAACTGGGGGAGGTACAAACCCACCACCACCACCACCACCGTCACCTGAAGGAGCTACAAAACCACCACCCCCACCCTCAGATGAGAGAGCTACAAAACCACCACCACCACCGTCACCTGAAGGAGCTACAAAACCACCACCCCCACCACCCTCAACTGAAGGAGCTACAAAACCACCACCACCACCTCCAACTGGGGGAGGTACAAACCCACCACCACCACCACCACCGTCACCTGAGGGATCTTCAAATCCACCACCCCCACCCTCCGATGAGGGAGCTACAAAACCACCACCACCACCGTCACCTGAAGGAGTTTCAAAACCACCACCCCCAACTGAGGGAGCTACAAAACCACCACCACCACCGTCACCTGAAGGAGCTACAAAACCACCACCCCCACCACCCTCAACTGAAGGAGCTACAAAACCACCACCACCACCTCCAACTGGGGGAGGTACAAACCCACCACCACCACCACCACCGTCACCTGAAGGAGCTACAAAACCACCACCCCCACCCTCAGATGAGGGAGCTACAAAACCACCACCACCACCGTCACCTGAAGGAGCTACAAAACCACCACCCCCACCACCCTCAACTGGGGAAGGTGCAAACCCACCACCACCAACACATATACCGGGTAGGTAATTAAAAAGCATTATAGCAATTTAGTAAATAGACTTCTCAATTCACCTTGGAAACAAATCCCGGGAGATACTTCTCAAAACTTGGGGTGTTGTTGTGCACACCCCCACTTTCAAAACAAACTATGTGAAAGTCTGCATCAGGCAAAACATGCCCACTTTTGGACCAACATTTTCAAACTTTATATACAATTTGAGGCGACCAACACGGCCCAAAAACCTTTCGGAGCCACACATACCCATTCAGTTAATACAGAGCATCCCCCCGGAAACAAGTCTACTTTGATAGGATGAACTCATTTTTACAGTTATCCATTAACACAGAACTGAATGCCAATCTTTCGCTGGTTAAGATCGGTTTTCATGGTTCGTACAACTTCAGACAAATAAAATTCAAGGACTTTTCAAGGACAAAGATTGCAATTTTGCTTCATGTACGCATTCACGTATTATGCCGACATTTTCACTAGTTATTTTCGGAATTTAAAAGCCACTGGTGGCCAATTTTTTCGGAGCAAAATCATTTAATTTATCAGAAAAGTGATAGGGCGTACACAAAGTCGTAAATTTCAAGGACTTTGCAATACCTAATAAAGAAATCAAGTTCTTTTCAAGGACCTTAATCAAATTAAGGACTTTTCAAGACGACTGATAAAATTCAAGAACTTTTCAAGATTGTACGAACCATGGGATTTATAGAATTATCTCGTTAACGTTTCAAGCAATCCAAAAACGCCATCGTGAGGTTTGAAGATGAATGTTGTGTAATTTCTTTTGTATGATTTTTACGAGTGTGTGAGTGAAAAGAATGGGG
The DNA here is from genome assembly GCA_022457155.1 of Cladopsammia gracilis. Taxonomy (NCBI): domain Eukaryota; kingdom Metazoa; phylum Cnidaria; class Anthozoa; order Scleractinia; family Dendrophylliidae; genus Cladopsammia; species Cladopsammia gracilis. The sequence continues at coordinate 121,965 of JAJGOT010000550.1, forward strand.
GGGGGGGAGATTTGCGAAAGTTAGTAGCCTATACTCATGCGCTTGCATAAGAAAGTTTTAAGGTTTATGTTAAATGAGTCAAGCACCCCTTCCCTCCCAACGAATATTGGGTGACACACTAAAGAACACGTTGAGACACGTTTTCTTTACTCGCCGTGAATATTTAATTTATTGATTCCCGATCAAATTCACACTCGTCTAATATTTCCAAAACAGTGACTTCTTTCTGTTATATTTGAAAAGACTACGGAGCGATTTTAGAATACCCGGTCACTTAGTTACATATCCCTAAACGTTTGGTAGAACGAGGCTTATGAAAACAAATAAAAAACATTGATATTCAATGACATGCAAATAAGTGGCCGGGTATTCTACAGTTTAGCCAAGACTACTTTTAAAAGCAATGACATCAGTAGATGACCGAGCTATTTTTCAATTTTAGCGAATCTCAAAATCAGTATAACGCGCACATTTTCGAATAAAATACACCAGTTGTGTATCGAAAATAGCCAGAGAAACTGATTTGGAAATGAAAATTGCAAAACATGAGCAGACTTGCGTAAGGCGACGCGTGTGAAGTTAGAACTATAAAGTTAAGTCTTGGTTTCTTTACATAATATCAGATATCCATTACGATTGAATATGAACACGTTTTATAAACATTTCTCTAGAACGAACGAGAACACAAAGAAAAAGTCAATCACAATTTTTTTTATCTATTTTATCACAAATTGATATCAACATAAATTCCCATCGAAAAAATATTTCTTTTACGGTTAAGGTGGCTCCCAACAGTTTCCAGCACTTTTTAAGACTTAGAATTTGATGGGTCATTATAACCACTCTTTATCAGTTGATGTTACAATCATGATATCAAACGAATGCCCAATGATTGGTGAACACGTTGTTATCATTTTTGTAACACAATATGTTACAATATGATAACAATGTGTTAACCAATCATTGGGTTCAGAGCCACCTTAAATTTTCGAAGATTTAAGATGGCTCTGAACCCCACCTACAGAATTTTTTAAACTTTGCCAAAAGTTGCATCTTATCCTACTGATCAAATTTCGACAATAATAAGTAATAGGAGTAATAAGAAATAGGCAAGATTTAACTAGAATTTGAAGTTAATAATTAGTAGATGGACACTAAAATAGTCCCCAACCTACCTTGGGTGGGGGTCAACTGTTTGTTGGTGATCAAAAACAACTTTCTTTCTGCTATCTCTTGTTTAAAACTCTTACAATTTCATTCAAATTCAGGTGCATTGCGCCTGCCATTAAGTCTTATTGAAATGTTATTTTGTGTTTGTGGTACACGTCACTTTCCCAAAGTTTCTCCCAAAGCTTTATGGAAATTAATTAGTATTATAAGAGAATCATAATTACCTTATTGAGTTGGTTCTTGTTTTTGTTTTTTAATCTACAGCCTGATTGAATTCCGCGATTCTGGTGGATAAACATATAAAACAAGTCAAGCAGGAAAAATTAATTTAAAACGTTTAAAAAACGATTGCGGGGGGAACAATTGAATATTTCATATGCTGTGATAAAGTCAACATTAAAAAGGAGAAAGAAAACATGTGTAAACGTCTTTTTACTATAGTTAGCGATAACATTTAATCAGTTCAAACGTGACCAAGCGAGGTCTGAGTACGAGGCTTTCGACCTTTAACAATCTTCATAGTTTTCACCCAATACCATCATATCCCAAATTTACACCTATATGCTAAAACTAAATATGATATTAGAAGCACAGTTTTTAACATCAAGACAAAAATACAGTCACCCCCATAAATACAGTCATTCCCTATAACAGAATAAATAAATTGGCCGCCATTATATGAAAAAGGTCTATACCACATACGCCCACTGCATAATCAGAATAAAATATGAAAAACTATAAAGTGGACTGCGTAACAACATGAATTAACTCAATTAAGTAATCAAAATAATTATCATTCACCATGATTTAATTTATTACAGGAATAAACTACGCGTGAAAATAAATTACACGTGAAAATAAATTACACGTGTTGAAGTACGTTAAAAAATAAAAGAAAAATAACAATCAAAAACCGCAATATTTGTAACACTTGGACAAATTTCAAAACGTGCGTTAGATTTACTTTTTAAACAAAACCGTTACGATTTAAAGGAATGTCACCATCCAAATTTCACACCAAAATTGCGTGTGGCATGGTTTTACAGTTCAATGTGTATCAATTGCAAAAATGTGCGCAAAGCTGAAAATCTAAACTTTTACTATAGCGAACCAACCTGAAGTACGTATATGTTGTGGCCAATTTTATCTTTGGTGCAAATTTTATTTTCCTTTGTTTAAAACTCATTTTCATACATTTCATGCATTACCATGCCCAAAAACAATAGAAAATAAAATTTGCATCAAGGACGAAATTGCACCACAACATGTACCTTGTGATAAGACCATGCGAAAAAAAGCTTAATGGTGGTAGCTAAAATAAGTTTGGAGCCGACTAAATTCCAATACATACCTCGCAAATTGAAATCTGCAAGATGCTAATTTTCACGGGGTCCTGGCTATTCAAAAGTTGATAATTCATACTGTTAGTGCATGTCTACAGCGGAATTCTTATGCATTGATAACAGCCCAGCATAAAAATTATAGAGAGTAATATGAGATCAAACAATTTGTCTTTTGAAGGACTATAAAATTTATTGTCTGCTTGGATTAGTGGGTCAACCTGATATAAATTCCTTGTTAAGCAACGAGTATTGATAACCGTGGCTATAAAGGACCGATGTTTTTACTGCGTGCAAGAATTCACACGTTTACGCGAAAAGTCACAAAAACACTAAGTCTCAAGTTTTTCGTTAACTGCGCGCATTACCTACATTTAAAGGCCCACTGTCACCCAAAATGCATTGCGAATTTAATGCAGTCGAAAATGCCCGAAAGAGCCAATCACGAGCGAGTTCGTCATTTGAAAACAAAAACAAACGACCGCAAAGCCGACTGGGTGACAGTGGGCCTTTAAGTGGCAGTCCCGCTAAAAGCGGTCCGCTCCATTTCTCGACCAAAAATAGTTTCCCTTCATTTTTTGCTGGTGAAAAGGCTTTGGTACACATCTATGAAATACACAATTCGTTTTTTCAAATTCTTTATTTTCGCCCTGCTACAAGCAAAAAACGAATTCAGGCCGTCTCGGCCTTTTCGACGGTGATCGAAGACTAAAATTGATGGTTTCTGAGAGGCGCGCTACGTGGAAACAAATGCAGTTGAAGAAATTTTGTTTAGGTCAGGTTTCTAAGCTAAACTTGAGTAGTTCACAGACAAAGTGTAAAAGAATTCAATAAAATGTTAAGCAAGCTGAGGCAACTTAAAGACAACCCGCTCTGAAGCCTATATTCAGACACTGAAAATAGGGCAAGAACGAGGGAACTTTTCTCAAACGTTGCGGCCTAAAATTGGTTTTAAAACCACGTCACAGTAAAGTTCTTACCTTATTTTATCGAGTTATAAGCTCAACGTGTGGGTATCTCCCAGGATCGCAAGCGAGAAGAGCTCTATGATTTTTGATGTATTTATTATTGTTGCAGGAGATTATAGAGATGATATTTATCCCTTATATAAAATATATTTTATTATATGCTACTAAAAATGTGGTTGTTGTTCATCGTGGTGTGTAAGATAGGTAAACGATTTTTCGTTTGTCTCACGATGGAGTCACTTTAAGATGTTGATCGCGACGTTTCGACTGCTATTACTGCTAACGGATATCCTTCCTCGTTTGTACAAAAAATCACAAAAACGAAAGGACCAACAACAAAGAAGGAATCCACGCAGGATTTTAAATCTACTGCAGTATTGCCCTATATCAAAGGTGTATCAGAGGTTCTTCGCCGCTGCCTACAACAACAAGGCGTACGCACTGTTTTCAAATCTGACACAACTCTCAGGTCACACTTAGTACGACCTAAGGACGCGTCCTCGACTCTAATAAACAGGACGGTGTTGTCTACAAGATTCCTTGCGAATGCGGCAAAGTGTATATCGGAGAAACAGGGAGGTCTATACATGAAAGGATAAAAGAACACGATAGAGACATACGGCTTGCTCGTACTCAAACCTCCGCGGTTTCAGAACACGCTAACAAGACCGGGCATTTTCCCATTTGGGACGAGGTTAAGTTTATTGACCGTGACCCACACTGGTACACCCGTAGAGTTAAAGAGGCCATCCACATAAGACTTCATCCTAATAACATCAACAGAGATTGTGGAATTGAAATTCCCGAAGCGTGGATGCCTACAATCAAGAAGCATAACAGCCGACCGATATCAAATCGGACCGGAGAGGGAACAACATCTTTTCGGAATAATAATGAGGATCGAAATGCACCAATAGCAACAAGCCAACGTGCTACATAAGCGACACGTAACCAATCGACCTCATCGCCTGATGAAGACTAGCAGTAATAGCAGTCGAAACGTCGCGATCAACATCTTAAAGTGACTCCATCGTGAGACAAACGAAAAATCGTTTACCTATTTTATTATATTTAATTAAATAAAATGAAATCTTGTGATTTAATAAAATGAAAAGAAATGGTAAAATTTTTAATATAGAAATTATCAATATTTATTTTTACTTCTTTAAAAGAGTAAACTATATAAAAAATTTAACTTATTCAGAAGTTGAAAACATTAAAAATATACAATTTAGTAAATTACTACAATCTGACTAAGATTGCCCAATTCCTAAAAAATTAAAAATTTAAAAAAAAAATAAAATTTAAAAAATAAAATATTTTCATAAAATAAAATGATTCAGCTTACAAATTTAGAAACACTTAATACTAATGATATCATCTTCAAAGAACCAAACACATTTAATGTAAAGGGAACAAAGCTGAAATATCAAAGGCTTCCAATTCAAATAAAATATCAAAATAACAAATCCGGTCCGTTAATTATTGAAACACCATTTTTATTCTCTTTCGGTGTTACTGAAAGGAAAGACATGAACACAAATCAACTCAATGGTTATTCATTACTTATATGTTTATGGGAAAAAGACAAGGATCCAACTCTTGCTGAGAAATTATTTCACGATAAATTTAATTCAGTCGCACAAGCGCGTACGCACGCATGTCTCTCCTACTCCTACCTCAATGCACAAATATAATACTCTATTTCCCAACCACATAATCAAGTGGGACCAAATATTTTTAATTTCCTCAAGGTTACTCATGGACGTCAGAACTAGATGCTTTGAGTTTAATATCCTTCATCGCATAGTATATACAAATAATTTGCTGTACAAAATGAATTTCACGAATTCGAAATTGCGTTTCTTTTGCGAGGAGGCGGAGGAATCCCTCGAACATTTATTCTTCCATTGTAAGGCAAGTCAGGATTTCTGGACATTACTAACTCTTGGCTAAATGAACTTGACTTTGGAATCGACGCATTTGAAGAAATCGATACAATGCTTGGCTGCACTCTTAATACTTGGTTTTGGACACTCCTGAATCATATATCATCATCTTTTAGCAAATCATATTTCTCAATTGGCAAAGAAAATCTCTACCTTCCCTGGTTCACCTAATTCTAAATTAAAGCATATAGAACGTATTGAAAATCATATTGCCTTTAAGAACAACAGGCTTGATTTTCACAGAAATAAGTGGCAGCCTTTTCTAAATTATTTAAGTTAAATATGCAGCTTCTCTCGTTTTTATTTCCTGCAGTTCCAAATAGCCGACTCACCTCTCTTTATTCATTTAATTTTTCTTGAAAATATGTAAGACTTTTTTTGTAATTTAAATCTTTATTTTTACATATTATCTGTTACATTTTTTTAAATAAATAAATATAAGTAGAAATTACAGAAGGTATTTTGAAAGTTAAAGGTTAAGAACATTCGTTTTGCAAGGATTCAATTTCTTCAGAAAAGTTTGATATTTGTCCTGCTTCATTGCTACATATGTAAGACTCATATATATATTTTTTTTGTTCGTGTATTCATTTTTTGTAAACAGTTGTTTTCCTTCTTATTTTTCTTTTCAGGTACGTATTATGTATAAGTTCAATGTGTTTCGTGCACTAGTCGATTGCCTTATTCGCAGTAGCAAATATCGCTAGTTAAATTGATACGACAATATCGTTACTTATGAGTTAAAATGTCTGTATTTACTTTCCGTCTGAATTTCAATGATAAATGCACGTGATTAAGCGCACATTTTATGGCATATCAAGTAAAGGTAATTCCTTAGTATTGCATTGCGCATCACGTACTGCACGTAATTTCTTGCCTCATTAGCGCCCGCACAGTCCGAACCAAGAACGTTTCCTTGGAGGATAAGTTGGCCAAACGAATAAGAGATTGTTTTCTCCTAAACGAACACGGTGACCCCTATTTTTTATTGATGTTAGTAACTCGTCATAGGACTATAAATAACATATTTTGATGCGGCGCTTCGACACGGACTGGGCTGAGTGAAAATGTTATAGACTGAAAAACATTTCGGCACTAAACTGTATTTACACGTTCCCTTTTCAAACCGTATCGTTTTCAAAACGCCCGTGATCCGCACTTCAATAGCGTTTTCAAAACGACACAGTTTGAAACGGTACCGTATTAGCGAAAGGTGAAATGGTGTCGAAATGAACGCTGTCAAAAGCTTTGTCAACTAAATCTGACATCCTCGGCGCCCAAAGATCAGTTTGGAAAGGTAAATATTTTCTCGAAAGGAACCACTAGGGAATGGATAAATGTATAATGAATAAAAGAAATATAAAATTAAAATACACCTGCATGTTACACGTGAAGTTAAAAATTAAAGTGGCATATATTGTGTAGAATAAAGGTTTCGGGCGCACTGGACAATCGGTTCTCACTGGGAAGCATCGAAAGCAAAATGCACTGGAAGGCCTTTCTTCTGTTACTGTTAGGAGTGGGTAAGTCCAATAGTTAATTTAATAATAATAATTTAATACAGTCTTCTTTTAGACGCAGACGATAAAACAAATTTCTACAGCGACAAAGAAAGTGAAAAGAAAATGATGATTAACAGCAGCACTGAGGAAATTACTTCTTATTAGCGTTAATATGAATGGTCACACTTTAGGATTTTCTCCACGGACTCAAAAGTTAGAACCACGTTGTACAGCATAATAAACAGCACCACAGGAAAGTACTGCTCAATAGCTTCTCATTTCAATGGTCACACTTTAGGATTTTATCCATGGACTCAAAAGGTAGAGCCACCTTATACAGCATAATAAACAGCACCAAAGGAAAGTACTGCTCAGTAGCTTTCATTTGAAGGGTCACACTTTAGGATTTTATCCATAGACTGAAAAGTTAGAACGACCTTATACACATAATAAACAGCACCACAGGAAACTACTGCTCAGTGGTTTTCACTTTGAATGATTAGCATTTCAGATATTATCTGCACATTCAAATGTTAGAACCACTAGATTGACATGACAAAAAGATAAGCCCTTCTTTCAGTGTTTATCGTTACTTCACGAGACAAACGTGGTAACAGGTGAAAGGAATACCCACACATATAAGGTCGAGCATTTTCCCCATGCATTTCAAACCTTAATTTGTTATACGTGATTCAATGAAGAAATAATATATTTGAACAACGACAACAGGGCGTATTAAAAAAGGTTTAAGATGCAGGCCTTAGAATCACTTTTTACAGCGGGAGTTGTGAAAAGTGAAAAGAAATGGTGATGAACAGCCTTCGTTTGAATGGCCGCACTTTAGGATTTTATTCACAGACTTAAAGTTGTAACCGCACACAACATATTAAATATAATCACATAGAATGTACTGCTCGACATGCAGGTTTCATTTAAAAAGTCACACTTTAGGATTTATTCTACATTCTTAAAAGTTAGAATCACCATGAACAACATATTAAACAACACCACAGGAAAGTACTGCCCAATAGCTTTCATTTGAAAAAGATCAGTATCCTTTGCATCTGTACATTCAAACGTGTTAGAACCACTAGATTAACGAGATAAAAAGCTTTGAAAGGATGGGTGAACCATTTTACTTGTAAAATATTCAACAAACTGCGGGCTATAGCTGATGCTTGAGAGATCACGGTTGCGGTTTATCTACTGTCTACGTTTTAACTAAAGCGCAAACTGCAGGGATCACTCCTTAAATTTCTTCGCCTAAAACAGGTCAGTTTTTGGGTTTGCCACACCCTGAATATAATTTTTCAGCCTTGATGTGATTCGTTTCCTGATATTTATGTTTCCTTGCTAAATCATCATTTTTATTGCGTGATGTTTGGTTTACTCAGCTGTAGCAGTTTATATTAACAAAATAAGACAATCAAATTCATACCGACGTTTTTGTTATTTTAAATGCACTTAAATGACGCAAGGTTTGTTAAAAACTCTTATTAAAAATACTAAAACTAAGCGATATGACGTTTCGATGTATCTACTCATTATCAAGTCAAAAAAAAAAATGTCAGAAAGAAAAGGTGAATATATAAATAAGCGAGAAACAGAGAAATGAACATTCTTTTGTTTGAGTTTTAAGTTATGTGAATAACTTAGCGCGGATAGAGTCTGATTGAACCTTTAAAGTTGGTTTGAGTTCTTTGATTTGAAGCATCTCGTAAATGAGGCAATCAAATCTATTTCGATACTATTTAGGTACCGAAAAGTTCTTAGATAAATTTGGTTTCAGCATTTCATTGATGCAGGTGTCGGTTGGTGTAACCAACATTGATAGTGAAATTGAAAAAGATAGACCGCGCATTGCTCATTTATAATCTTAGGTTTCGGCTCTTTGACTTTAAGGATACTCCCGATTTTTTGGCTTGAGAAGACGGGATGTAAGCGTATACCAATTTTGCTGCTAACGCAGATAACGCAGATATAACGGTGATATCAGATTTTTAATCAATAAATGGAATTATTTTCCACATGGCTCGGTTTCCTTTGTTCTCGCAGGGGATTATATCGAATATTCCCCGCCATTCAAAAACTCATTAATAATTCATGAGCATATCAGCCAATCACACGACGCAAATCGATCACGTGTATGAGCCTTTATACCTGGTGGCTTTGATTTCAGTCACAGGGGAGTTCGGGGCTGAATGGGCAAACAATGCAATTATCGCTGAATTTTTAATGAGAATGATTTTAAAATGACCGTGATATTTATATTAAGATCACACGTAATCTTTATAGAGGATGGTAAAGGGTAAAGGGGGGGGGGGGGGGGGTCTAGATCACGTTTCACAAAAAAAATAAAATTGTCATTTCACGTTTCACGGAGAATAAAATGGCCATTTCACGAAAAAAAAAACATTCCTTACTTTTTGCTAATTAAATTACATCCAAAGTACAGCTTTGTTTGTTGTCTTCACCGACCGTCCACTCCTCGTTCTTTCTGATGTAAAAAGAAAGCTGAGTCCTTTGTTTTGCTGATGTTGTGTAAAATTACCTAACCTTGTAGAGTGATCTGGGGTCCAGAATGACGATCAGTCACGGTCATGCATTCGACACGCAATTTACCACCGGCGTAGTTAAACGCTTACTGGTCCTTACTGGATAATTTTTTGGGAGGAAGAAAGAATCACGGTTTACAGTAGCATTTCACGAGAAAAAAAACAACAGCCATTTTGCAGTGCTCATAAAAAAATGTCGATTCACGGTTTACGGGTTATGTAACCCAATCACGTTTCACGAGAAAAAAAGATAGCCATTTCACAATTCACGGGGGAAAAAAGGCTTTTCACGGCTCACGAAAAAACCCTTTACCACCCTCTTTATATAAAGATTACTGATATGGGTAGTAATTGTTCAGGATTCTTAGTGCAACAAATGGTGACTTTAATATTTTTGTGCAGTACTGTTTTACGAAATCTGGTCTTTCGCCATTCTATTTGGAATCTTCTCAACAAAATAAATAACCAACAGTCTAACAAGTGAGCCGTTACTTGAATGACACCAGCGCCCTCGTGTAAATTGCCACGTAAGCGACTGGTTCGCAGATGCAAGCTGCTTATTTCTACTCGTTCTCTACCTCTGAAAAAAAAATTGTCAGCCGTTTCATCTACCGTACCTGACAACTTTAGTATAGCATTTTTCAGTAATGTTTTCCCTCAGAACTATAAAATCCCAAAACTTTCGACAGGAGCCGGGAAGCAATGGTCACTTCGTCGAAGACGTGGCACATGTGTTGTATGCTAATCAGTCTAGTCTACTTGTTTTTCTCGTATGCTAATTTCCCCTTTGCACAAAAGCGCAATTGTTTTAATTCCGAAGGGACACGCTTTTGAAAGAATGTTTTTGAAGCCGTTCAAAAAACTCGCAGCACGTGTATTATAAGGTGTAAAAACTCTTGGCTTCGCCTCGAGTTTTTAAACCTGATAATACACTACTGCTGGTTTTTTAAACTATACATAATAAACTGTCTGAAAAGCTGGTGGCGGCTTTTGATTGTAACAGGGGAGTGCGGCGCTGAGTTATTTTCCTCTAGTTATTCCTCTCCAGTTATTCCCCTCCAGTTATTCCCCTCCAGTTATTCCCCTCCAGTTATTCCCCTCATAATAGAATAACATAAACGGGAAGACAAAATGGGGCATAACAAGGAAAACACTCTAGCATCGGTCAATATCTTTTGTTTACATAAAAAGACAACTTCATCAATCTTATTCCTACGTAATTAACTTGCCGGTCGCGACCAAAAAGCGAAATGTTAATAACATTATTCGATGGTATCGTACCTCGATTCAGGTTTCGGGTATTCAGTAATGTATGACGCCTCGTTTTACGCTTACCTCGTTTTACGCTTACCTGAATATGTTTCCGCCGGTTTCCCTTGGAAAACACACCGCAACCACTCCATTGTGCTTCGAAACATGAAGGCGGGCAGTTGGGCCATGGCGAGACCACGAGTACTGTTCATACATTTTTTTTCTCTCTCTCCCTTCTTCTACTCATAACGAAGCAACGTGTTCAATGCAAATTTGGCAAAGGCAAAACATGTTACCGTCTCGCTTCGTAATGTGCCGTGATCCCAATGCGGCCTTGCGGAATCATGCTTTTTTTTTGCATTTGAATTGAACGGAATGTTATTCTCCGAAAAAATTAATAGTTTCTTTGTTTTAGAAAACCTCACCAATGTGTAAAATAAACATTTTATCGGCCTTTCACACGGGGATATCAGATTTTTTCACCTCTGGCGGGCGGAACCAGAGGTGAATAAATCTGATATCCCCGAGTGAAAGGCCGATAACCCTAACTTATTTTCCACCTAGCTCGGTTTTCTTTGTTCTTTTCAGGGGAATATATATCACATAACCCCGTTCATTACAGTGTCTGAAAAGCTGGGTGCGGCTTTGATTGTAACAGGGGAGAGGCGGGGCTGAAAACAATAGCTGATAACAATAGCAAAACAAAGGATTATATATTCCCCTCGACATATTCCCCTCAACATATTCCCCCCAACATATTCCCCTCAACATATTCCCCTCACCTTAGTCCCCTCGACTTATTCCCCTCATAATAGAATAACACAAACGGGAAGACAAAATAGGGCGTAACAAGGAAAACGCTCTAGCTAGCATCGGTCAATATTTTTTGTTTACAAAAAAAGACAACTTCATCAATCATATTCCTACGTAATTAACTTGCCGGTCGCGACCAAAAAGCGAAATGTTAATAACATTATTCGGTGGTATCGTACCTCGATTCAGGTTTCGGGTCTTCAATAATGTATGACGCCTCGTTTTATTTCATTTTTTCATTTCATTTTATTTATTTTGCCATTAACCACATTAAAAAAAAATATATATATATATGTATATAATAATAATAATAATAATAATAATAATAATAATAATAACAATTATACTTTATTAACAAATTTCTTAAAAATCGATTAAGCCTTAATAATAACAATTATAATAATAATAATACAACACACTAGAAATTTATAATAACTTAAAAGACGATAGACTACAAAATGTTTAATGTGGTAGTGACAAGGAAGCCTATAAAGAAGCCGGGGGCTTATGCACTATAGGCTTCCTGACAATATAGAATAATCATACGAATTATGAGGACAGCATGAAATATAAAATGTATTATTTTAAAAAGAAAAGAAAAGAAAAGAAGAAGTATGTAGCTCAACAAAGAGTATTTTTGACTAAGAACTAAGAAAGAAGGAATTTTTTAAGTCTTTTGCAAAACAAACGGATGCTTTCACTGTTTTGAATTTCATGACTTAACGAGTTGAAAAACTTAGGTCCTTGAAACCGAATTGAGAAGTTTCGAATATTAGTTCTACAGGGATGTATGTAAAAAAGGTTGCAATTTCTAGTATAATGAGAATGTAACTGGCTTGCAAGAGTAAACATATTACGAAAATAATTAGGAAGTAATCCTCTTTTAAATAAATACATAAATTTACCTATCTGATATAAATAAATGTCAGAAAATTTCAAAATTTCCTGTTCTTTGAAAAGAACATCAGTGTGAGAATCGAAAGAAACTTTAGACGGGGAGGGGAATATATAATCCTTTGTTTTGCTATTGTTATCAGCTATTGTTTTCAGCCCCGCCTCTCCCCTGTTACAATCAAAGCCGCACCCAGCTTTTCAGACACTGTAATGAACGGAGTTATGTAATATATCAAACACGAGGAACATTGTTTCATCAGATTTCCAAACACCGAGAAGTGGATTGGAAAAACGAGGCGCAGCCGAGTTTTTTTAAACCACTTCAAGGTGTTTGGAAATCTGATGAAACACTGTTTCGAATGTTTGATATAGCTTCTCAAACTGATCGTTAAATGCGGAGAAAACGAAGGAATAAAATCGTCAAAATCTATGCAAATTAAGAAACGATTTCAAAACCTCCTTCACGGTAGTGATTTCCTTTGTGTTCTCGTCATGAATTATTAATGAGTTTGAGAAGTGATATATATTCCCCTGAAAAGAACAAAGAAAACCGAGCTAGGTGGAAAATAAGTTAGGGTTATCGGCCTTTCACTCGGGGATATCAGATTTATTCACCTCTGGTTCCGCCCGAAAATCCTGAAAAAATCTGATATCCCCGTGTGAAAGGCCGATAAAATGCTTATTTTACACATTGGTGACGTTTTCTAAAACAAAGAAACTATTAATTTTTTCGGAGAATAACATTCCGTTCAATTCAAATGCAAAAAAAGCATGATTCCGCAAGGCCGCATTGGGATCACGGCAGATTACGAAGCGAGACGGTAAACATGTTTTGCCTTTGCCAAATTTGCATTGAACACGTTGCTTCGTTATGAGTAGAAGATGGGAGAGAGAGAAGAAAATGTATGAACGGTACTCGTGGTCTCGCCATTCTCTATTTTCGAATTGCCCATAATACACTTTGTTTGCCCCCCAAATTTTGCATAAACTATTGTTTGTAAATGCTCTTGGGAGGACTACATATTCCCAAGAGCATTTCAAAACAATAGTTTATGCAAAATTTGGGGGGCAAACAAAGTGTATTATGGGCAATTCGAAAATAGAGAATGGCCCAACTGCCTGCCTTCATGTTTCGAAGCACAATGGAGTGGTTGCGGTGTGTTTTCCAAGGGAAACCGGCGGAAACATATTCAGGTAAGCGTAAAACGAGGTAAGCGTAAAACGAGGCGTCATACATTACTGAATACCCGAAACCTGAATCGAGGTACGATACCATCGAATAATGTTATTAACACTTCGCATTACGCTTGAACCTGAATATGTTTCTGCCGCTTTCCCTTGGAAAACACACCGCAACCACTCCATTGATCTTCGAAAGATGAAGGCGGGCAGTTGGGCAATGGCGAGACCACGAGTACTGTTCATACATTTTCTTCTCTCTCTCTCCTTCTACTCATAACGAAGCAACGTGCTCAATGTAAATTTGACAAAAGTAAAACATGTTTACCGTCTCGCTTCGTAATGATTCCAATGCGGCCTGGCGGAATCATGCTTTTTTGCATTTGAATTGAACGGAATGTTACTCTCCGAAAAATTAATAGTTTCTTTGTTTTAGAAAACCTCACAAGGTGGAAAATAAGCGTGTTTTTGACCAGTCCCTCGGGGATATATGAATATATCAAATATCCCCTTCGCTCCTGGTCAATAACCCTTACAGATATACAAAGTCCCCTAACCCCCTCCCCCAACATCTGTTAACAATGTTGCCGCGATGATTTTATTTACGTTTAGGGAAGGTTCTTTCTCTTCCGAGTTTCGATTCCTTTTCCAGACTTTATTCTTCATACCACTGATCAGTTTCCCAGTAAATGATACCGTATTTTAGACCGATACTCTCTGATTTCTATACCCTATTCCTAAACTGCTTGAAAGCCATACCCTTCACAGCGGCACATACCCATATAGCTTTATGAGAGTTCCCCTTCCCCCGGAGGGCCTTAGGAAATGTAACAAACACTACGCTACGCTCAGTTCAGTTTGTTTGTCACAGATCAGAGCACATCGAATCAGCTCACAATCCTCGGTAGGAAAAAAGATGGCGACTGGTACATTTACTCATAATTGTTAGCGCACAAAAACCTTAACAACGTTCATAAAAATGTAAAGAAAAGTTATAAAATCTTCAAACCTGGTCTACACATTGTCTTTAGTACTGGAACAATAATTGTAAAAATTTGGCTTTCTTTGTGCCTTGTGTGCTGTGTTAGGTCCGCAAGGTATTGTGGTAAAATGAACAGCCGCCATCTTTTTTCCTACGGTGGATTCGGTTTGTAGTTAGTTTCTTCTCGCCCTTTTAACAAGCTTCCTGATACTTTGAAAAAAGATCGAACAACACAGTAGTGACCTGAACTTCAGCGCTTATACAAGAAAGTGTCAGGCGAGTGACACAGGAAAAAAATACTTGTCATCACTGCCAGTGTGACGTCACATCATATATCAATAGGAAAAATACTGACCGAATTCAGAAACTTCTGAGAAGCGCCGTCGCGTCAAATAGCAAGAAGAAAACAAGGACAGCCAACGTTACAATGGTTAGCTGTGTTGTTGAACAGCAAAAAAGCGAGGCAAAATAATCTACTGACACAAGGGAGAATACAATTGAATAAGAATAAGAATAACAAACACAAGCAAAGACACATTAACTACATAATATTAAAGTGGTAGAAATAAGCCTTTGAGATGGCGCTTAGCTTTTATTTTAAAATTAGTATTCTGTAATGTCATTAACGGTCCTTAAATTATAAGGCAGGGCATTAAATGCGCACGCATTGTATCTGAAGCTGCCCTGGAACTAAGTTGTTCTTGGAGTTAATTCTCCTACCTCCATACAAAACAGGCGGACTTTCGAATTCTTTCTCTTTTAACCAGACACAATCAAATAATAACTTTTCCTGGCTTTTTACTGTTTCAACATCTTTTCGCCATTAATTTACGTATCGACCTAAAAATGACCTCAAAAATTCCAATACTAATTGGTTTCCTTCTTTTGATAGGTTACCCTGTTGAATCAGGTAAGCTGTGCATTTGTGGGCAAGTAAAATAGAGAATAAGGAAAGAATGTAAAAATGCACTACAACAAATGGGTTGACGGCCAATATTTCGGTTAGCCTCCCCAGGGTTATGGCTATACTGAAGGGAATTTAAACAATACATGAGATTTTAATGATTAATTAATGAACCTTAAATGTAGACAATAGATAGCATCATATATACAATAGACTATTTTGCTAATGTTGTGTTCCCAGTGCATCTTGGGTAGTTCTAGTCCTTTGTGGGGGCAAACGGCCAAAATTAAAATTTCAAATTACCTGCCAAACTGGTCGTTTGCCCCCACAAAGGACTGGAACTACTCAAGATGCACTGGGAACACAATATTAGCAAAATAGTCTATTAAGGCAACGTGATCCGGTAATCGGTCATTACACTGCTAGTGTGATCAGGATAAAGGGTCCCTAGCCTGTAGTCCGCAGAAATGAAATACTCGCTTTTTCCATTCCGTTTCTCAATACATGTAGTTTTTAAAAATTGTTGTTTTCCTTTTGTTGTTGTTGTTGTTGCCGTTGTTGTAACATTTAGGTCTAGTTTACCCCTGTGATGGGGATGATCCTCAAGGGCGAAATGACTGCGGCTATTATGGGGTAACCAAAGATGAGTGTGTTCATGGCCGAGGATGCTGTTGGGACGAAACTATCCAAAATGTTCCTTGGTGTTTCAGAAACCGTAAGAAGAAACTTATTACTCATGCGCATAGCGGCATGAGGTAAGGTTTCGGCTCCGTTTTTCTTGTTATTTTTATTATTATTATTATTATTATTATTATTTTTATTTTTTGTGTCACGATTTTGCATGCAAATTTATGCACGCATATTTTAAATTGTACACTTCCGGTTCATAGCTTTTCCACTACACTTCCTGTTTAGTGACTTCCGGCTACTCTCACTTCCGGTAAAAGAGCATTACTCAAGTGTCACGACAGCGTCTCCTACAACCCTACTTACATTAGCAATGTTCATGTTTGGTATATATAAGTCTTAGAAGAATCATTCCCTTCATTGTGGTACAGCCTACTTACGCATGCGCATGAGTATAGGCTGCTAGGAGCCTCTTGTTTATTGATTGATATCAGTAGTCTATTGGGGGCTTGCACATGACGTCATAAAAAATAAAAATTCGAAACTATACATCCTACAAAGATGTTCCTAATATGTTATACAGATATCCGTGTTACAATCCTTCAGAAAAAGTTTTAGGTTTTAAAGATGTTTTGTGTCTGAATGTTAAAGATTGTAAATGTTTCACGCAATTCGGCGTCACGCTATTTCAGATATGCCGTGAAAATAAACAAAATTGAATCAGTTGAAAGTTATTTTTTGCATTATAAGTGCGTATAAGCCGATTTAATGGAACTTACTGTGAATACAATATTTTTTGATTTGATTTTTGGTGGAATTAAGACTTTGAATTTTTGGCCGCCATCTTTGTGCCCCTGAGTGGGGCACAAAGATGGCCGCTCCATACATTTCTTACTAAAAGTGTCTAATACTCGTTCGCCTATAACTCTTGAACGAAATCCTCTTGCGCTTCAAAATTTGGCGCATATGTGTAATTTTAAACTCTTTACAATTTCATGGACATTTTGGGATCGAAATCTGTTGTTTAATGCTTCCGAATTTTGATATGACGTAAGTGAAAACCTAGAATTGGGGGTTTGCACACGACGTCATAAAAAAATAAAAAATCTAAACTATACATCCTACAAAGCTGTTTCTAACATGGTATGTGGATATGAGTGTTACAATCCTTCAGAAAAAGTTTCAGGTTTTAAGGATGTTTTGCTTATGAATTTTAAAGATTTTATATGTGCCACGCAATTCGTCACGCTATTTTAGAAAAGCCGTGAAAAAAATCGAACCAGTTGAAAGTAATTTTTGCATTATAGGTGCTTATAAGACTATTTAAGGACGTTCGCGCTCAAATCTTCTAACATTTATTTTTTTTCTAAAAGTTTTGCTAAGGGGGGGGGGGGGGGGGGTCACCGAATAGCCCTTATCGTAGATGAGTACGCCACGCCAACATATCAGCGGTTTCTCGCTTCCTTGACCCTATAGTCTCGTTTTGATGTTTACGCTCATCGTCGTCAGAGGTTCTCGTAAACATAAAAACGAGACTATAGGGTCAAGAAAGCGAGAAACCGCTGATATGTTGGCGTGGCGTACTCATCTACGATAAGGGCCATTCGTTTCGGAGATGAGGTATCTGAAAGGCCACCATAATTTTGAAAAATCTGTCTCCCTTACTCGATATGGCCCCAATGTCTGTTAGTCTAAAAATATTGCAAATGAAACTCTAGAATTTAACTTTCTACGCCAAATTTTATACCAGTGGGTCTAGTAAGCAAGTTAAATCAACTGGTAGCGTCCCTTAAAATAAATCTTACTTTTAAACGACAGCATTTTGCAAACCATAACAGCCGCAAGTTGGTGGGATTCGATGATGCGTGGGAAGAAAAATGGGAAAATTTTAAACTTCCTACATTGACTTTTTGTTCATTTCTTCACATTCTGTTGAGAATTAGAAAAGAAAATTATCTAGCCAAAAAAAGTAGGTCACCAACCATCCAAGCGAGTAAAATCTATGTAAAGCTAACGCAACGGCTACCAGCCCTTTATCTCAGTGTTCAGATTTCTTACTTTGTGCGCGCGCTCGTGCGTGCGCAGTAAGGATGCGCATAACAATTAGCATGCGAACGTCCTTAATCGCACTTAGGGCCTTTACACTAATAATGAATCCAATATTTTGTGATGAGATGTTGGGTGTAATTAAGACTTTGAAGTTTTGGCCACCATTTTGGTCTTAAGTGGCGCACCAAGATGATATGACTTAAGTGAAAACACCTAATATATTCAAAAGATGCAAGAACGGGGTAACATGATAACAATAAACACTTTCGGGGCCTATCTTCCCGATACGGGTGTAAACACGGTAGCAACAATACAATAGTTTAGTCAGTTTGTTTATCATCAGTTTTCTTGCTATGTCTTTTTTTTACTTCTTTTCTCGTTCAATCAATCAAACAATCAATCAATCAATCAGTCAGTCAGTCAGTCGGCCAGTCACTCAATCAATCAATCAATCAATCAATCAATCAATCAATTAATCAATCATTTGCCTGTTTCAAACTTATTCTATTTCGTCACCGGTCTATGTCACAAGGAAATCACGTGAGATATGCGTGCGCACCTTCGCGTTCAGTTGCTTGCTAACCTTGAATGCGTTTGGAGCTAAGTCGACCACTTTCACTCCTTTTAGCGAAATGTTTTCCTGGAATCTTACGAAAAACGAACTATCAGTACTGGAACTGTTAGCTGCTATAGAATACTACTAAACTTGGACCTGACAGATTCATCCCGGATCCAAAATTCAGAAAAATTCAGGGTAACTGCGAGTCGATACCATTCTTAAAAATGGCGGGAAAACACTCATCGGACAACGAGAGTCCGGACAAAGCTGGATTCACGGCAGAATTGGAAAGAGAAGACGAAGACACACTCCTTCGAGACGATGATTTGAACAACTCAGTCCTAAGGACAATTCCTGTCGCTTCAGCAAAAGCCAACGACACGTTGGAATCGACACACAGGAAAAAATACCAGGTTCCCATTTTTGGATATTTTAGGGTATTTAAAAAATACCCATATAAATCCCAAATTTGGAAGAGTGAGACAAGTCCCAACCAGGGAACGTGGTTGGGAATTCCCAGGTTGGGACTTGTCTCACTTTGCCAAATTTTTTTTCCCCAAAATGGGAATCAGGTATTTTTTCCTGTGACACTGTTGAAGCTCAACGACAACATGTTGTCAGTATCTCAGTCTATGAGCTCTATGCAAGAAACCATTGCAGGATTTGCCGATGGCCAAGGCCAAGAGTCGATGATTTGTCTGACTCAGACACCGACTCAAATAATGACGCTTCTGAATCAGACAGCGACACGCTGCTTAAAAAAGGAGAGAAGAGTAGCACGGGAGTCGAAAGATGATTTGCTCGACACGATCGCAAACGATCTGAATGCTGACGAGCAAACCGACCAAGATGTTTCGGAACAGCTCGCCAAACTCGTCAATAAGAGATGGTCGGAGAAACTAACTTCTGATAAACTCTCAGAGAAATTAAAGAAACATTCCCGCGTAAACCCTGAAATATGGGCAAACATGAGCCATACGGCCAAAAGCGTCGATCTTCGAGCAGCGAACACTCAGAACATCGTTTCCAAGGTGGGCAGTATTATTGCAAAATGTACTGACAATTTGCTCAAGGCCCGCGAAAAAGATGCCAAGAAAATTAACCTTGATGAAATGGTTAGTTTTCATACGGATGCTCTGGCGTTGTTAGGCCACTCGCAATATGAATTATCACTGAAAAGACGCGAGGCGATAAGACCTAGCCTCAAGAGAGAATACGCAGCGCTTTGCTCTCCAAATGTCCCAGTTACTTCGCTGCTCTTTGGAGATGACCTTCAACAACAGCTTAACAATATAAAAGCGTCTAATAAAATTTCACAAGTGTCAGCGAATGTAAACAAATCGCAAAAGGCTGGCTACAGAGGTCGTTCTGGTAACAGGGGACAACACAGATCCTCAGACCAGTATTACAAAAGGCCTTTTCATTCTCACAACCAATGGAAAAATCGTGGGGACAAGTCAAAAACCTTCAAATCCCCCTCTACAAGAAGAAGGAGGGGGGCAAGAACTAAATGCGAATGTTAAGGAGCTGACCAATTTAGGAACCCTACAGGTTAGTAATTTTGAGTTTTATGTTGAGAACATTAAACAACTATTGTCGTGTCAGATTCAGTACTTTAAGGCTGGCAGCATAAGTACATGTTACTCGAGATGGCTAGACTTAACCTCAGACCCTGAGGTTCTTAGCACTGTGAAAGGCCAGCCTATAGAAGGCCAAAACCTGATGGCACACATCGGATGATCCTAAATTTGAAAAAACGCAATGGGTCAGTTAAGTATGAACACTTTAAAATGGACACACTATGGACGGTGATTCGAATGATGAAACCTAACTGTTATATGGCATCTATTGACATTAAGGATGCGTATTATTCAGTTCCAATTGCTGAAACTGACCAGAAATATCTTAAAATTGAGTGAAAGGGAATACTTTACAAATTCACGTGTTTCCCTAATGGACTGGCATTGTGTCCAAGAAAATTCACTAAACTGCTCAAGCCAGTTTACTGTCACCTAAGAAAGAAAGGGCACCTTTCTTCTGGTTATATTGATGACTCGTATCTGCAAGGCGATGGATACCAGGACTGCCTAGCCAATGTTGTAGATACGATAAAATTATTTGAGTCACTGGGTCTCATAATAAACCCAGAAAAGTCAGTGTTTATCCCTACGCAAATTATTACCTTTCTGGGGTTTGTCCTAGACTCTAGGACTATGACAGTTTACCTCACCCAACAAAAACAACTCAAACTTAAAAATGCCTGCCTCCATGTTATTAAGATCCAGAGGCCAACAATTCGATTGGTAGCACAGTTGTTAGGATTAATGACCTCCAGCTTCCCTGGGGCAATGTATGGTCCTCTGTATTACCGCAGACTGGACATGGAAAAAACTGATGCCCTATCCCAATGTGGGGATTTTGAGGGTACCATGGAACTAACACCCCCTGTTTTTGAAGATATAAACTGGTGGATAAATAATATTCACTTATCATGTTATGTCATTTATCATGGGGAGCCCCATGCTACCTTATACACTGATGCCTCTACAACCGGATGGGGCTGTGAATTTCAGGGAACTCCCACAGGGGGGTCGTGGAGCTCATTTGAGGCCCAAAATCACATTAATTACCTTGAAATGTTGGCTATCAAATTAGGACTTTAATGTTTTGAGGAAAAAGTCAGGCATCAAGATGTAAAACTTATGGTGGACAATATGACAGCAGTCGCAATTCTTAACAACATTTGTACTAGTACTGCCTGGCAGCTTAATGAGCTCAACATGGAGATATGGACTTGGTGTATTCATCGAGGAATATGGCTGACTGTAGCCCATATTCCAGGCAAAACCAATGTAGTTGCTGACAGAGAATCTAGACAACATCGCAGAGAAATTGAGTGGACTCGTAATTCAGAGTTATATGAAGAGGGTATCTGTAAGCTGTCAGTAAAACCAACTATTGACCTATTTGCCTCTAGACTCAACTATAGACTTACACCTTACGTGTCCTACAAGCCTGACCCAGGTGCTGTAGCTGTGGACGCTTTTACTGTAAAGTGGTCACAATATGTTTTTTATGCTTTTCCTCCCTTTAGTGTGCTCACGAGAACCCTTCAGAAAATACAGCAGGATCAAGCAACAGGCTTGCTAGTTGTACCCTTTTGGCCGACTCAAACATGGTGGCCACCACTAACAAGAATGCTAATACAAGCACCTCTGGTACTACCGAAAAGAAAGAACACACTGTACCTTCCTCAGGATCCCAGTGCGGTGCACCCACTGCACAGTCAGATGTCTCTACTCCTCTGCCACTTGTCCGGCAACATTTGCAGAGTCAAGGAATTTCATCATCAGCTTCTGACATTATCATGCAGTCCTGGCGTACCAGCACCAGGGTCCAATACAGCTCTTACATTAAGAAATGGCTGAACTACTGTCGTAAATGGCAAATTAATCCAATTTCACCACCTGTAGCAAGTGGGCTCAACTTTCTTGCGGAGCTTTATCACAAGGGACTCAGTTACAGTACGTTAAACACTGCAAGGAGTGCATTGGCCAGTGTCATTGTATTACAGGGTAACCAGTCCTTTGGTAATCACCCGCTTGTTTGTCGCTTTCTAAAGGGAACATTTACGACAAGACCAGCCCTACCTAAATACAAAGAAGTGTGGGATGTGAACCCAGTTCTTGAACATTTAAAAACTTTACATCCTGCATCAGAGACTTTATCCTTAAAATCGTTGTCATTGAAAATAGTTATGTTGATGGTCATATTGTCAGGCCAACGCTGCCAGACCATTCATGCATTAACTACAAAGGACATGAAAGCCTCAAACAACAAAGTAATGTTTATTGAAAATGATTTACTAAAAACTACTAAACCCGGTAAAGAATGTACTAAGTTAGAATTTCTGTCCTTCGATGAAGATCCTCGAATCTGTGTAGTGAGGTATCTCTCTCAATACCTGAAGAGGACCAAGAACATGAGGCATGATCATCATAAGTTACTTGTTAGTTATCAGAAACCACACAGGCCAGTCTCCAAGGACACTGTTAGTAGATGGTTGAAGATGGAATTAAAGCTCGCTGGCATAGATACTTCCACCTTTGGTGCCCACAGAACAAGAGCTGCATCAACCTCAGCTGCAAAAGCCCAGAAACTCTCAATTACCACCATCATGGCCAGTGCTGGGTGGTCATCTGAAAATACCTTCACAAAATATTACAACAAAACAATTTCCAAACCAACAGATAACTTTGGAAAACAACTACTCAATGCTTTGCAGAAATAGACAGTTATTTACTGTTAAACACCTTAACTAGAAATGCTACTTGACTACAAATAACAGTTGTTAGGGAGTATGACTGTTACAAGCGTTATTGTTCATGTTTACGACCAGATTGTTTATAAACACAATGTGTGACAATTCAAACTCCGGTTTGTTGTTGTCATAATTATGGTCGACTTATTCTTACGGTCACATGCTTTCAAGTCTCACGTGATTTCCTTGTGACATAGACCGGTGACGAAATAGAATTGAGAAATTAAACGAGACTTACCTGTAAGTTGAAGTTTGATTGGGATTCTATCAGTCACCGGTCTGGAACAAGGGAGTCACGTGCCCACCCTGTCATAACACGTATTACGGTACATGGTTGTATCAAGGGAAAGGGTTATTGCATGCCCTACCCTGTTTATGTGACCGGTATGTTATTTCTTTGAAGTCTGAACGCGAACGTGCGCACGCATA
This sequence comes from Cladopsammia gracilis, assembly GCA_022457155.1. NCBI lineage: Eukaryota > Metazoa > Cnidaria > Anthozoa > Scleractinia > Dendrophylliidae > Cladopsammia > Cladopsammia gracilis. Next base: position 145,457 of record JAJGOT010000550.1, read on the forward strand.
TCTCACGTGGACTTCCTTGTTCCAGACCGGTGACTCATAGAATCTCAATCAAACTTCAACTTACAGGTAAGTCTCGTTTTATTTCTCAATTATAAGTCAGAGTTTCATTATAGTAGATTACATTCAGGCAGGAGCTCTCAGCACACCCTTTGGGGCTTTAACTCATTAATCAATTTCCATTGTTGCTGTGTTTGACTAGGGGAGGAATGCGGAGTTAAGGTCGAAAGTCGTGCAGACTGTGGATGGGTCGGTATTGACAAAAGACAGTGCAACAAGAGAGGCTGCTGCTACGATGACAGTAACATGAACGCTAAATTTTGCTTTTACCCGAAGAGTAAGTATGCACCTGATACTAAGAATTAAAACTATGATCGCAAATAGGTGCAGAATCTTGCCAAGTGAATCATATTATTGTCAACTACTGTCTACAACCTTGGTTAACTTCGATTCGATTCGTCAGAGCGACGCGATTCGTCCTGACAAAGAACAAGTGCTCAAAACGTCAGCTTTTGAATCTTTTTACGCTGCGGGCCAATTGACCTTATCGACTCCGCTGATAAAACCACACTTTCATTTTTCACTCCTCACCGACGCAGCGCCGGTGTTTCTTCAGAAACTAACACCTTTATAGCGGAACTCTCGCGGGCCTTCGGCCCGCTCGCGGAGCCCCATACTCACAGAACCTATGCCCGTCATTTTTCATGGTCATGGCTAGCGGAATGTTTCGCGGGCGCGCGTCCGTAACATGTGTGTCCGTGCGTCGGACACACATGTTCGCGGGCGCGTATGACGTCGCAAAACATGCGCCTATGACGCCACACAACATCCGGGATCTTAGCAATTTTGAAACCAAAGCGAGGCTTTGTTTTTCGCGTGGCTGCACGGCCGAATGTCACGTCAGCTGGGTAAACACTTTTGATGTTTTGCTGTGTTTAGCGGAGAAAACCGTTTCAAATTAAAGTCGTTATTTCCCTGCATTTTTTCGCGGTTTGCTACTCAAGACAGGGATACTAATTAAAGGACACTCAGAAGCCGCCATAGTGGAAAAAGAAGAGCTTTCAGAGATAAAATCTTGCTTCGAGGAACTTCATACGTTTTTATCAATGCGGGGAGATGTTTTTCACTTCGGATTTCAGAACTGGAGAAGCGGAGAGGTAAAGAATTTCCGGCAGTCGACGGACTTAAAGGTAAAACAAATTATATTTTTCGATGGGAATTTATGTTGATATCAATCTGTGATTGACGTTTTCTTTGTGTTCTCGTTAGTTTTTGAGAATTGTTTATAAAACTTGCTCAAATTCAGTCGTTTTGATTTCTTTCATCGAAGATAGCGCGGCCTCGATGCGCTATAAATGGTTCGCGTTTTGCTTTTAAACAATATAAACTTAAAATTTTCGAAAGAAGATTGTGTTGTCATTTTTATGTGTTTGTTCATTCATTACAGAAAAGCGATTTTATGTAAACAAAACAAGACTTGTATTTTATAGTTGTAACTTCTGCACGCGCGTCGCCTTTTAATATGCACATATGTTTGTGATTATTTTTTTGCAATTTTGATTTCCAAATTAGTTTCTCGGGCAATTTTTGATACGCTAAAGGTGTATTTTATTCGGAAATTTTGCTTTTGTTTTTTGTGAACTTTTGTACGGTCTAAATGTACTGTGCAGATGGTCGCGTAATACTGTTTTTGACAATTGCTAAAATTGAAAAATAGCCCGGTCGTCAATCTTAATTCTTGTGCTGCCGACCTTGCACTCTTAGTTAAGTTTATCATCGGCTTTCTGTTCAGAGCTACACTGTTAGGCTCAGCCAATATATATATATATATATATATATATATATATATATATATATATATATATATATATATATATACCTGGATTTTTGAAAAGGGGGTCCACGAACATTACAGCAATTTCACTACAAATAGCCCAAACAAGGGTTTTTATGACCCCAATCAGCCCGAAAATTACAGAGTCTTTTCTTCTCTCGCCCCACGCAACCTTTCCCATCTTCTCTCTCTTCTCTGTGATTTTCGGGCTGATTGGGGTCATAAAAACCCTTTTTTGGGCTAGTTTTACTGAAATTGCTGTAATTTTCGTTGACCACCTTTTCAAAAATTCGGCTAGATATATATTTATAACTATTACTGAGAGATTGTGACTTAAGGCACAGTGTCCTGTCAAAATATCGAAATTTTGGTTACCCATTTTCCATGTTATATTGCGAAAATCCGCCAAATATATACAACTAAATTGGATAAAAAGATTCCAAAGAGCACAACAGAACAAGTAGTAGGGATAAGCTGCAGGGTTACAAGGACGGGGCGGACTAAATTTCATTAAATTTTATTTCGTGAATCCAAATTTCCATTTTGGTGAAACTTTGAGTTCTTGCCGTTATTGTCTCTTAACTTCTTATTTCTTTGCTTTTATCAATGTTGGCGATTTTCTCTTCCTTATTCAAGACAATAATGCACACTTAATAAAGCAAGCAGTTGGTCATGCTTATGAAAACACGATATGTCATCCGGGACATTTTCTTTTTAACCCTTTAGTCGTGAGATACAGATGGATTTAATTTTGACTTTCTACAGGTCACAAATGCAACGGCATTCATCCAGAAGACCGTGAGGATTGTGGATATTTCGGAATACAGCGAGATGAATGTGAAAAAGACAGGGGATGCTGCTTTGATCACACAGTCCAGGGTGTGCCTTGGTGCTTCAAAGGTCGTCCTATGTCACCTTCATCCCCTCCTCCCTCTGAGGGATCCGGGGCACCACCATCCCCGACTGAGGGATCTACAAACCCACCACCACCACCCACAACTGAGGGAGGTAGAAATCCACCACCACCACCACCCTCAACTGAGGGAGCTTCAAACCCACCACCCCCAACACATATACCGGGTAAGTAATTAAAAAGCATTATAGCAATGTAGTAAATAGACTTCTCAATTCACCTTGGAAACAAATCCCGGGAGATACTTCTCAAAACTTGGGGCGTTGTTGTGCACACCCCCACCTTCAAACCATGTAAATGTTATCGTAATCGTATCGTAAATCGTAAATCGTATCGCAATCGTAAATCTTTATTTAATACTAATACAGGGCATCCCTCCGGAAACAAATCTACTTTGATAGGATCAAAACTCATTTTACAATTATCCAATAACAAAGAACTTAAGGGCCTGAATGCCAATCTTTCGCTGGTCGAGATCGGTTTTATAGAGTTATCTCGTTAACGTTTCAAGCATTCCAAAAACGCCATCATGAGGTTTGTAGATGGATGCTGCGTGTTTTTTTGTATGATTTTGAAGAGTGTGTGAGTGGAGAAGAATGGCCGGGGGTGAAGGATTTGTTAAAATTTAGAAAAATAAGAAATAAAAAAAAATTATGCAAGATTTAAGGCGGCTCAATAGGCCAGATATGGAAAATTTTGTATCAAGAGAAATTGTTTGACATGTGTTATGGGGTTTATGGTCTCCATGGCAACCATGCCACGCCCTAAACTCCATGTTTTATTACCAAAATGCAACATTTGGATCTGAAAATTTCAGAGTCTGTTTAGCACACATAGATCTGGGCAATGAACCAAATCCATGACAATCTACACCAGTCTTCTTTCGTTTTACAAGGGTGCAAACTGACAAAGACATTTCTTACCACACCCTATTAACATATTATTGGATAATGTTGTTAGAATTTGGAAAATTTTTCTGATGTTGGTTCATTGCATAGAGCAACTATTCAAAAATTACTGTAGCAAAATTATTGCTCTGGGTAAAATTAATACTCTTTCAGAGAGAAGTGTTGAGCTGCAACATGTTTAGTCAAATTCCAACATTTGAGAAAAATGGACTTAAAGTTAAAACAATCGATTCTAGATCAATTATAGGCGCGGGAGCATTCATTTAGCACGTTTTATGAGCATTTAACTAATGTAAACAATAGTTGCTAGGGCCGTTACTAAGGGAAAATTATATACCACTGTTCAGTTATCTTATAGTTCACTTGTTTAGTGCTGCAAACTTAGTGAAATTCTTTCAAAATGGGATTCTCAAGTGTTTAAAGAATCCAATTTTGCCATTTTCAAAAAAGCGAACGTTGTAAGCTAGACATCATATTTTTGGACTATCGAGCCACCTTAATGAAGTTTTCAAACTAAAATATGAAGTTAATAATTAGTAGATGGACACTAAAATAGTCCACAACCTACCTTGGGTGCTCTTGCGTGGGTGTCAACTGTTTGTTGGTGTGCAAAAAACAACTTTCTTTCTGCTATCTCTTGTTTAAAACTCTTACAATTTCATTCAAATTCAGGTGCATTGCGCCTGCCATTAAGTCTTATTGAAATGTTATTTTGTGTTTGTGGTACACGTCACTTTCCCAAAGTTTCTCCCAAAGCTTTATGGAAGTCAATTAGTATATAAGAGAATCATAATTACCTTATTGAGTTGGTTCTTGTTTTTGTTTTTTAATCTACAGCCTGATTGAATTCCGCGATTCTGGTGGATAAACAAATAAAACAAGTCAAGCAGGAAAAATTAATTTAAAACGTTTAAAAAACGATTGCGGGGGAATAATAGAATGGTTCACTATTTAATATGCTGTGATAAAGTCAAAAAAGAAGGAGAAAGAAAACATGTGTAAACGTCTTTTTTCTATAGATTAAGCAATAATATTTGATCAGTTCAAACGTGACCAAGCGATGTCTGAGTACGGGGTTTTTGACCTTTAACAATCTTCATAGTTTTCACCCAGTCCCATCATATCCCAAATTTACACCTATATGCTAAAACTAAATATGATATTAGAAGACAAGTTTTTAATATCTAGACAGAAATACAGTCACCCCCAAATTTTCACCTGCAAAACCGTAAAAAGGGAAGCCTGTGAATTGTTTTGCTTGTAAGAATTGTTAATGATAAAGGAAAAATATGGTATATGGGACTACTTCTTTTCCGGGTGTGTATATAGGGCCACGCAACTGATTTCGTATGTGTTTTCCATAACAATCCAATTTATCCAGATACAATGTATTTAGTTTAACTGGAGAGTTAGTGGGCAGTGGGCAGTTTGACCTGCAGCAAGACTTCACAGATCGTTAATGCGCGCATGCGCAAGCGAGATATAGGTATGAGTACAGATGTAGTAAAAAAAGGGATGATAAAAAATGTTAACTTTTGTCCGGGGGATTAGTTTTTTATACAAGCTATATAAGGGCATTAAGGATATGAATAAATGTTGAGCCACGTAGCACTGGTGATACAAACAAGGAATCAGAGAATTAACTCTGGGTGTAAATTATAGTGCTAAGGTAAACCCATAAATTTCCCTGTACTGAGCGTTAGCCCTAGTGAGGAAATGAGGGACCACACGAGGGAAAGAAAAAATCTTTGACCTCGGTGGGATTCGAACCCACGACCTCCGGATTAGATCTTCCGTCGCTCTACCGCTTGAGCCCTCGTGTGGTCCCTCATTTCCTTACTAGGGCTAACGCTCAGTACAGGGAAATTTATGGGTTTACCTTAGCACTATAATTTACACCCAGAGTTAATTATCTGATTCCTTGTTCATTAAGGATATGGTTGGTAATACCGGTTAGGATTCCAAGAAGGGCGTCGCACACCACCACTAAAATTTTTGGGGAGTACCCCCAGAACCATTGTTAATTTCCCTAGGGTATTGGCATGACATGATTCAAATCTCACGTTACCGATCAAACTTTCAAATGTGTTTTTAAGTGGACGTATCACGTTTATTATGGTAAAGAAGTAGGGCCTAAGTTCGACACTTGCGAAAAAACTGTTTATTTAGACAAATTTTCTATCATCAACGCTTTACACATGCGGTTGGTTTGTCGTAACTTTACAAATTTTGTTCGAGACGGCTGTTTATTTAGACAAATTTTCTGTCATCATCAACGCTTCACACATATGCGGTTGGTTCAAATTTTGTTCGAGACGGGTTAAGGTGTTTCCCTCCAGGTTCCATGCAGCCGCACCGACCATTTTTGAGCGACCGTTTAACTAACTTTCCTTTATTGAATTAGTATGAAACTTACACGAAATATTGTACATAGTTTGAAGTTTATAAGAGTGTAACAAGTTTGTAAATCGCTTTTAAAATTGCGGGAGATAAACTTGAAACATTGAAATCACTTGAGTCTAAATTCCGAGCGATTGCGATGGCATCTAGAAAAATCAACTGTTACGATTAACTATGACATATGGCAAACAAAATATCTAAAAATTAGAAACTTTTGTCAAGCCGATTTTGAGTAAATCAGATAAACATTTCTAACTTGTGATTTTGCATGTGTATAAGCACCTCCATAAGTTCCTCAATTAATCTTATAAAAGTTTAATTTCTCAATCTCAAATTTACGCCAAAATGTGTCTTTACTGTATGAGATGAAACTGTGAAAGTTTGAAAGCGTTTCTCTTTTTAGTTTTGGAGATCGATTTTCTATAGGAAACCAGTTTTTTGACTGAGTCCTTGATATTGTAGTTTTAGCACTTTTCCACATATTTCAAAACCCGCGAGATAGATTTTTTTAAACTTTTATGGTCGTTTCTTTATAATATGAACAACATTGTCTCGAAGTTTCATCTTGATTGAAACATTGCAACATGGTCAAATAAAATAATAAAGTTCACCTAAAACGCGAATGAGACTTTGTGCTTTGATTGCACAGTTGAAGGCGCACAAAGACGCGTTAATTAATTCAGGTGAACTTAACGCTCGCAATCTCGCAAAATGCGAGAGGTTTTTGGAAGTTGCGAGTCTAAAAAATATCTTCCAGCAATCATTTGCTAGTAAGGATTTCTCCAGTAGAATTTCAAGGGTGAAAAAAATATTATTTGGAGAATTTTGTGGCCAAAAATAACAACATTCTACACGTCGAACATCATCTATGCTCTAGTTGGTTTTGCATCAACCACAAGTCAACGATTTTTTATAGAGCATTTGCGCAGTTTATGTTAGTGTGTGCGTTTTGGATGACGACGTATGAAAACGAATTAATTTCACGCTTTGTTAGTAAAAAAAAAATATTATTTTGAACTCAAACGAATTGTATTTTCATGACTGCCAAGGTGAAGGCTTTTAAATAACCCCATATCAGAGTGACAGAAATTTATTTTTCCAACCAAAATCATCAGTCGGTTTTAAGAGACAATATCTTAAATAAAGTGCAAAACTTGGTTTTGTGAGTACTGATTTTCTTGTTCTAAGGCAACTGAAGATTCTAAGGTAGTGTTTACTGCCACATTTATTGATTATCACAGGTTTTGTAAAGAGATTTAGATTCACTAAAGCAAACTGAGGTGTTTAAAACTAAATAGAGCTAGAATGGGTGTTAAATTATTGCTTTTTACAATATGCAAATTTTGTGACGGTGTGCTTCGAAATGGGTCTTGAAAGCACCTGAAAGTTAAATGGGCCAATTTTTTCTTTATTGATTTTCATTTTACTAACATTGAGGTATCTCCTGATATAAGTATCAATCTGAGCTAACTAGGCAGTTAAGAAATATGAACTTTTAAAATTAGGCAATTTTGGATGGTGTTTTTTCTTCAAAATTTGGCCAAAACGCGTGCCAGTCCCCACACTGCCAGAACCTTCTCTGCCAAATCTGCATACATGATTTGAAAGACCCTTTGTAATAGAAAGACACCATGCAATTAATTAGTCAATAGGATTTGTTTGTTTGTTTTTATGCTAGTCCAAACTTACCCCTTGTAAAACGTGATTTTTCATGATCAGTTGGCCTCAAATGGTACCCCCCCCCCCCCCCCCCTGAAACTTCTGAACTAAAAGTCAGAAAACAAAACCACTTTGGCTTTTGGAATATCTTACCAAGGTCAACTTCTGCAGCAAGTTTCATCAAAATCGGTTAAAGGCCTATTTACACGCTGCGATTTGTCGGGCCGATTTGTCGGCCACGACAAATCGTGCGCGCGCTCTTTGTACAGTGCAAGCATTGTACATGAACTTTTTTTTATTTCAAAACTTTTCTGCTAAGAACTTCTTGAAAAACAAATGGTATCCAATAGGTTATTTAGGTTGTTGTTAGTTTAAATACTGCAGATATAATTTGTTTTGCGTGATTTCTTGTCCAGATTGCGTTTTCGTTCTTAAAATCGGGCCCGACACGCGAAAATCTGTGAAGCGATCACAGATTTTTTCCGAATCGGCCGACATGTCGGACGGAAATCGCGCGCGCATCGGGTCGCCATTTACACGCGCCGATTTGCTTCACGATTTCTCGGGGCCTACAAATCGGCACGACAAATCGCAGTGTGTAAATAGGCCTTAACCCCCATTTTCAACTTCTGGAACACTTTCTCAGACAATAGCACTTAAAATTAAGGAGACTTTGCTCATTCAAGAACTACAGCCTTCTTTAGATGTTAATGTCAACAGTGAGAAGCTGTTGCTTTATTACTTATACCTTTATTACTTATACCTTTTCAACTATATAAACAGTTTTCAAACACTGTCACGGTTACTTTTGAAAATGTATGTTCCTTAGCTTACGAAACGTCAACTTTTTTTTAAATGCGTTAGTTTAACATGTTTATCACCGCTGATTGTGTTTTATTTTTAATCAAGTTATGATCGCCTAACAACAAGAGTTTAAAAAACAAACTAGTCCAGTTAGCCTATCTTACCCACTTTGCCAAAATACCTTTAAACTCGATAATTCATCACGCAAACCAGCCCAAACGTACTAAATTAACAATCCACGCTATCAAAACAAAACCAATCAAAGTAATCAAACCCTTATTAACAATGAAAAAAATCGTTTGAAAGTTAAGAATTTTATTCACACGCACCTACTAAATTAACACTAATGAAAAGTCTCAAATAACTCCTCTCGCTTTCATGGTCATGAATACTACGCCTTAAGGTGGCTCCATATTGTTCAGCCCTCTCGTCTTTTGCATTCCATTACAGCTAGCCCGATAGTGTGGCTAAAAATCTTTTACTTGAAACCAGTAAATTTTTTATCAGTCAACAAAGTGGTATCCAAACGACGTCATCATTCGTTGCCATGGCAACGTGAAAAGAGGTCAAAAATACGCTATTTTGGACCATTTGAGGCTAATAACTTGTAAACTACACGGTGAAAGATTTTGTTTTCGATATATTTTTGTTTAATTAGCAAGAGAAACATTTTAACAATTTTTTAAAAAATTCTGTACATAGAGTTCAGAGCTACCTTAAATTTATGTAAAAATGACATATTTCTGAATCCTGTGTACAGATAATTTTCAAAATTGGCACAAATGTTTGTTATGTTTATAAGACGAAAATATATAAAAATCAAAAAATTTTACCGAGCAGTTTTGAAGTTATTAGCCTCAAAAGGTTGAAAATGGGGTCTTTTTGGCCTCTTTTTACGTTGCCATGGTAAAAATTTTTTATGTCGTAGGCACCTAAATTTGTTCATTGGTTAAGTGTTTACAAACCTGTACTAAACGTTTTCTCTTAACTTTACTGGTGTAGCTGTGATTGAATATCATAGATGTATCATGATGGGAATGTTTAAACTATTAGGAGCCACCTTAAGACATTAGCTCTTACCTCTTTAGAATGTTCAGTTATGCCATTATTTATTTGCTAACTCAAAAAAGCAAAAACGCTACATTTCCTTTGTCTTTGTTGCAAGATAACTACTCGCCCCTTAATTTGCCCTTCAAATTAACCTTACCATGTTTCGCATTAATGAGATGGCTCTTAGAGCCCTTTGATTCACAATGGCGGGCGAGTATATTCTATTATATCTATGTTAATTAGAGTTAGAGTTTGCAAAATTCAAAAGAATTTTTACTCTAAAATGAGGGTCGTGACTAAAATGGATACTCCAAAATCAGGTTGGATCACCTCGGACACTTATTGAGAATTATATAACGTAATGTCGACACTTAGAATTTTATTTTCAATAAATTTTTAAGTGCAAAAAAGAAAATCTAAAATCCCCACTAAGGATTGAACCTGTGACCTCAGCTAGGCTTAGGCTTACATAGCCTACCGTACCACAGTACCACCTAGCTTCTCGGGTTGCTTAGTCCTAAATTTAACTATATAAACTGCTGCCCCTAACCTCAACTGAAAGCTAACCAGTTACTCCATTATATAAGTCTCAATAAGGTGTCCAACCTGATTTTGGAGTATCCATTCTAGTCAGCACCCTAAAATGAGGTCAGTGAAGCTAATTAACATACAAATAACAGAATAAATAAATTGGCCGCCATTTTGAAAAAGGTCTATACCATAAACACCCACTGAATAATCAGAATAAAATATGAAAATGTATAAAGCGGAGTGCGTGACAACATGAATTAACTCAATTTAGTAATCGAAATAATTATCATTCACCATGATTTAATTTATTACAGGAATAAACTACGCGTGAAAATAAATTACACGTGAAAATAAATTACACGTGTTGAAGTATGTTAAAAAAAAGAAAAATAACAATTTATAAACCGCAATATTTGTAACACTTGGACAAATTTCAAAACGTGCGTTAGATAACGTTTTACTTTAAAAAAAAACCGTCAAGATTTAAAGCAATGTCGCCGTCCAAATTTCTCACCAAAATTGCGTGTTCATGCATGGTTTTACAGTTCAATGTGTATCAACTGCACAAATGCACGCAAAGCTGAAAATCTAAACCTTAACTATAGCGAACCAACTTGAAGTACCTTGATAAGACCACGCGAAAAAAAGTTTAATGATGGATAAAATAAGTTTCTGGACTAAATTCCAATACATACCCCGCAAATTGCCAATTTTCTCCTGGGATCCTGGCTATTCAAAAGTTGATAATTCATACTGTTAGTGCATGTCTACGGCGATATTCGTAAACATTGATAACAACCCAGCATAAAATTATAGAGAGCAATATATGAGACCAAACAATTTGTCTTTTGAAGGACCATAAAATTTATTGTCAGCTCGGATTAGTGGGTCAACCTGATATTTAGTCCTTGTTAGGCAACCAGTATTGATAACCGTGGCTATAAAGGGCCGACGTTTTTACTGCGTGCAAGAATTCGCACTTTAATTCGTTTTTTATTTAAAGAACTAATAAAAGAAAATACATATTCATCTTCTTTTTAACAGAACAAGTGCCTGCTTTGTTTAAAGATGGAAAGCAAGCTGCAGGGCACGAAATAATTCCGCATTCGAGAAATAGAAGATAATTAGAATGGTGTATTTAAATTCCAACATTTTCCTGTTTTCAACAAACCCTTTGTTTATGGGAGCTCAACACGACGGTCAATTCATCATGAAGACCCCGTATTGATTTATTATTATCGGCCGAACATACAATTAGCAATATGGGCCTTATTAAATTTTTTGTCAGCTTGGATGGTTAATCTGATAAAAGCACCTTATCCATTGCCCTATATTGAAAACAGGGGTAGGAATGATTTTTGTCACTTCGTGCAAGAATTCGCACTGTAACTTGTGTTTTGTTTTACTGAAGAAATAATAAAAGAAAATGTTATTCATCTCTTTTGGTCAAAACAAGGACTTTGGTATTGTTCAAGGCTGGAAAGCTACAATTGTAGCTCCAGGGCACGAAAAAGTTCCGCTTTCGAGAAAAATAAGAACAGGTTGTTAAAATTACGGCAGATATACTTGTCTCAACAAACTCTTTATTTTGGGACTCTTTCAATGGAGGTCAAGGCAACTTCAAGGCCCCCGTGTTGATTCATTATCTAGAAAAAAATATTTTTTTGTTAAAAGACCCCGTCAGTTGTGCAATTCTGTTGTTTCACAATCATGAAATATGCACCAATATTGTATTCCAACACTTCTTTTTACCTCAAAATCCAATTTAAATATAATATTAAAGCGCAAATGAACGTCTGAGTCAATAAGCGTTAAGTATGGGAAGGGTTGTATTTTGGACTAGAACAATACGATGTCCTAGTGTTTAATGAAAGGCGAGCTTTTCATAACCTTATAGGGCCACATTTGGTTGTTATTTTTTTTCCCTTTTCATTTACAATAACCCAAACGGTTCCTAGCAGGCCTGGCATGTTGAGAGGAGGCGTAGATAACACAAAAGATAAAATAATAACAAAAAGTACTTATTTCAGAACTGAAAGGATGTCGTACCACGAAACAAAAGGCATCCTAATGCAGTCGGGCTTTTAAAAAGCACTTTATCGTAAAGAGGCCATGCAGAACAAAATATTAAAATTGGTCTTAAGCCTGAACAAAAGCCACGACAAAGAGGGGGCACAAAAACTCACTTCAAAAGCCACCGGCAAAAGAGCCCATGTTGATTATTAAAAATAGCACGCAATCTGTGACACCAGCAGTGAATTTCGTCCAATAGCAAATTGCAAGGTTCTGCCAAGAAAACAATTCTCGAAGTTCTCGTAACAACAGGCCAAATTTGTTCGTGGAGCTTGTTCAGTAGTGTGATGTTTGGCCACGTTAATTTATTTTGCTTCCAAGTGTGACCATGCAAATTAGATATCTGCTTTATGTTTTCACTTCATTTTCTTTTATTGAAAAGCGTTCAAAGAACCACATAAGGTAAAATGTCGGATCATTAGATGACTCCATTCTTTGTGCAGTAATTTCCCATTGAATTGCACATTCCTTTCCTCGGATAATAAAACACATTCTTGTTAATTTCATTAACAAGAAAAACCTCTTCGACTGCAGACATTGACGTAATACGAGTTTTGAAATGTTTCCATAGTTAGCTGCGGGGTGTTGTTTAATTCGTTTTTACCTACTTAAACTCTCTCGGGCCGAATTCCATTTACATTGTGTAATCGAGGTTCTAATAAAAAAATGTTACTGAAATACGGGCTTAATGGCATTGTTATAAACTGAACCTTGAGACTACAACCTTTTACACGTTTTGGATCTACATTCGTGAAAAAAGAACGTGCTGCTCTTTTGCATGAAAGTCCTTCCACGCAGCAGTTGATTAAAAATGATTAATTATTCATAGTGGTGGTCTACGTTTGTGTCTTTGGAACCTTTAAACACTCCATGCACAATTTATGACGAACTATAACAGTTGAATCATACACAATTTACGACGAACTGTAACGACTTTGCTTTAACAAATTATGGCAACAATAAAGAAAAGCACGTGTATGACGCCCTCGTTTGAAAATAAAACACTTAAAATGATTCAACTAAATGTTGCACACGAGCTCATTAAATTATACCACAAAGGAAGAAGACAATAAAATTCTCAACTTGTCATCTTTACAGTTTAATCTAAACCTTTGCAACAGGGACTACTACGGTAGCAAATGATGCAGTTTATATCCACTAAACATGTCCGATGGATATGACAAATGACTGCCATGTACTAGAGACTGACCATTTTACTTCTGGGGGGGTGGGGGTGATTTTGGAAGCAAGCCAACTTGCTGGGAAAGAATATTCTGGAACAGCGAAAGCCCGACTTGAAGCTCTGTTTTTTTTAGCAAACAAATCCTGCAGCAATACTCACCCTTCAAATTCGCGCTTGGATTAAACTCTTTTTTCCTCTTAATATGTAAACCAAACATCTGTGAGTATCTCAAAAACATTCTTGGTTTAAAACCAAATTCTTCCAAGGGGAAAGCTAAAATATGTATAGAAACAGAAAGGAGAATTGGAATTGCTCTTAAAAAGTTAAAGCTACTTTCCCTGGTTATATACTGCAGAAATGTTTGTACGGTTCTAGTCCAAATGATGCCGCAATATTGAAGAGACGCATGACAAAACTGTTAGAAAATGATCTCATTTCATCCCAACTGAATAGTTGGCCTGGGTAATGAAGGTCCTTCCTCCGTTTCCAGTGAGATAAAAACACGTTATTCAAGTAAAACTAGAAGGTCGTTTGTTAGTTTTTTACTGCGCATTTTTCCATTAATAATAATAATAATAATTCAATTTATAGTGCGCATATTCGTGTGAAATATGTTCATATGCGCATTTCAAAGTTAGAAAACTACTAAAGTAATAGTAAAAATATATACAACAAATAAGTATGTAAAATTACTATTAAAAAGCCTACGAAATAAAAGCTAAAGACCTTGGCAAATGGAATGGATAGTGTAAACAGTTGAGATTAAAAGGAAGGTCAATTTACAATACAAAGTGGCCAATGCGTTTATATAGTATGGTCTAGCTTACAAGATTTGTTCAATATGAAAATTTATATTTCATCGTGTAAAAAAGAACTTAAAATATGTTTAGGAAAGGCACACGACCTTTTCTAAAGTAATTTTACATTTTTATTTTGTCCAAGACGCATGCGGTTATAAAATGAAGCGTTTTCATTGGTCAATCGTCGTTTTGAAAAGGCAATCTTGAATGCGGAAAAAACTCAATAGCATCCAGTGATGACGAATTTACGTCGCAGCTGACTTTTGCCGTTTTTTATACGAACGCGGAAAATACCAACAATACAAAAAGGAAAATAAACATCTCAAGCAATACAATAAATCTCTACACGGTGTAATTAACCTTCAAGAATTGCGCAGTTTAAAAAGCCTCCGCGTACGAAACAAAGCTCAGTGAGACAGTAGCAGCAACTGACATAACATCTCTTTCGTCCATTTGTATTAAGTGGATATAACAACTTCAGTCAATTGGTTGCACTGCCATTTGGTTTAACGAGCTGCATTCACCAGCACGGTTTTCCAATTGGAGAATATCTTTACCTGACTTTATTTCATTATCTACTTAGCTTCAATGCCTTGTCAAACAGGTTAGCTCACATAAAAAAAAGTACAATGATGAATGAACAGTGACAGCAGTTTGGCAACAAGTTTCGGAGAAATACAAACAGAGGAGGAAACATTCCAACACATTTGCTGCGAAATGATATCGACAAAAGCCGCCAATTTTTTTCCTTTTTATGCGAAAAGAAACCTTGTTTTGGTGGCTGATGCTTAAGATACATGAAATATTAAACGTACAACGAAAGAGGCTTGATCTTTATGGATGCAGTAAAAGCTGAGGGATTCACACTTCAATTCAATGGTGATAACAAGGTAAGATGACTTCATATTCACTTCAGCTATTAACACAGTTGTGTTTAATGGAGAAGTTTTGTTACCACCCCTCCCTACTAAAGGCGTTTAAGGAGACGAGGGTGTATTCAATTTAGGCATTAATTCGCTTGTTTAAAAAAAAAGCCTCTTTCGTTCCCCTTGGTTACCAAGCTACAAAGAAAAGAAAGGGAGAGAGAGAGAGAGTGAGAGAGAAACAAACTGTAAGGGAAGAACATAAGCTATGAAAAACGGGTATCTACGAGGTTTATTCGATGTTTAGTAATACCATCACATTTTCTGCGAACAAAACATATTATGATTTGAAGAATTCACGCCACGCTTGAATCAGCTTAAAAAGATGAAGGTTACTTTTTCACGTCCTTCGCATGTAATCCGTTTCAGTTGTCTTGATTTGGGCCACCGTTGTTCCTTTACGGTTGATTATCACCTGGATTTTGAGCTCCCCTTTTCAATTATAGCCTCTGTTAATTACTACCACTGAATGTGAATATAGTGTGTAGTAGAATCGGTAGCTGTCTGTCGCGAAATCAAAAGCACGTTTAGGTTACTAGTGAATTTCTCAGTGATCACATCGTACACATGGCCTGACTGTTTGAAACTCGTTAATAGAGGAGCCGGATTTCCTGAAATTTATAAACTTGAGCCTTCAACAATGAATATAAGCAGAAAGAGATAACAAGTATCTTAAAATCTTAAACTAATCAAAACAATTAAATCAAATCTGGAACAACTGCAAATAGATATATTGATTGAGGTTGTCTCCGCTGATTCGCCCTTCTTTTGATCTAAGGATATGTTGATACTCTTGTTACAAAATCAAACGTTGATTCATAAAAGGTGTTTTTCACATTTTGAGTTTGTGGATTAAAAGTGTCACGATTGAAATAAAACTCTTAATCAGCACTTTCCTGTCACTACCATTTATTATGCTATACAAGGTGGTTCAAACTTATGAGTCTTTGGATGAAATACTAAGGCCTGACTATTGAGCAATACTTTCATATGGTGCTGTTTATTATGCTTTTTAAGTCTCTTGATGAAATCCTACAGTGTTACTATTCAAATGAAAGCTACTGAACAGTACTTTCCCGTGGTACTGTTTATTTTTCTCTCCAAGGTGGTTCTAACTTTTGATTATTTGGATGAAATGCTAAATTGTTACCATTCAAATGAAAGTGACGAAGTGTAATTTCATGTGTTGCTGTTTGTTTTGCTGCTGTTGGGAGTGAAAGGGACGAAACCTCTGTTATTTTTTTTTTCTTGTGATGTTCAGTCGCTAAGATACATTTGTGAGGCCATGCATGCATATCATCTTGTGTAACTGAAATGTAAAACATGCAATGAAGTTACTACGATCGACCATCATGACAGTACTATTACAAAAAAGAAATCTGGAAGATGAGTTAGTCGAATTATAAGAAGTCAAAGTTTTACTAAATATTTTTTACTTATTTTTCAAAGCAAGGACATAACCACGTAACTTAAATATGTTGTTTATCAGTGGTATTTATTAAAATTGCAGCGGAGTATTTTAAATAACAGTGGGAAGGCGGAACTTTTCTTTGCCTTGGGCAATAACAATATTGTACAAATTTTGCTTTATAAGTGAGTTCAAAACACCTTTTGTCTACAAAGCGGAAAATTTTTACTGTCCTTTGTTTCATGTTAATAACTTGACCACAAACGAACAATAGCACTCGAGTGTTTTTAAAGCTTATGAAATTTTGTACTCAATTAACTTGGTGCAGTAAAAATGAGTACCTCTGCTTCAAATATTAGCAGATTTTTTTTACTTCTTGCATTGAAAAAAGTCAATGAAAAGAACCTTCGCAGTTAGAATCGTAACTCCGTAACTACACCAGAGTCAAAGCTTGACTTGTAGCTGATAACGTAGTTGCATTTTGCCCTGTGGATGGTTGCTAGGCGACGGTGATTCAAATGAAACCCACTGAGCAGTACTTTCTTTTGGTGCAATAACGGTATGCATTTCCGATAGTTTGGGAAAAACAAATTGGAAATGTATTATTCCAAATATCAAGGGCCGGTTATTTAAACGAAGTTTAGACGGTGTTTAATTCTTTTCTTTTTTTAAAACGTTATTTACTGAATGTAGTGTCCAGAAGGCATATAGCACAGACTAGAAAAACATTTATCAACTTAACCCTTTCACTTCCAAGAGTGCCAAAGATAAAAATTTAAGAAAAATCCAAAATTTCATTTTGTAAAATATTGAAAAACAAATTGTACCATGCAAAAGTACTGCTGAAGAGGTTTCATTTGAATGGTCACACCATAGGATTTCGTCCACAGACTCAAAAGTTAGAACTACACTACACGTCTCCAAAACTGACTCTGGGAGTCAAAGGGTTAAAATGACCCACTTATAAATGGATGTGGCGATCCATTAACTGTCTTAAACCACGATCTATGTTAGACCGGCCCTAAGCGTTTGTACACTCTTGACTTTCAAAAAAACACACATGCACACAAATGTCTTCACAACTTTAAAGTTTTCAGTTGTTCCTTATTTTTATCCAGTCCTTTTTCAAATACGCCTTATCTCTTATGAAAAAAATGCATATGAAAAATGAGCAAATGGAAGTACGAAAAATCCAAAATGTTATGTTATGTTATCCGGTAAGATAAGAGGCATACCATCACGCAACACGTAAAATGGACTTTAAAGTTTAAAAGGTTTTAGTACTTTATCTCTCAATTAAATGCCTTTATTATGGTAATAATATTATAAGATAACAGATAAACATGGCTGAGGCTGGACAATTTTCCTACCCTAAAGCGACTAATCACACCATAGGGACATTGTGGTCAGTGAAATAGCTAAGTAATTGTCTTTTAATTGCAATTCCACAAAATCGCCTGAGCAGAAACAGGAAAATTTCGTCCGCCTTTATAGACTGATCTTTTGTGTTTGATCGCCGATTATTCGTTGGGGGGCAATATTTCATGGCTAGCTTTGCCAATACCTCAGTTTGTGAAAAACAAATAGGCGACACCTGAGATGACAAAATACGATGGTGAGAGCCAAGTAAAACACGCTTCACGAGCATTGCGTACATTGTAATAAAGTTCTGCAGGATCTGAAGTAGTGTTATAATTTTATAAAGCTCAGAACGATCTGAAGTAAAGTCACAGGTTTCGTGTTCTAAAGAGCTGTGAACTAAGGAGCTAGCCTGATAATGACTAAGAACAAAAACAAAGAACATTTATGTTGTTTTATTTGACCTTTTTTTTCATCTCAAATCAGCGCGAGAATAAAGAGGAAGAACGAATAGCACCAATAGAAATAACAACTTTATAATTGTAATTTGAATTGGCACAAGCTGGAAATTCATCCAGAATCAAAAACGTTAGAACCAGAGTTCATGCATGCTAGCTGGGCATAGGGCTGTCTGCGCTTATTCCCTTTGTGTGAATTGTTGTTCTCAATAATCACATCAAGGTTTAATTGATCCGGGATTTAACACTGAGAACATGAGCAGAACATACAAAGCATATTTCGCCCAGATAACAAAGAATTACAGAATGATATAGGCCTTCAAAACAATACTACTTATACTCATGTATGGCTTGTTCCATTTCTGAAAAAAATTCTTATTACGCATCGTAGAAATTTGGAGAACATACATTTGAAGACTATAAATTTCAAGAACTTCGATCTGACGTAATGATGACGCAATTTTAACGTAAACGAATGCTCATTATGCCTTTTTTGTAGAACGGTATCAAACTTTGTCAACTTTCGAAAATAGGAGCACTTTTTTTAAATAACAGAAAAAGTTTTTTTCGTTTCGTGATTTTACTGCGAACATCGAAAACGCATTTGCATACAGAACGGTCTCTGCATGTTGATCAAGAAGGGGCATTAAGAGTGATAGTTATTCAGGAATATACAAGGCGTTCTAATGACTGCTCAAGTAGAACGTTTATCACATTTCTCTTATTGAATTTGAACGCGTTTTTTTTTTTAAATTACCGCGGTTTCGAAGGTATATGTTCCCTTAACGTCATTTTTAAGGGCATATTCCTCTTTAACTGTTTGCCAGTTCCTTGACCTTGGGATAATATACTGGCATAACGATGAACATGACAAGTTACGTGCTCGTTGCCTTGCCATATGTGCAGATATCAGCACTGAAGATACACAGAAACAATATTAAGCAACACGCCGGGAAAAATAAGCCACTTGAAATGATGTTCCATGCAATAACACTGAATATTCATCAGTCTGACAATGGCTGCTACAAAATGTTAATTACTTTTTTTAATACCTTTTACCGGTACTCTTACAAAGGCGGGCAAACATACATGTATATTTAGGATACCAGTGATATTGTATAGTTTTTGAAGACGTATATTTAGGATACCAGTGATATTGTATAGTTTTTGAAGATGGTTCTGAAGCTTCAGTTTGAACATGACAAAACGCCAAATATCGAATGTTTAAAACTGATGACACCGACGAACTTGAAAGCATTTGTTTTGTGGCAGTCTTTTATTGTCACAAAGTCCATTTCAGTAAGGGTGCAAAAGGGGGTTCGAAACCACGCATTTTTCGATTTTATAAAGATCACTCTAGTGGAGAGACTAAAAATTCTTCAACAGTAAAAGTGATTTTTAATTCTATCTGTTTGTTTAAACTCCAACCATTTTGAAAATTTTAACGAACTACTGTCCACGTTTTTAAATATCTAAGCGCCTTCACAATTTTGGCCAATATTAAAATTAGACACTTTCATTTTAATTTGCATTTTCCAAGCAGCTTCTCAAATGGTTGTTAAACGTTTGACTGCATACATGTATACTCCACAATTATGAGGCAGAAGCAAACATACTCTAGGTTTCAGGTTTCTGTAAGAGGGAAACAAACAAGTTACCCCGAATGCAATCGCTGACTGACGCCTGAGGATGCCTTTTTATGCAACATCGTTATATGAAAGTTAAAAACTTTGGGCTCAGGACCTCAGAAGGGGCACTCAACGATGATCCAGTGGCAACTGTAAAATTTATAATCGAACAGCATGGCCGAGTTTACTCATGGACACGACAGTCAGTCAGTCAGTCAGTCAGTCAGTCAGTCAGTCAGTCAGTCAGTCAGTCAGTCAGTCAAACTTTTGACTTGTCATATCAGGCTGAAAAGTTTGCATATCACAATACTTGATTGAGTCAGGACTGAGCTTTCAACAAAAATCAAGATTACAGGAACTATTTTGCTATTATTCTAATTCTGGCTCATTAATCGACTGAAACAGAAACAATAGACGATTACTAAGAATTCCATAATGAAAGTGATTGCTAGCGACACGAACTTTCAAGTCTTCACTAGTTATAATACAGATACGCAAACGTGTGAAGTTTGTCTGCAATAAAATTGAAAGGCTTTGAACTGGAGAAGTAAACAAAACTAGTTATTTTGAAATAAATCTTTTGTACAGTTAATTGAAGTATCCCATTGGTTTTTGTAAGTTAATACTATTTAAAAAGCGCCATAATATCGCGAATCGAATTTCTACGAGAAACCAAGCTCCAGCTTGGCGACCTATCTTAATTCACTTAAATCAAAATTCTGTCACAAAATTGAAAGAGCTGGCTATGTCCATCTGTGTTTGCAAAGACTGTCCAATTACAGTTGCTATAGAAACTCTGGTAAACTTACGCGCATAACCGCTGCCGGATGAGGTTATTGCTCAGATTTTTCAGTGGTTCCGTTGCATTTCCCGGAATATTGTAAACTGATTTCTGACGATACATATCTGTGTCACGTATCTGATCAGTATTTCCGCTTCAGTTTAAAAGTTGTATCAACGGAATATTGTGATGATTTTACAACTAATCACGAACACAGATTTGTCTTGTCATTTGCTTTGTAAAAAAGATTTGACATAACCAAACAGTAATATATCCGTCCTTCAACTTCCAGAGTCCCCTCCCTAGAGTACTGCAGCTTCTAACATTTTGGCACGTGAAGCACACCCAGAATGTGACTAATTACATCAATACTTTTGAGCAATACTATCGTGTGTTTGTTCGTTCTCGATACAGTCGAACCTCTCCATATACGGACACTTCACTTTTGGTCTTGGAAAATTCTTCATTATATTCTCTTCTAAATTAACCTCTGTTATACGGACCCTCTGCATGGTATACGGACAACGGACACCACATTACAGGAGAGTAAATTCATAGAAACGTAACCTCTTTCTTACGGAATTACAAAAAAAGCTGTGGTTTTCTGTCCAAAATGGACTTCAACTTTATTCTTTTAAAATATCAAAGATCACTTCACTTGTTTCTTGTTATTGCCCTTCTTGATCAAGAACTCGCCCACAGCAGGAGTCCATGCATCACAAACAATACCTTCCCGGCAAACGGATCAGTGCTGGTGAGTGGTTCAGCGGGGAGCTTCAAAGCCAACATCATTTACGTTTACAGAAGGGCACCTTTCACAAACCAAACACAAAGAAAAAAAAACGCTTTCTAGATCGCCATGTTAATGGCAAATTTGTAATTGCGACCAGTTAAAAATACATACAAACGAATAAAAAAGTGTGTCCGACAGTCGCCAGGGCAACCATAGGTGTCAATCACCGTCAGCTATGAAATGAAATGCAGTGGAAATTCCGGGTTCGCATACAATTGGGTGCAAACTATATAAAACAGACACCCTTTGTGCAGATTATGGAAACAGTAAGAATGGCAAGGAATGCCATGACACGGACCAAACGAGTTTAATGAACGTCTCTATCTCCTACAGACATCCTATTTTTGTTTACAGACATCCTATTTCAGTGGTGGAAGCTGTAGATTATTGCTGTGTAGGAAATATCACTGCAATGGACAGAGGAAATGTAAGCATGAAAGAAATTCGTTTTTATCAGCTCTTTGTGAAAATTATATGTTTAGAAGGCTCGCAGCTCAAAACCACAATCTAGTACATGTAGGCATTTCTGCAAACTGAAAGAGCAAAGGTTTCTTTCGCTAGTTACGCTGCTTTGTTGAAATCATGTGCAAATGAACCATTCTGCATGCTTGGCAAGCTTTACAATTGAATAGCAAGTAAGAGTGGAGGTCCTTGTCCCTTTAACTCCCATGAGTACCAAAATCAAAATTCAACAAAAATCCCAAATTTCTGATTTTGAAAAACGAATGATACCATGCAAAAGTACTACTGACAAGGTTTTCGTTCGAATGGTCACACCATAAGATTTCGCCGACAGACTCGAAAGTTAGAACTACACTAACTGGGAGTGAAAGGGTTCAATGATCAAGGCTGAAAGAATTTAAAGGCATTCTGACAAGATGGTGTGATATGCTTGCAGACATATATAACTAGGTACAATATTCATGCCACACATGCAGAAAAGAAAAGGATGATCGAGTAACAGGACGAGGCATGCATGCTATTACACGTCTTTGAAGCTTTGAAAACAGGAGACTAAACAACAAAAATTTAAGCGGATACTGATGCACAACTGACTCAGACGAACGGATAGTCGAGCTCTTAGCATATCCGGTATACTAATAAAATCGCCTTATTAGTATCGCACAACGCCTTTCTGTGGATTGTGACCTGACAGCAAATTCGTAGTCTTTATGTTTGCCGGATACAGTAAGAGTTGGGCAGAAATCTTAGTTCACTTGTTTTCCTACTTGCTCATTTTCTTCATTCGTTTAATGCTACATGGTCGTGGTGAAAACGGTAACCTTTCTCTAACCGCCGTAACCCAATCAACGCACACCTTCTAGCATGGCATAACGAGCTATATCACGTGACTTCTGCATAATTAGCCCGGGTTGGCGCAGGCGATTTTGTGGGCGCGCGTGAGTTTAAGATATCAAATATCGAAACCTGAAATTTTGAAGTTACATGTAGGCTTAGTACTTGAGACTTATCCCATTATCCGAGGGGTTGGATCAAGACAGCAGAAAATTGAAGGAAATCTTGTCTAGACTTGAACGTCAGTTACAGTGTAGGAGTAGAACATTCTGAACATTAATTACAAATCATTGTTTCTTTCTGTTGAAAAACTCATTCAAAAGAAGTCTTACAAACACCGGAAAGTACACTTTGGAGTCTGACATTCCAAAAAAGAGAAAGGCTATGAAATGTAGAACAGGTAACGATTAGCGTTGTTAATGTAGATTGAATCCGGTCAACATTTTTATGTATTTATTTATTTAGACGGCCACATTTTCTTTCAACGATTTTACAACAATAGAGAAGCTAAAAATGAATGAATCCTACTAAGGATGTCTGAAATACTTTTGACTTACGAATATTTTTCTCTCTTTACAGGAAAAATAAGTTTTGAGTGGAGTGTGACACCGTGTTTAGTCAAGGATGACGAGCTCTGGAGGACTGAGCCATGAGTTTTATGCATTTGTTTGTGGTTCATAAAACAAACAAGTTGTAAAGTCTTTTTTAGTACAATCTGCTTCTTTCTGTAGGGTTTCGAGCTAAAATCAGAGGCCAAAAGTGAAGATTTGGTCAATAAATGGGACAAATTGATTTATGCAAACGGCTCTTCGCAAGCGAAGTGTCCGCGGCTGTCGGAGAGCTTATGACCATCTGACTCAATTTTTGGAACCATTACATAGGAAAGTCGTCATAGCTCTTTTGTCCTACCCTCATTCTCCACTATACAGTCGTTCATTAATTTCTATAGATTCCCCCTTTGCTTAAAACTTAAATTCAACGAGGCAAACTACGTACAATCTCTCTTGACGCAGTTGAGTGGGCCGGTGAAATATTCCATGACCAATAAGGTCAAGAGGTTGGTTTTAAGACTATTGCAATTAAAGGTTTAGAGTCAGTTTACCGTGACCAGTTGCGATGTTACTAATAGGCTCGGTTATATTGCCGACAATGTTGGTAATAACAAATCACTCCTACGCACTCTTAAAGAACTTGAAAGTTACAAGCCGATTAAATACCACGAGCACGAAATTCTAAAAGAATAGTGATTTCGCTCACGCATGTCCCAAAAACTGTACAATAGGAATCTCGCGAAATGGAGCAGCAGTCGGGCAATAAATTGACATATCGGACTAGCAGGGTTTACGTTCGTGCCGTCATATGTACCGCATGATTATATACAACTTGATAACATTGGTTTAAAATATCGAAGCCGTGTTGCCCTTGAATTACGAGATCATGTAAGTCTTAACACTTCGACAAACATTTATACTAGATCAGCAAAAGAAGACAGTGACACAATTTTAAGACTTTGATTAATTATTCACCGGGATTTAAAGTGGTTATTTTGAACATCATTGTTACATGGAATTTAAAAAAGTAGTTTTACTTAGACATAGTTGAACGCTCTTAAGGTATTTTTGCATTTTCAAGGGACGTGAGATGAAGTTCAAGATTCTTAACCAAAGGAAAAGTGGGGTGGATATATTGTGGAAAACGGAAGGTTTGTTTAAAAGAAAAGTTTCCACTCGGCACAAATTTCATGACCGTGGGAATCGGTGCTGTTTATAACAGGAACTTTTAAATGCCCTTCAGCTAATCGCTTGCTTTTAAAAAGAATCGAAAAACAACATTTGCAAGTTATTAGCGAACATGCACGCATTCATGTCACAAATCCGCGCATTGTGAAGGACACGGCTTAGTATTTTAAACCTTTTATTTCAGAAATGGTATGTCGAATATTGATTACAAACCGTCTTACCTTTCATATATCTCTGGAAAGTTGATATATAACAATAATAAAGAGCGCAGCAACCCACGGTTCAAAATATTTTATGACTATTCATAATGATTATTTCATCATACAATAAAAAAGTTATTTTATCTTTTTAAACTAATTGACAACATTCCCAACCCCTTTGAAGATTCACAGTGTGCTTTTCTTTATTAAACTACGCCGGCAATTACAATGTTGTTACGATTTCCACAGCGAAAGGCCGGGCTGCATGTTGTGCGGCCGGGTCAAATAAACAGTGACATTATGACTCGGTGTTAGCTACTACTTGCAGCTTTTATACTTTTCCGGATCCAGGGATATTTTTGGGTTGTCATCGATATATTTAGGAATGTCTATCTGTGTCAGGGATCAACTCGAAGTACGTAATCATTGACGATTCCACCGTGGATATAATGACGTTAACCACTTCCCATGGGTGCAAATTAATCAGACAACAGCCACAATGCTGGGGAAACGTAGTAAAAAGGGCACTTGGCTGTAGCCGGGTGTAGAGTCTTTGAGCGATCACGTCGAGAACTAACTATTGTACTGGGGGCAACTTTTCCTCGCAGCGACGGAATGGGAGCTAACTAGCTAACTTTTAGTAGTTCGGTAGTGTATCCACTTATAAAGTCTACTCATTTTCACTACACAGAAACGACATGAAACAACAGACCTTTTTGGCGGGAATTCAGCTGCCCACGCACATTGACGTCACGCCATGACAACAAGGGGTCGAGAAATAAAATTAAAACCAGGCAAAAAAACAAATGGTGCTTTCCCGTAACTGAAATACACCGGCGAAAGAAAAGGAAGTCTTTGCAGACAATTTTCTTTTTTTGCTAAAAATGGAACTGGAGTTAACAAACCAAGGCAAACATGATAAAAAAGCGACCACATTCTCAACCTTTCATGAGAGCAAACCGCTATTGATAACAAGAAGTTTAGTAAGAGCTTAAACAACTTTTCGTTGTAGACTTAATTTGAAGTTAATAAGACATTAAAAGTTAAAAAAAAAACATCAAACGCGCAGAGAGAACATTTCGTCTTATTATACATTAAGAGAGAGAGAGAGATGCAACTGAGCGTGACAATTTCATTGTTTAATTTTTTGATGGGATTTAAATTCTTGCCTAACTATGCAACTTCAAGAAGCTGACTCGTGGTGTTTTTATCCCGCTTAAATTATAATTCTACGAAGCTTGCACCGGAAAGCACATGGTACAGTGCAATTACATACGTAGAGTGACGTTTTTGTGACAGCAGCTACCTTTGATTGAGATTGAATGGCAGATAAAAAACAGTCTGCAGACAACCTGATGTTTGTGTGACAAGAAAATCATTTGCATAAAGATACCTGCTCACGTACACAACTGAGACATTTGAATCTTAAATGTAATCTATTTTAGCATCTGCGGCAATAAATGTTTTCACCTGTGCATTGAGTGTTATTTATAACCACGATGGCAAAAGCTCAAAATGTAGTTTTCATCAATGAATAAATTCTTATTAACAGGGCTGTTGTGCCGTGAATGGGTTTGTTGCCCCCGTCTCCAGATTGACGTCACAGCTCATTACTATGGTGTTATGATTCGGAGGGAATAACTTGCAACGATTGGGTGGTTGCCATTACATCATATTATAATCACAAATGAATGAAATATTTCTCAAAGAGGGTATCAAATGGAACGTGCTCCCAGTGAAGCAACACATCACACTGACAAGTCCACGATACAGTGAACACTGTCGTAAGCCGCACGGCAGCTCCCAGCAGCCAGCCAGCCACATTTTAGTTCAGGACACAGCAGTTCAGTTCAGCGAGCGAGGAACTTTGTAAAAGCAATTTCTCACAAGTCCTGACCTCGACAATTTATTGGAGAGATTTTTTTGGTTCGATTTTTCACGGACATCTCTTCTCCTTGACTTCCTTTGTTGAACTGGTAAGTGTTTGTCATGCGCAAGTATTTTTTTTACACCCAAGAAAAAAATGCTAGACAATGCTGAATAAAAGCCTGCCATGCTACCTGGTTTGCGAAATATTTAATAGAGACCTGATTAGTAGGATAGAAAAAAGATTTATTAATTCATATGCTCTTTACATGTCCTCGGGAACAAAACAAAACCTTCAGCTGCTACTTAATAATCGAAAATGAGTGGGCAGGCAGGACTTTGTAAACATTAATAAAACATATGTGGTTATAAACGTAGGCTGTCCCAAGTGGGGGCTTTTAAAAGTGAACTTCGCTGCGGTTTGACCGTTGCAAACATAACTGCTGTTATTTTTTATTTGCGGATTCAATACTCTTTTTCGTCTCCTGCTTGCAGTGGTTGATGTTATAATTGGGTGCAACAAAGCTCGACACCAAAGTGTTGCTCAGTGTTGTGTCGCGCGTGACGTGAGTGTTTGCGCGCGCGATTGCCGCGCGGCTTGAAAATTAGTATTCGATGTTGCAAAGTTGCCATGGGCTACCAAACTTGTGCTGAATTTCATTTTCTGCTGAATTACGCCGCCAGAATTTTAAGATTTTACAATAGTACCCTAAACAGTAAATAATTGAAACCTCATACACATTCATTCAAAGGAAGTTTTAACAAATTTACTTCACCGGATTTAACATAAGGAAAGGCAACGCGAGCAATATAAGACCTCGGGTTGTGTGACATTTATTTTTACTGCAATGCATTTATGGTACTAATTACCACGGAGAAAACGAAACGGGATTGGTTGAATGTTCCTGCCTTTCTCAGAAAAGACTTTTCAACTGAACTTCCGGCGGTCAGTCACGTTTCGATAACCGATAAGATAAATATTTATTTTTAACCGGTTCACAAAAATAATAAACTGAAATTAATGACCAAGTTCTCACGTTGGCCATCATTAATTTTATTCATTTGTAAACGGCAGCTATTTTGGTACCAAGTTGAGCTAAATTCGGTGCGCTATGATGTCAAGCAAACTAACTGCCCCCATCCAAAGATACTAAATTATTAAAAAGTAACGCAACTAATTTGTTTTGTGCTTTAGAAGTGAAAAGATGAAAATTGACGAATAAACTGTATTTACTTTCAGTTATATCATTTTTTGTACAATGGTACAAGACATATGTCCCTCCAGCCCAGTGGATGTTGCTTTTGAGGAGCTTTTTGAAGGTAAGGAATATAATAAACAGCTGGTCTTCGAGACATAAAATTATTCGAGATTCGTATAAATTATGACAGTCCTCTACGTGGGCTGGAATACATTACTAAAAGGTCACGCGACTCCAAGCGCAAAGACATTGAGAACTTTGCCTTCATGGTTAAAAAACACAACATGTAAATTTACTAGATTGCAGTTTTATTACCACTGACAAACACTGAGTGAATTAAGTGCCGAGCCCCAAAAATGTGCTGAAACACGACTTCCACATAAAAATATTGGCTCAAGTGAATTTATAAATAGAGCCGAGTCATTGAATTGACGTCAATGGGTACAGATCTCGCTGTGTGATTGGATAAGGCGACACGCACGTGAGAAAGCAATGCGTCACAAATTCGTTCACAGGCGTAATTTGTATACTCTGAATATCCAGAGATGTTGATAAGTCGTTATTGTCACAAGTTGGGTCATTCAGAACACGTCCCGCGATTGTAGAGTTCATTTCTCTCACGCGACATTCGGACAACACAAACGATTCACAAAAGCCGGTAGGTTAACGTGCCGCACTCTATAAGAGAATATGAAAATTGGCTTTAGCTCCCTGACTTTACAATGCTTATTTTGAGGAAGTTACCGTTTTGTTATATTTATTATTGAATGTGCCGACTACGCAGAACGATCCTCGTGGTCGAAAATAATGCGTCAGCTCTATTAGACCGCCACGCCTCCATGAAGATTGACAGGCCCGCGGGTACAAAGTGGTCCTCTAAATATTTCATGTCTCATTCTCTCAACAGTAATCCCTGAGTTAAAGATGTTCACATCAGCACAAGTTGTACCAGGTAATTAAACTTCCTTCTATTACGTCTGATACCTTTCTAAAGCAGCTTTCCTTGCACAGCATCCCACATACGGGAAGGCCGAGTGGATTTTCCCGCGCGTTGGGGATGTACATTTTCGCGGCTTTTGTATTAATTGGGCGCCAAATTTTAACGGCTAAGCACACATTTTATGACTTCTTCCGATTTTCTCGTGGCCCTAGCTACAGCGCCAAGAACTAACGTTTTATTATATATTTTAAAATAACAAAATGTAGTCTTTATAACTACTTTGGCGAACAGCGGAAGTTGAACGAAGTTAAATATTCAAGCAAACATCCCACGTATGAAATTAGCGCCATCTACGTGCAAATTTGACAAATCTAAAAAAATAAATCTTTATTATGAATTGGAACAATATTTTATACTTTGGATGCAAAATTTGAAACGGGAAGCAGTCAGTAAACTAATGCATGCACCTGGTGATTCATCAAAGCCGGTTGTATGCAAGGTTACCGAAGAAACGTTAACAATTCAACGTGGGTAGTTACGGCTTTGTTTATAGAAAAAGGTTTTGGCCTTTTAGCATTTCCCCCAGAATAGCTGTAGGCGCTTAACCGTTC
This sequence comes from Cladopsammia gracilis, assembly GCA_022457155.1. NCBI lineage: Eukaryota > Metazoa > Cnidaria > Anthozoa > Scleractinia > Dendrophylliidae > Cladopsammia > Cladopsammia gracilis. The sequence continues at coordinate 174,810 of JAJGOT010000550.1, forward strand.
TTATTCGTATTGAGCACAAGGTTGCATTTTACTTTCACTTTCTAGTCAAGAAGGATTGCCTTAAAAGTCCACTTCTTTTCAATTTAGGTGCCGACCACGCCGACCAAGATAAACTTATGGCTGGGTCTCTGAGCCTTGAGGAAGGTAATACGTCGCTTATTTACCCGCAATAATTTACATATTGACTAGGAAGGTTAAACCAGCTGTGCGTAGAATGTAGGAGCGTTCAAAGGACTGACAACACTCTAAAGTTACAACATGTGCTAATGGCCAAAACCTCCCTGCCAAAACGATCATGTCTGTGTATCTCGTAGATCACAAGGAATTTGAAGAAACGTGCCAAAACGTTGGGAGGCAAATAGATGATAATTGACCGCAACAAAGAAAATTCAAAGGTTTCCTTTTTGAAATTTACAATTCAATTAGTTGATATACGTGCCCGAATCTAACAGTTATTCTATTTTCATTTGTAGCTCGAATGTACAAAAGCGATCCAGACCTGCGGATTAAGAGTGAGATTTTCGAACAGCCCTGCCATACCTCCTTCAGCGAAGTCACAAACTGGCTACAGTGCAGTATGCAGTTGGGTGACACGCGGCCTCACGCGCAATTGCGAGATCCTTTCCTCGCGCGCGATCAGTACGCCTTTCAAGAGCAGATGGACAACTTGGAATGGAGGCCACCGGTGCTTAAAGCGATGGCACTGATCAAGCAAGAGACGACCGAATTAGATGAGATGCTGATAAACCAGGCGCAGAACGTTTGTCAGATGGGAGGCAGACGAGAGGCGACTGAAAGCCAGTGCAAGGTTTTCATGCCCTCCTTCTGGGACGCGCAGCTCGTAAACGACTGTGAGCCGTGGTACGAACTGGACACCGCTCCTTTCGCTCGCGAGAAAACGTTCTCCAGCTGTCCGGGACTGAAAAATAGCTTCCTCAAGAGCGAGAACGCAGACGGTTTCTTCAGAGATACTGAAATCAAGAAGGACGACAGCGAGATCGCGCACATGTCACCGGAGCGAGACTCTGACAGCCCCGCGAGTTTCTCAAGCGTGGATAGCCCGCCTGACCTCGCGTGGAGCCCTCGATCCATCCCTCCTTCGAGACGTGGTGATGAGAGAGTTTTCAGTCCACCAGACCACAAGAAATTCGCGATGCACAAGCACAAGACAAATTTCAAGAAGTCTGGTCGTCCACGCCTTTGCCAATACCTGCTAGAGCTACTAGAAAATCCAGACAAGTACGCCTTTATGATCGACTGGGTCGACAAGGAGAAGGGAGTCTTCAAGTTCATCAACTCGGGCGAGGTGGCGCGCATGTGGGGCCGTCGGCGAAACAAGCCCTCGATGAAGTACGAGAACTTTGCGCGTTCGTTGCGAACATACATCGCCAAGGGAATCCTCACGAAACCTCGTAGCAAGCTGGTTTACCAGTTCGCCAAGTTCAAGAGTTAAGAGTTCCTGGCAACGAATAACTAAACGCCAACGCCCCACAAAAAAAACAAAAAACAAAATTGAACAACTCTCGAAGTCCATCTGGAAAAGGAGTAAGAACAGCGACGCAGGTCGTTGCCACATGAATGTCGTCAGAGTTAAGCAACGCAAAGCGTTTAATTTTTTATGGACAACAACGACAAAGACCTGTTAGCGGGTCTGAACTGAACTGAGTGTTTGAAGAACAATAAAGAGAAAATAATTTTTAACTAATTACCTGAATATATGTGAATACAATATGTGCGCGTGAAATCGAATCGGGAATTTTGTCGAGCATTCTGAACAACGAAATTTAAGTTATTTTCATTTTAGGAAAAGAAAAAAAAAATTCGAGGTAGCGTATCGAGTCTTACTAGTTATGTTGCTTTAGTGATTTACTTTTAGAACGCAAAATGAAAGTTTCGAATAGGATGTTTATCAAGGTAGAGAAATTCAGAAGAAACAAATAGTGAATTTTGTTTGAAGTCTATAAGTTTTCTTGTTCGTTTACACCAACGACCTGCCCTTACTTCACTTAACTCAACGAGTCTGCAAAAAGCCATATACACGTGTGTGCCGGACAGCATAACACATCGATATAGTGCTTGCTGAAATTAAGTCAAGCGAACAGTATTTACTATGTAAAAACTCACACAAACCATAGAGATTCTGACCATGTCAGACGGGTGTTATTATTAGCGTCGAGTGTTTCAATTTTTAGCTTTTACGAAATTCTTTAGAACAGTACTTATACTTTAGCCCTTTCACTCATCGCAAGAACACGGCCCTGAATTTCAAAATTGAAAACCTTTTTGCGAGGTTGAGCACCACAAGCAAGTTCTGCTCGGTAGTTTCTTTCGAATGGTAACACTTTATAGGATAGTAGATAAATACACTTTATTAGAACTACGTAAAAAGGGGAAGCGTGATCTGTGAGTGAAAGGGTTAATTTTTCTAGATAATACACGTGCAAATCAGCAAGAAGTGATAACACAAGTTTTTAACTTTCCATAGAATGTGATTTTTTAATGAGTTACACATATTTATAAAGGCAATTGGCATGCGTCCAGAAGTTTAACTTTACAGAGTTTTAAAAGGTTTTTTATAAAGTAATATTTCAAATTTTATGAGTGGTCATAAACTTAAAATATATATAAATATATATTTGTACGTTAGAGAACAAGGGAATAAAATCAAATAAAGAGTGTTAAAAAACGAGATCTTGGTTTAATTGACATGATTGACTCTAGCGTGGGTCAGTGGTGTATTGGCAGTTTCCGAATCTATTCTTTGCGATTTGTGGCCCCATCATACAGGCAGAAACCCCGGCAGTGAGTAAGACGGATATTCTAAGACCACTGGAGCTCTACAGAAGCTTTAAGTACAGCAATAAAATAAAATAAAAATAAATAGAGAACAGAAAACGTTTCCTTGATTTTAAATGTGACAGCCAGACCAAATTATTGTTGTTGTTTGCCCCTCAGAAAATGGAAGCCTATTACGGTAACAAATCTTGCACAACTGTGCCTTTCAGCGCCTCAACTAAAATAGTAGTTCATACTATTTTAGTTTCAGTATAATCCCGATAACTCGAATTGTCAAAGAAACTTGAAAAAAATGTGAGTTGACGAGGGTAATCTGTTCTGTAACAAAGTGGAACAAAGTAAACTATGTGTGGTTCGAATTAGCAAGATTCCTCTATGAAAGATCCCCCATTTTGACTGACGTTTTTGGAATAAAATTATTTATAGGCTGCAGAAGAGAACTTTTTAAAAAATTAAAGCCCTTAAATAAACCTTGTGGAATATCGACCTTCTACAATATTCTAATGATTATTAATATTAAGTGTATTTCACTAAGAAGTGACTGAATGTTCGTTCGGGTTTGAAATTGCCAGAGTCGTATAACGAAACGAGAGGACAGGCAGGCCGGAACCTACTAAATTTGTTTACCGTAGCCACGACCCTAGCATGTGAATAAAGGGGGCGTAGCGGCCGGGAGCGATCCGGAGCGATGAGAGGCGGCTGTATTCGCAAGCTTCCACGAGCCATATTCGATTGTTATAAGAATTGTCAACATATCACCATGCAATTCATTAGTCCACGCAAACCACAGTACTTCCGACAAGGTCGAATTTGTCGAAGATCGCTATTAAAGAAGAAGGATCTCCGTAACTATTTAAAGCAACGACTTGTACATGATACGAACAAACTGAAACAAATGTCCGATGTAAAGGTGATATTCTCGCGCTCAAAAAATCGACCCACGATTTGTGGTTAATGAATAAATAGGTGACAAGCCTGATCGCAATAAAGCTATAAACAATGTTTTTTTGCGTGTGCAGTTTAGAATTGTTTTATGAAGATATGTTTTCTAGCAGCACTTAGTTTATTTACAAATGGAGAGCGAGTGTGATGGAGTATCGCGTGACGTGACTTTTTGGAATCGTGTGGGCGCAAACAAGACATATAATTAACGCCGTATTTCTTTGTCCCTAGAACTAAACTAATCGAGTCCAAAATATAAACAGAACTCTGCATTCGATACCCAAAACTACACTTGAATTGCGCTTGTATGTTAGTAAAAGAAAGAAGCAAATCTGATGCTTTTCTTGAACACTCGACAACGCAGACTCTCGCGTGTGACACGCGCGGACACCGCGACACGTTCGCGCGAGACCGGAAGACTTAACCGTACGGCAACACACGGTGTTTTTAATCTTTCTTTCCGTAGAAAACAATACCACCTCTTGTAGTGTTGTTATATTAACGCATTTAAAACAATATTGCTACAATAAAGACTATTTCGTATTTCCTGTTTCTTCTAATAGCCCCGGATATTACGTCAAGGGAAGTCCGGTTCTTTTTAAATTGACTATTCGACCATCAGGGGAAGTTTATGCTTGGAACGAAGCTCTCTCAAAAACAAAATTTGTTCTGCATTCTATTCTCATGATGACGTGTTACTGTGAATGAAGCAAAAATATATATATATATTTCCATGTTTGATGAGAAGCGTACTAGTGTAATTATAGCAATCTTGCCGGAATTCTGGATTTACATGTGACCTATTGTAGTCGCAAAAACTTGAGAAGTCACTCGCAGAATCATACATTACACCAATGCATAACTGTACAACACTCGTTTACTAACGAAATTGGACATAACTGTTTAACATCACCTAGCAATTTAAGTGGATGGCGCAAACATTGTATAAAAGGATTTACCACGATTCACCCACGGCGCTGTTCATATCACAAACAATTCACAATTTTTTTATCCAGCCTCCAAGTCGTCATGTAACCTATTTGTATGACAGAGACTTCAATGTTCCCGATTCTTTGGAATACTCTTTTATTTTTCTTTAGCCTGCGTGCAGACTGGTAAAGTCAGGAAGGAAGCTTAATTCTTCCTGTCTCATGTTATCGACATGACAGTCTGATAGTTAACGTTACAAGTAGTGTCACCAGTGTTTCTTGTATAAGAACTGAGCCTTAATCCTTTGTCTTTAGTTAGTTAATATGAAAGCATAAAAATGCTCTGGGTGTGCAAGTGCAATACTCCGTAAACATCGACAACTTTTCAGTGGACGGAATGCAGGCCGGGACTTGACACATTTCGGAAACTGCAAAACAACCCCTCGAGAATCCACCCGTCAATTACGATTCGCCTCAAGGGCAAGGGCATGCCAAATCTGCTCTGTTCCGAATAGGTAATCTAGCTAGAAAACAATGCAGAAATTTTGTGATTTTCACGAGGAACAAAAAGAAGCATGGGAGATGTAGCTCGCGCTCGAAACGGCGTGGGTGTTGAGAATGCGACTCCTTACGGAGGTACGAAAACGAAGTTGTTTTGATATTAAGAATATTAAGAAGTCTTCCACTCGCATATAAATTATGTCAACCGTTTGAGTCTGTCAGGATAAAATCCTAAAGTGTCACTATTCAAATGATAACTGTCCAGTAGCACTTTACTCATATTGAAATTTGTTGGTTTCTCGATATCTGGTACAATGAAATTTAAGGTTTTTTTTGCAGTTTTGATCATGGGGAAGGGATGAATGTGTATAGCATCGTATCCCTACTGAGTGAGCTCAAAGGACTTGCCACCTGCTAGCTGCAGCGAAGTCCAAGTCAAGTCACGCTCTATTCATTATGTTGTTTGTCTGAGGAACGTCGTTATGTAGCAGGACCGGCAGCAGGTGGCAATCTACAGAGCAGAAATTTAACGTTTTAACCGCAAATTGGCGTGAAATACTTATTACACTTATTACACGCGTGAAACATGGCAGGCGTGATTATCTTTGGCTTGCACTGCGCGTTTCATCCTTTGTCTAGAAAGATGCGACAGAGATTCCTAACTTTTAATTTGGGTTTATAAACTGTTTTCAGCATCATAAGCAGTACTACATGAAAGTAATACCGCTCGGTAGCTTTCATATGAATGGTCGAACTTTAAGATTTCATCATCAACAGAGACTGTAATTATGTTTTACATGTCTTATTTCAATAAGGGAAACGTTTAAGCCTCCTTTTAATAATTATGCCAACATTTCCTATTAATGGTATATTTTCAGCACATAAACGGCGGCGTGTTGGAATTTTCGCCCGTGGCAATTGAAGCCGGGTCGCGCTAAGCAAATCTAAAAACAGCATAGGAGTGGCCAGCAACAGCATTAGTTCACTGCCAAAGCATGTTGTTCCTGTTTACATTCGTTAAATTATCATAAACTGACTGATAAGTGAAAGATTATTACGCTGAGCTAAGCAGGTGTTATGTAAAGTGATTCTGCTTGGCAACTAAATTTAACTTCAATCTCAATTAAAACATTGGACATGATTAGATTAAAATACTTCATGTGATCCAAAACCGAAAGGACTGCCTTTTGCTACACGTGCAAGGGCTTCAAAGAATCAAAAGATCGATCGATTGAAAGACAAGTAAAAGCCTACTGAATGGCGATACAGCATCATTTACATGAGGTGATGTGAAACATATTTGGCTTATTAGTAATTTTATTTCAGATAAATTTCAAGCAGATTTATTTGTCTCTACAATGTACTTCAGTCACCAGTTGGTGAACGACCACTCGGTATGAGTTGGCTCTATCATTACACCTTTGTAATATGCGAAAGATTTCGTTTTTCTTCCGTTTGACAAACATTGTGCTTATGGGTAAATTTCACTTGAATAAACAATGTTTTCTGTAATTTATTTGGCGTTGTCCATTTATTTCTTGTCTCAATGTTCCTGTTATTTTGCTGTCATAAGCTTAGAAATAAGGATTGACTGCAAGAATTAAAATCTGCGGCGTTGATTGTACTCGTGTCTTCGTGTCACATAAAATACTCAATGACATCTTAACTCAGTTTCCCTACTACTGAGACAATTCCATGCATTTTATAGTTTAAAAGTTTGAAACCGGCACTTTATAATTCTTCTTTGGACTTATTACCTACAGTCCTAGTCACGGTTTCGAGATCTCAAACTAAACTGGTAACTGTAAAAACTGGCTCTGCTCCCGACCAAACTGCTTCATGGATAGAGAACGACATTTACTTATTACTTTCAATTGTTTCTTTGATATTAAACGAATCGATGGTTTTATTTGACCGATCTGACAGTGCATATGAATAATCATTAAGATCAGAATAAACAGCGCAGCCTTAAACAGTCTGCTTTCGTGTTCCTGTCACGTTTTTGGTGGCCACACAATGATTCAGTTACGATAAAAGCTGTCCACGCGGTTTTATGTTGCTTATCCCTTTAATTTACTTGCTTATTCTTGAGCAAAGGATGTCTTTGCATTGTTCACCGTACATTCAAAGTAAATTGCCTTCACAAGTTTACTGCACTATGCTTTCCTACCACGAGTTTAGTTATAAATGAGAGCCGGTCCCTGGTTTGTTTTATCAAGCGATTCAGTTTCTCTCTCGATCACAACCATCCCCTTATTTCTCGTAAGCCTGGCGCTCATAGCTTTGGAAATCAAATGTTTACTTTCTGCTCAAGCGCAGTTCAGCCGTATGATCCACTAGGAAAGCTGTATTCTGAGCATTCCTTGTAGTTCAGTTTATATTGCCTAAAAATGTTATATCCAAGTAGCCGCTTTCCGTGCTTCAGTTTTTACTGCAGTGTCACATATTTTGTCTGACAGCTGTCCTCGATTGATTGTATTCAGTTCAAGCGATTTTTTACGTTCAATCAGGGTTAACTACGCTATTCGTGTACTTTAACTACGAGTCCGTTCATTGAAAAAGCTGTAGACGAAACCGATTCATTTCACGTCATTTTTAAAAAGAAATACGACTTAATTATACATATCTGTTGAACACCACCTACTTATCAGATATTGAAAGTTGAGGGTAAGCTGATCGAGTCAGAAAGTCAAGCGTTTTTTAGTTTATTTGTTTTCAAACGAAGTATATTTCTTGGCGGGTATTCTTTATTTGTATGTTTATAGCTTATACCACCGACAGGTGCTCAATGTATTATTACTTATGCTTTTAAGCGAAGTTTATCTTTATTGAGCCGGTTTCATTTTCATCTCTTCTCTAAGATTATAATTATCAAGTTGCATTGCATACCAACACGTAATGCCAAGTGATGCATTCGTGACCAAAAAATCAATCCCACGGAGATTACATGCTAGTTTATCTTGTAATTCCACTGTTAAAGTAAAGTGACACACTTACATTACTGGCTTTTCTAATACAATTTTCACAGGTAAAACTCTGCATGGCTACCTATATCTTTGGAGTTTTAACTAATACATTGAGATGTGCAACGGTTTATCTCAAAAGTTGATTAACGCACATATCGATCCTGACCTTATGGCAAACATCGCTTTAAAACGGTGGAATCAATCCAATTTCATGTAACCGGAAAACATTTTAACAGCGCGCTTTCCGACAAACATTTTCCGGAGATTATTAAGAGAAAACTGGCGAGGTCTATCAGGGCATTTATGCAGACAAGACTGTTCATGTCTATAGAGCGTATGCACATGACGTCACGGCGGCCATATTGGTGTACCAAAACAATAGAACGGCGGCCATGTTGGTGTACCAAAACAATCCTGTGGGATTTGAACGCTTTTCTTATGTTAACACTTTCTTTTGTTCCAATAAATTTGCATAGCTGCTTGTCACGTGAGTGCATACGCTCTATAGGTACACTGAGATTGCGTCAAATCATGAACTGTTGTAATTCCAGTCTATAATTTTTTCCTATAGAGGTTTTGCACGGCAGCTATGTTGCATGACAGGAACAATAAATTCTTTTCCCTATGGGAAAGAATGTTCTTTCTAATGCAAAACATTTTCATTTTTCCTGCAATGCAACATGGCTGCCGTGCAAAACCTCTATAACGATGGAAAGCTACAGAGAAGCATTTCTTATGTTAGTGGTTGTAACTTTAAGTCGCTGTGCAAAAGTTCTGTTGACCATTAAAAGAAGGCTACTTTCCTTTGGTATTCTATATTATGCTTTACAAGCCAGGGTGGTTCTTACTTTGAAGTCTTTGAGTGAAGTTCATTAAAAGTAAGTGCGACTATTTAAATTAACGATTTTGAGCAGTACCCAGTTTCTGTGATGTTGTTGATTTTGCTGTACAAGGTGGTTCCAACTTTTGAGTTTGTGGATGAAATCCTAAAGTGTGGTTCAGTCTAACTTTGAAGTCTGAGGATGAAAACAAAGTGTGACCATGCAAATATGAAGCTATTGAGCAGTACTTTCCTGTGGTGCTGTTTATTATGCTGTACAAGGTGGTTCTTACTTTTGAGTCTGGTGATGAAATCCTAAAGTGTGACCATTCAAATGAAAGCTACTGAGCAGTACTTTCCTGTGGTACTGTTTATTATGCTGTACAATGTGGTTCTGACTTTTGAGTCTGGTGATGAAATCCTAAAGTGTGACCATTCAAATGAAAGCTACTGGGCAGTACTTTCCTGTGGTACTAGCACTGTTTATTATGCTGTACAAGGTGGTTCTTACTTTTGAGTCTGGTGATGAAATCCTAAAGTGTGACCATTCAAATGAAAGCTACTGAGAAGTACTTTCCTGTGGTGCTTTTTATTATGCTGTACAAGGTGGTTCTGACTTTTGAGTCTGGTGATGAAATCCTAAAGTGTGGCCATTCAAATGAAAGCTACTGAACAGTACTTTCGTGTGGTACTAGCACTGTTTATTATGCTGTACAAGTTGGTTCTAACTTTTGAGTCTGGTGATGAAATCCTAAAGTGTGGTCATTCAAATGAAAGCTACTGGGCAGTACTTTCGTGTGGTACTGTTTATTATGCTGTACAAGGTGGTTCTAATTAACTTTTGAGTCTGTGGGTGAAATGCTAAAGTGTGACCATTCAAATGAAAGCTATTGAGCAGTACTTTCGTGTGGTACTGTTTATTATGCTGTACAAGGTGGTTCTAACTAAGTTTTGAGTCTGTGGGTGAACTGCTAAAGTGTGACCATTCAAATGAAAGCTATTGAGCAGTACTTTCCTGTGGTACTGTTTATTATGCTGTACAAGGTGATCCTGACTTTTGAGTCTGGTGATGAAATCCTAAAGTGTCACCATTCAAATGAAAGCTATTGAGTAGTACTTTCCTGCGGTACTTTTTATTATGCTGTACAAGGTGGTCAGGCTAACTTTTGAGTCTGTGAATGAAATCCTCAAGTGTGACCATTCAAATGAAAGCTATTGAGCAGTACTTTCCTGTGGTACTGTTTATTATGCTGTACAAGGTTGTTCTAACTTTTGAGTCTGTGAATGAAATATAATGACGAATATAATGACAACAACCCCTATTTAGGATTACAAAGACTGGAGATGTGCTTGGTTTGTAGTTGATATGAGACAGATCCAGGCCTTTCTGAGTGCAATACACAAGCGTGATTTCATCACCTGAAATGTCTCAGTCCTGCGAAGGCATACTTCTTATTAATGTTGCATTCCCATCTTCCTCTCCATAAAACTAAGCAGAGTTATTACACTGTCACTTTATAAGTTTATTTACAGGTCTCAGTCCATCGGTATAAAATGTTCAAACTAAGTGAGCACAAACCTTAGCATAGCAGTATTATTGTGTCGAACATCCCGACTAGCCCACGATCTACAATGTGCTATACGCTATTCAATTTTAATATTCTAATTTTCGTATTTCGCCTAAAGTGGAAGAACCCTAGAAAGATATTGCCTTCGATGAGAAACTGCTGCGGCATCAAGCTGGCATGTTCTAGACATACAATCAATGTAAACCTTTATTTTCATCCCGCCAGTTTCGTATTCCGTTTATATTGAAAGCGGCTGCAAAGGCGGCATTACCTTAGATGGCAAACGAAAGGGGCATCAAGTTGGCATGTTCAAAAATGACATACAATCAAGAGAGCTCTCTTGCATACAATCCATTTATTAATAAGCTTTCATTTTTATTCTGCAACGTTCGTATTTCGTTAGTTTGTCTTAGAAATTGGCTGAAAAGACATTACCTTAGGTGGCAATCGCAATGGGCCATCAAGCTCAGTGGCATGTTATTTTCATTAGTGAATACTTTCACAGGGCGGGGCATATGAAAGCGAAAGAGACACGAGTAACATGTTCCTCCTATGGCCTATGAGATAACAACACAAGAGAAAAAAAGCTAGGATAGGAACACTCGATCCCGCTTCAGAAATTTTCACAAGGCAAAGTGGAGCTTAATTTTTGCTTTCAGAGTCGGCAAACCTTGAGTGGTACGCGTGTGATGTGGTCTTCTAACTTTAGAGTCCATGGATGAAATTTAATAGTGTGATAGCGACTGAGCAGTACTTCCCTGTGGTACTGTTTATTATACCCCTCAAGGCCGTTCTAATTAAAAGTAATTAAACGAAATGTACTAGCGTTTCGATTATTTTTAACTTGGCCACTGTAAGTCAAACGGCCGTGTTACGAGAATCACGAGGTAAATGATAATGAATAGCTAACCAGTGAAATCAGTCCATAAAGGATAAACTAATTAAACAGAGGAATGAATGAGCTAAAAATGGAAAGCTTCTCTCGTAAGCTAGGTATTTAAGTTATTAACTAGCACTACAAAGGGACAATGAAAGCTATTCATCCAAAGAACGACACACCCAAAACAACTTACTACCTATGAGGAATTGTTTTGCCCACAAAGAACTGAAAAAATAGAAAACAACAAATGTGTTCCGTTCAGCTTTACCTACGTAATAATGTAGCTGATCTAGATGTCACATGGCTAAGTGGTTGAACCTAAAAAGGAAAGGAAAAAGTTCTTGCAGAGAATGCACGGAGGACTGGACTGAACTTGACTGGATTTGTTAAACGCAAACTTGTAAAACGGGGACTATTAAAATGAGACTCGTAAACGAGGACTAGTGAAATGTAGGCTCGACTACCAGCCCTAGTGAAATGGGGATCAGTAAAACGAGGAAAAGTAAAACGAAGACTAGTAAAGCGAGGACTAGTAAAACGCGGACTAGTAAAACACGGACTAGTAAAATGAGGACTTATAGAACGCGTTTTACTAGTCCGTGTTTTACAAGTCCACGTTTTACAAGTGCAGTCAACTGTAGTGCACTCTCAACAGTAATGTTATAAACAATGGAATTATCTCCTCAAAATGATCATGTTTTCAACCGCAAATAGACCTGATTGTCCGCAAAAGAAATTTGAGTCACGAAACTGCGAATAAATTTCAGGGCAATGATGATCCTTTTCAATCTTAAGTCAAGGTAATTCTAACGTTTGCGCCGACGTCGGTGGATAAATCCTAAATTGTTCATCTGCGTAAATGAAAACTGAGTACTTTTACAAAAGGAACGTGCGACCATTCACACGAAAGCGATCTTGCTTACATTTTTGCGGTAGCTCTTTGTTTTCGATTACTAAGGGCTACTGACGCAGTTGAGCGAAAAGCATAGGCTGATTAGCTCAGGCTGAAGGATTCGTTGACGCAGTTACAAATGATGTGAAAACATTTATGCCATTAAATTATTGACAAAAACTATATTATTAGCTGTATATTGTTATTTGTACCACATATACACAAAATGAACCCTCGAGAACTTGCTGAGTAATAGCACATTCAGTTACAAGTGATATTTAGTATTTTGTTTGTCCACATTAAACAAGTTGTTTCTTAGTTACCACACCTGAAACACACAGTTTCAGAAACTAACACCCTCGAGTATATTGCACCAGCAAGCAAAGTCAAAAAACAACTAGCAAATTATATTAAAACAGCCTTGTGTGTATATCAAAGATCTTTAGAATCAATGAAAAGGTGCGCTGATTAATAAATAAATCTTCTTCATCCGAGGGAAAACTTCCCAGCATCGAAACGCTCACACTGAAGCGTGATGGCATTTAGACTTTTAGGCAGATGCATTATTTTTAAGATAACGAAGTAGTACTCAAACTCGAAACTAAAACCTATAATCACGGAAGATTGAACGAGATTTATAAGTGGCCTTTTAACGCTATAGAAAGAGTGGTCCATACGTTTGACGCCCGGCCGGAAAACACGATGCAATATAGCGCGTGTCTATACTCATGGTTCTCGACGTCATGTATTGGTCGGGGACGGACAAACACGGAAGAAACTACAGCAATTGTACTAACTTGATTTGTTTTAATTTTGAAGCTTTGCAATTCGTTTATTTGAATAAATACCATGAAACGCGACGAACGTTTCAGAAAAATTAACTTTGTATAAGGAACAGCTTGGTTAAAAGCGGTTAAATTTGGCAAAATTCCCACAAACACGACCGTGAGTTGAGCTCTAAAAACAACAATACAACCAACCCTTGAGTCAAACAATTTAGCTCCAATTTTTGAGTCTGTGAATGAGGCCCTCGGCAAGTACACTTTTGTGTGGTGTGTTTATTATGCCACGCAAGGTAATTGTAACGTTTGCATGCGTCGGTTGCGAACAGACTAAATTGTACATCAACGAAAATAAGAAGTATTTGTAGAATCTCGTTGTACCAACCAATACGGTATCGTAAAATGGTCTAAGCTGCAACAACTCTACGGACACAAGGTCAAATGTTGTGTGTCCAGGGCTTTACAGTGGTTCAATATAGTTATCACACTTTACAGTTAATAATATTGAGCAAGTCTTTCTAGTTACTTCAGGCTTTCCCAATGAGAACTTTACAGATAACAGAAACTTGCAGTGACTTGAATTTGCAGACAGGGTTCTGAAACTCTGATGGAGGACTGAAACAAAATAGCTGTGCTGTTGTCTCAGTCCATGGCCATTTTAAAAGCTTAGCGTTTCAGTTATATAAACAATGCATGATTACTAGAAATGTCGAAGGAAAATGAGCCCCTGATCAAGTACTAAAGTAACACAGTAACACGAAAATAAGCGAACGTGTATTTCAGTCATCACCAGAAAAATCTCATTGACAAGCGCAGTTTAATGTGCCACACTTGAACTTTTCTGCTTTGATCCTCTTCCCCCGGAGGGGAGGGGGAGGGGGTACTCCCACATAAAAATAACGGAGGTGCCCGTCGTACCTTTTAGGGTTCAAAAATTTGAGGATTGCTACAGCTTAGGGTGCTAAAAAATGGGGGTGTAACGATTCATATTCCTTGCGATTCGATTCGATTTTTGCCTTTCGATTTCGAATATTTCGATTCGATTATGCCAATGTTTCTTGCAGATAGTTTTAGACTAATCTGTTGTACCGTCTTTAGCCGGAAAACCATAATATTTCCACACAGCTGATCTACTGAAAAGATGCAGGCGGATTCATGATTGCTTGGTCGTTCGTCGCCATGTTTGAGAACGTGACAATGAGCGTGTTGCGCATGGTTTGCCTTATTTGGAAATTCTCAAGAGGTGGTAGAAGGGAAGCAATTTTACCAGGCAACACCAAATGGCGCACAAAATGCAAACGCCTTTGCTCGTCAATCAAAGACGCAGATGTTAAAGAGTTCTGAATTTTGAATTCACAATACAGTCGGACCTCTATTAAGCGGCCACCTATTAAGCGGCCACTTTCCAAAGTCCCGAATTATTTGTCAGTAAAGTGCTGTATTCGATACCTCTATTCAACGGCCACCTCTATTAAGCGGCCGCGGCCACCTTTTTGCTGTTGCAAGTTTAATATTTATTGTATTTTTACCTCTATTAAGCGGCCAGCAAATCATCTTTTCAAGCGAAATGGTGACAAATAATATGAAGGTGATAACTGATAACAATAAAAACTGCAATTTAATCTCCACTTGCCCAGTTTCACGGTTACCAGGACCTTGCCCTGTCTATCGGAAAGGCAAATGACTTGATCTTCTCGTTACAACTCCGAGCTCCACAACGGCAAACAGCAGTGACGGATTATTTTAAATAAATTGTCCGTGAAATATTTTGAGCTAAAATTTTTACATACTGTTGGTGCAAAAAAGGCCTAAGAAACTTGATGTTTTGTTACATAGATTTGCATATTTTTCTGTACCTACTCAACACCAAAAAATACTGTACTTATCGACTACATGCTCTCTGTGTTAGAGCTAGAACTTTGCAAGGACTTGAAATGCGCAAATACAGGGCGCTTAATTTTTTGTTTCAATGATTTTTGCATTTATCTTCACATATGTTCACTTTTCAACAAGCCTTTTGCTGTATAGAGGCAATAAAATTACGTTGACTGCCATTTCTATCCAATTTATATTGTACCTCTATTAAACGGCCAACCTCTATTAAGCGGCCAGTTTTCAAAGTCCCGAGGGTGGCCGCTTAATAGAGGTCCGACTGTATAATAAATCATCGAGGGCACCCCGGAAAAGGTATGCAAAAATCGAACCAAAATCGAAACGTGGAAGCAAAGAAACGTGAATCGAACCGAATGGTCATAATCGCGATTAATCGAGAATTCGATTAATCGTTACACCGCTACTAAAAAATCTAAAATGACTACCGTTAGAATTATCGCGGTACCTTTTAGGGTATTGAGGTTGAGGGACAGGAACTATTTGTTAGTCAACTGTCTTTTATTCTTGTAGAACCTCTTTGGGGGTAAAAAAACGGGAAAAAACCATTTGAGCCACGCCCATCAAACGAGATTCTGGTACCTTTTAGGGTGTTTTCCGAAAATTTTCGACGAGCACCCCGTCATTTTTATATGGGAGTCCCCCGCCCGAGACGATTCTTTGACTTTCTCAAAGTTAAGGATATATTTTATGAGGCCATTTAACCGTATTTACAGTTCCGAAAATACAATGAATCCCCGAAAGTAGCGATAAAATTTTACGGTTGTTAGTAAGTCCCGATAGTAGCGACCTCCCAAATGTAAACGATCCAAAAGGTAAATTGAATCTCTATAGGAAACAAAAGTGGACATCTGTGGAAAGTTGATTACAGGTGCGTTCCCAATATTTCACTCGCACGACTCACAATACAATCTATAGGGGCATCTTTGCTTACCATTTTTGCCTCATTAGCATATATATGTGCCTCGTTCTCTAACCTACCTGCAAAAAACAACTCTGAATATTGAAAGCGCATAGCACAATTAGCTTTCTCTGACAATTTGCGCCCGATATACTAGTACACTTCATGCAATGCTGTATTAAAAACTCAAAATTTTACAAAGAATGTATGGCTCATTAGCGCTTTTGCCACCCAACAATTATGCGGTTTTTGATAGCAGATATTTCCTTAAATATTGCATGAAGAAAGCTGAAAATTGCATAGATTACTAAGTTTAACAAGCTCTTTCGACTTTTGAAGTCAATTCGTATTTAGCATGATGCCTTCTCTATGCAGATTCGTAATCTAATGAAGCAAAATGTAAACAATGATTTCAGCAAAGATTTCCCTATAGGAGCGCTCGCCAAACAACCCTGTAGATGTCTTTTATAGGAAAAAAAAAAACCAAAATGATAGAGTAGATAACACTGCAAAGGATAGACTTCTCTTTTCTTAGATCGCTAATAATTATCTTTTTAAATAAAAAGGTGAATCAATCCATATACGGTACACTTTTTTGACACCTGAAGTAACGACTCTCCGTTTAGTAGCAATGTAGGCTGCTAAGTCCGGAACTTTACGGTAGTTTCACGTAAGTGTAAGGACCTCGACAAGACAAAAATCTCTCTGGCATCTTCAGAAAAGCCAGTCATTAGTCTCAATTTCCAGCCATTTGAGAGAGTCCAGTTTTCATCCTCCTCTCAACGGTGCACAAAACTGCTGGAATTTGAGCCCATACAGTCATATGAATCCTGATAACTCGGCGGACTGTCCGATGAAACCAAAATGATTTTTCAGTTCCATGTCAAATTGAACAAGACAACTATAAACCACAACATATAAATGATTGGTCTGGACTTCTACTGGTCTGAGTTAAGTCAGTGAAAATGCAAAAAATTTCGGGCCTGTCACTCAATACTGTCACCTGTCACTCAATACCTACACATATTGGGAGAACGCATTATAACGTTTCTAAAACCAAGTCAGTGCCAGATAAAATCATAAGGTGCGCACACAAAACTTGCAAACCGTCTATGATGTTGTCAAAGAACCATAGTAGGGTAGAAGGTAAAAAAGTAAATCGCTTATCTTACTTGTAGATTTACATGTTAGGTACTTACTTATGCCGGAAAATGAGCTCAAAAGCTCTTAAGACTGTGGAGTTGGACAGTGCATGCCTTTCAAAAATCCTGCTGCTTGGAATTCGAAGTTAAGATACTCTAATAAAAGCAATACACTAGATACAGCTCTGGACACTCCATAATCACAAGACTCACTGAGCATTAAAGAAAATATTTTGAGTCAAAGATTCAAAGGGAAGGGGAGAGTGAGGCGGATTTTGCAAGAGGGAATAATTTAAAAAAAATCAGGTTTCAATGAACTTCACACTGCATAATACTACTAGGGACAAGCATAGTAAATTGAAAGTGAAAACAGTATAACCATTTAAATCCTAAGAGTGGCACATACTGTCATAACTTGGCCAATATTTGGCAGATTTGTAAGACATTTTGCCACCAAAATTGTCTTGTAACGATCTGCTCTTTGAAACCATAAAATTGTCCCCCTTTTTATGATGTAGTTGCCCACCCCTATAACCTATTGATTTTGTTTTCCTAGTACATCCATAGACGATAGTACAAGACATGTGCCACATTATTCTATGCACTGAGAGCTGCAAAATAAGCTATAGTTTAGGGGTACACCTGACATATAAAAATATTACAACATTATTTAACGTTTTTACTTTTGTGTTTTGAACTCATTTCTATGAAAGCCATAACTTCCGTCATAAATGCTGATATGATTTATGAAATACCCTGATGAATAAAGCTTTCAAATGGTACATGTATACCATGCATGGGAGCAGAGTTTGTATTTATCAATTTGGAAAAAAATGACATTCGCCTTAGGAGTTAAAGGGATAATGGAGAGGGTACAGTTATATATTTTTAGTTAAAGACACCAACGTATGAGATAAGCTATTTGTAACCTTCAATAACAATTTAATGTAAGTTAAGATGTCCTTTAAGATGAAATTCTGAAACACTAACAAAAAGTGGGCAAGTTCACCTGGGCTTATACAACTTCATAAGATTTTTTTGGCTGCCAAGCAAAAAATATTGTAATAAAGAACCATCAACTTTAGTTAATTTGTTGATGTAAGTGTATGTAAAGAATAGGCCATTTCGAATAGCCTTTAGCCTCTCTATCAAAGCAAGGCTAGGTGCAAAACCTTTCATATGAAAATGAGTTTTCATTCACAGGCAACTAAGTTTTATTTTAATGTGAATGAAAACTCATTTTCATATGAAAGGTTGCGCACCTAGCCTCGCTTTGATAAAGAGGCTAAAGGCAAATCGGAAATGGCCTATTGCCATTGAGGGGCTCTGGTTTGCTTTTATGTGCATGTGGGAAGGGGCTGATAATCGAGATTTTTTGTTACCAAATTGGTGGGCCTATAACTGGGTGGGCTTATAAGTGGGGTCACTTATAAAGGGCATTTATGGTATGTACCTGGTATATATTTGTGTAGACATGCTAGTAATACGCTGATACCGTAAACTACTGCTTATAAGCCCCCCGCTTATGACCCATCTACCTGTAAAAAAAATACATCCGACTGTAAGCCCCACTGGATATAAGCCCCCCTCTAATTTTGAAAGCCGGAGGCCTCACTGCTGTGAACAAGAAGCTTTGAATAATTACATAGCAAAGATGAACTTCAAGGGAAAAGTCAGAGCTTCTGTTTTGTTGTATAAATTTCCAGTTATGTTTGTGTTGTTAGTTTTGATTTTTTTCCAAATATTGAAATGAATTCAATTTATTATGACATCTTACAGCTTACACTGGAAACCAATAAGTACAGTTAAAGTAAGTAATGAAAAACATATTTTGATCAACACTGCTGTAGCTCATTTAAAACGTTTTTTTATTCCTGTTATAAGCCTCCTAGGATATAAGCCCCCCCCCCCCCCCCCCCATTTATAAGCCCATCTAAAACCCCTTATGAAGTTGTATAAGCCCAGGCCTTTTAAGCAGTAGTTTACGGTATTCTATTTATTTATTAACAGGAGTAATATTTTGTAAATGCTCTTGGTGGATCAAAATATGTAAGTTTATGCTATTACATAAGTTTTTAAACAGAAACCCACCAAACAAGTGTAATTTACAGAAAGCAGAATATACAAAAACCTAGAGCGGAACAGCTGGAAGAAATGCAAGTGCAGGATTTCCCCTCGCTCCTAAGCTCTCCTAGAACCTAGGCAGACTATTCAATTATTAAAATACCTTTTACGACTACCGCATTATAACAGTGTGTGAATTAATGGTTGTCTGGATGTCTCGGACAACCAAAACTAATTCTGGGGCAACCAAATCATAATGAGTTCTTTCCCCCATGGGCACCTCAATCTGTCATGTGGAACACAACTTTGTTTGCAAGATAAAAGAAAAAAAATAAAATGAAATCTTCACATTTTTGTAGCTGTTAGACCTTTTTCTTTCTTTTAATGTTTCATATATATTTAATGGTCAATTAGTCATGGCTTTTGTTGATTTAATTATTTCAATTAATACCTAACTGAAGTACAGTGCAAAGCAAAGACGGTTACACATGTTTCTTGGCTTGACCAGGTACAAAAGGCTAGGCAGCCGGTACATTCTTGGGACAACCAAACCAACTTTGGGACGTTCCATTTTTAATCCGCACCCCCCAAGGCTCTAAAATTTGTCGGCTTCTTTGAAGAAAAAATTTCACTACCCGTCATGCTTGGGGGGGGGGGGGTGCGGATAAAAAATGGAACGCCCCTTTTAATATGTGGTTGTCACAAGGACTGCAAGGCCGGACAACTAGACACAAAAGTAAATTTCGAACCTTCAATTATCAAAAACAACGAAAATACTCTTGCGGCTAACAAAGCCAAAGGAAAGAAACAAACTCACCTATTGTTGCATGGAGTGAATGTTACCAAGCAGTGCCAGATGTTACAGTAATGCTGTACTTGATGTAACCAATTAGGCAACGGGCCCGGGGCTCTTGATGTTACAGAATACTTTTTAAATTTTTACAGAGTTTTAAGCCGTCATCCAGCTGGAATTAAGGCAAGTTGATGTTTTTCAGCTTACGGTACTTTTGTATCAAGAAATATTAATTTTCAAGACTCATATCATCCACTTTATAGCCTTACCTTTTCTCTTGTTGTTCGCTCGCTTTCAAGTTTCAAAATGGCCGCCACTGTAAAGCGAAACCGCTGCCCAAGCGCAGGAAAGAAACAAACTGAAACACTGTATTGGGGACGTACCATTTTTTTTCTGGAGGGGAGGAATGTGAACAAACATTCTTTTTTTTAATTTATGCGCCCTGCAATCATTTTTTCCGAGAGAACCTTCCTGCAGACATTTTTTTTTTTTCATTTTTTTTTTTACAGTGCTATCTTCTCTGGTGCTAAAAATATTTACCAATAGTGCTATAGCCAATTATTTTGACCACATATGCTCCTTGTAATTTATATTTTGTTGTTCCTTTATACATCACTCACCGTTTTAATTCCTACGCAGCTACTAGCGCAATTAAAGGATAGTATAGAAGCATACAACGTAGGTAAAATTTGTAAAGGTGTGCTATATTTCAGCTGGCCAAACCAGTCAGCCAGCCAGCCAGCCAGCCGAAACACAGCACACCTTTAAAAATTTTACCTACGTTGTATCGGTGTTTGCTTCTATACTATATTTTCACTTGTTAAACATATCAGATCACTAGTTTGATCCAACGTACACCAGCAGGATTATCGTCCACGGTTACTTGCTTGAACTTCGCAAATAAAGGGCATACGACACTGAGGAAATATGCAGAGGGAGTAGCAGGCTTTTTTGCGATTCCGCAGTTCCGAAGTTCTGATCCTCTTTGACGTTGTTCCCACAGGCCATCATACTCGTACCACCTGGTCTGTGTTACCAGCGGTGAAGGCAGGCACATTGCTGATTTAAAATGATTCCCATCGCCATAGGTTACTCCAAATAACTTTTAAACAGTTAGTGACCCATTAGCTTTGATGGTGATATCGTCAGGAAGATGACAGACTTCTGAAACTCGCCCATTTCTTGTTAAATGGCAAGGCAAGCGGCATTCCTTGAATGAAAACCCGTTGAGATTCTAACCTTAAGTCTTGGCACAACGAAGAGCTTTTTGGCTACTTTTTGCGAATGCAAGGTGAAGGAATTGTCTTGTGTAGCCAAATGGAAAGAGACATCTTGAAGTTATTTTCAACTGTATTTGCTTTCGCAACACTGAGCAATATTTTAGTTTTGGAACTAATATTTTTTAATAGTTTATCTGACTTCTCTGCAAACATTTTTTTTTTTTTCGCACATCTCGTGTTTGCAAACAATTTATTTTGTCTTTTCGGGCCCTGCAAACAATTTTTTTCAATATTTCTCATCCCCCCCCCCCCCCCCCCCCTCTCCAGAAAAATAATGGTCCACCCTTAGCATTGAGTGTTTGCCCTAATTACCCATGATTCGTAGCAAGTTCCACTAATCGATCAAAAATACACAGGACTAGGTTTCAAACTTTAATAAGACGAAGGCAGAACCTTTGTAAAATTGAACATAAAAAAGTAACAGTATTAAGAACTTAGAAATATAACTACAGAATAGACAAATTTGGTCTGAAAATAATCCAAAGTTCAAAGTTAAAAATCGCAAGGTTTCAAGTCTTAGAACCCACGAATTCATAAATTGAAATCATAACTTGCTTGCAGGATTGAACAGAATAAAAGTGCAAAATTGATAACTGAAAAACGTATACAGACTTCAAAATTATTTAAGTGTGCCTGAACACACTGTAACATGTCTAAAATCTCTACAACAAAACGTGTATGCACGTTAAGTATAGAAAAAACAACAGCAGCTAACTCTTTTAGCATTCAGAAACTCAACTACGAAAGAACTAAACGTACTTCTAAGGCGCTACTGGTCACAGCTTCTTAAACGATTCTGATTGAAATGGAGCATTTACATGCTCAAACCTAAAACCAGTGTAAAACGAAAACCAATCTTACAATGGTTTTCAATCGAGTGTTGTTATAATCAGAACATGAAGCAAATACATGTAACCAGCGCCGAGCAAGAAACAAAAACGCGTGCGAGTATGTTCAGTTGGTTTTACTTTTACTTCTGATTGGTTGAGAAAGTGGTGCAAGTTTTTAAACCAATCACAGAGCGCAATAGAGCAGTTTTTTTTAATTGAGTGTGAAAAGTAATTACACAATTGCTTTGGTTTTTCATTGCTACGCTTTGTGATTGGCTAAAAAATCGAGCGCCACTTTCTCGACCAATCAGAAGTAAAATCAAAACCAATCGTGACTTGCTCACACGCGTTTTCCCGCGCTTGGCGCCGCCGAATGTAACTGCTTCGAGCTCTGATTGGTTCATTGGATTGTTTATGACTGCTGTGATTGGTCAGAGTAATTACTTTGGTTTTGGTTTCACTACACTCAATTGAAAACTGCTCTAAGCACAACCAAAGCAAACAAAAGGTGGCACCTTAGAGTTTGAACAAAAGCACCTGCACTACATAATTATTATGAGTTACCAAATAAAACTTAATTATCAGTTGTCACTTTTTTGGTAGAGGCCGTTGCTATGGCAACAGAGCATCCGCAAAATGGTAATTGACCTTCAAGAGTTTCCTTCGGTAAAGGGGAAAAACACAGAATTTACACGGTTTCCCCAATATCACGCATTTGGTATATTTAACATTTTAACTAAATTGCTCTGTCAGATTCGTTTCTGAAAAGAGTATGTGAAAGGTTGCGTTAGTATTTCAAATTTTGCAAAGTTTTAGAAAAATTCACAGAAAGAAACGAGAGAAAATCTGCGGTGAATTCAGTTTTAAAAATCGGAGTAACGTTCATTTTCGTGTGAGTGCGCGCAAAATTACGCTTGGCGCAAGCGTATTATTTTCGAGTTTTGATTGATTTATTCAATTGTCTGCGTCTTTTATAATTGGCCACAATGAATACCGCTCAAGGCTTAAAAACTTGACTTGAAATTTTTCTTTAAGCCTTAAAATCATCTGTACTGTCAAAAATTCAATATTCACTGACTTTTCTTCAAAATATAAATTTTCCTTAACTCGCATCAAAATTCGCTGACTTTTCCCTGATTTTGAAGAATTTTAATTTTCCCTGACCATTTTTCTAACCGGAAGTAACGCTGGAAACATTTAAGTGTTTTTTTTTAATTTCTGCCAAAAATTTAAACAATTAACGTTGCAAAAAAAAAAAAAACCCCTACAATAACGTACTAGGCAATAAATAGATTCGTAATCAAACATTATAAATAATAAAAACAAATACTCAATTATTCAAGATTCACTTTTCAATTCCATTATTTTTCCAGATAACCAGCAGAAACTGAAGGGAAAATTAAATTCAGCTCAGAACAAAAACAGTGGAAAACGTCACGATAAAGTTAAGGGGTCCAGCTGTTCTAAACAGGCCCAGAGCCAAAGTTTCCAAGACAGATAAACATTGTTTCAAATTTAAGTTAGACTACTTTTTAGAAAGATCACGTTAAAGTAAATTTGCCAAGTTTGGCAATATTAAGTTAGATATGAACTAACTTGTCAGCGAGCCTTTGACATAAGTCATTTGCTTTTAAGAAAACCGACCCAAACTTTAGACTGATTTTCATTCATTAAGCTATCATTACTTTTTTATGTGACAGCATTTACTTCAAATTTAGCCAAATGGGACCTGGCCCAAATTATACTTTAGATTTAGTACATGTCGGTGTCTTTAAAATAGGTAAATATATTACTTAAATGTATAAAAGAACAACAGTAGTAGTAACCTTTATTTATGCAGTGTAACCCATTCAGCTCCAGACTGATATCCATTGGGGCCCTGCGTAATTAATTAATTAATCTGTATCAGTGATACAGTAATTATAGTTGTTCTGCATCAGGATTTGTAACCCTTTTTTAAATTTACATTTATTTTGTATTGCTCTGCAGGGATCTAATCAATATTTTTATATCACACTCTTTGTACAGTATACAGCTTTCATAACCATCGCAGATCAGATAACACCACTGGCAAATACAAAAAGAAACCATAAATCCAAAATGAAAGAAATACAGGGATGAGAAAGTCACCAGTGTGGCCGGGGGTCATAAATGTAATAGCAATTGTAATCCAGATCCATGCAAAACCTCGTGATGTGGTATTTAGGAGAGGAGAGGAGTACTTGAGTTGATAAAGGCAAGCTGCCTGGCTGGCCAAACGAAGAACAGCCTAAATTCAAAGGAAATAGTTAGAAACAAAACAATACAATCTCTGCGTGTAAATTTTACTCACAATTTGCATGTAGTTTTACTCGCACATAACGCGTGCGTAAATTGCGCGTAATATTAAAAACGTAATGACTGGTCCCGAAGGAAATGAATTTTGTTTCCCGAGAATCTTGACGGAAACATCGAGATTCGAGGGAAACAAATGCAAATGTTGCCCGCTCGTGGACGCTTGGCGGGAAACAGTTTGTGTGTTAGATGTCATGTGACCATGAATCAACCAATGAACACGCGCGTTGTATTGAGAAACAAGATATCTTTTTACAATAACTGAAGTTATTCTCGCATGCTGATTGGTTAATTATTATCATCAATAAGAGTACAGACACGTAAAATTTTAATTTATGCAAGATGTCATCCTGTCAATTTTTTAGCCAATGAAATTTCTTTATTGTTATCAGTTAGCCAATGAGAAAGCGAGAAAACTTATTGACAATGATTGCGTCAATTTGAATAAAACTCAGCAATTTGCCATGTTTACTTTGCGTTCACTCTTCATTTCATCCGGTTTTTTCACGATATTGGCGTTTTTGTTATTGTAAAAACAAATTGACGTCAGTTTTTTATGCATCTGTCCTCTTATTGATGATAAAATTCGTCATAACATTGTCAAAGTTTGCTGTGGATCCACTTGCCTGCGGCTCGTGGATCCACAGCACTTTGACAATGTTATGACGAATTTTATCATCAATAAGTGGACAGACGCATAAAAAACTGACATCAATTTGACGATTACATGCATGAAAAGCACGTGTAGTGCTGAAATACCCGTGGCCTGTACCCAGCATGAGGTTTGAGACAAATGTGAATTTGGCATTTAAGTTCCTCTATAGAGAAAATTTAAAATTCGTGAATGCATCCCTCAAACTGATATGGACACCTTTATATAATGATGAGGTTTGATGCACACCAGAACGGAATCCACTTTCAGAGGCGGCGGAGCGTTTATTGGGGGGGGGGGGGGGGGGGGGCTTATTGTTTTTGTTTTTTTGGGGGGGCTTATTGTTTACCAAGCCAAGAACATACCCCTACTCAAACTTTCCAAAATGTCCTTTTCGTAGTTCGTTGGCAGAAGCAAACCTCTTTGCAATCTTGACAGTGTTCAGTATGTCCGTAGTCGATTTGTGACAATGCATTAGAAGGCAGTTGTTTAGACGATTCTGCTTCATGGAGCATCTTAGATAGTTCTTAAGTCGTCGGAGTGCAGAAAATGTACGTTCTGAAGTCGCCGATGCCACAGGAAATGTCAAATACAGCCTCAACAGTTTGTGGACCTCTCCTAGAAGCGTTTTGGTGACAGCATTTTTGTTGAAAGCTTCGCACACGGTTCTTATACTTGTAACCTGACGTACTGGGTACTGGGGTAGCGATATTTTAGGCACCTAAACGTGGTTGGGGGGGGGGGGGGACACCCCCCCACATTTTCGTTTGGGGGGGGGGGGGCTACAGCCCCCCAGCCCTCCTGCTCCGCCGCCTATGACTTTATAAGATAGCGAGCCTGAATAAAGCTCCTGTTATGTAAAGAATAGCGATTTGGGGATTGGCACTGATCTATGTCCATTGTTCTCAAAAACCACAAAGACCTTGAAAGTACACCCGAATGCAACTAGTTGAAAAAGTTTGGAAAATTCATTAAAATTTGTAGCATGCACATTGTGTTGTTGTTGGTGGGGCTATATTGTTATTAAATTATTTTTTCCAAGATAAGGGGCGGACTCCCCAAGCAGTTTTCAAGAGTGTAAAAACCATGCATTCTAAAATGTTTATATTCCCACACTGTACCAACTTACCAAAAGAAACACACTGAAGATGACACTGAATGTTCCTTTTTTAAACAGCTCATCTTCAAGGGATGGTAATTCACCAAAAAGTAAAGCCATAAACGGAAGACACACAACACAACTAAAATTCAGAACATATAGCAGCTCTGCTTGTGTACCCTGCAACAAAAGAACAAAAGAACCTGTCAGTTATTCTACTGTGTTTTTGTTCATCCCACTCCTCTATGGAATTTCCGGGGCCTTCAAATACGAAATAAAATTGATAAATTAACTAAGGTAATAAGAATGTAAAAACAAGGTCACTAAGTTAATTTTATTTGTACTAAAAATTTTCTTCTCAAAATGTATCATTTAGTTATGTTTCTAAAAGCTGTAATGTTCGGCTGAGTTTTAGCACTATTGGAGAGGTTATTCCAAAGTACAGAGCCTCTATACTGATAGCTGGTTTGGTCTAGGCACAAACAAATTTTCTGATGAATTTCTCAGGTTGTAAGAATGGATAATGATTGTATTTTCAAACAAATTAGTCAGGTGATTTGGAGTGCCTCCATTTAGCGTTTTATACATGTACATTAGTATTGCTAACTGTTTTGATCTTTTTTCTTCAAGATTATCCCATACTAGTTCATCTAGTAATTCAGCCGAACATTTATCATATTTGGAAAAGGTGATCACTCTAGCAGCTCTGTTTTGGAGTGTATCAGACAGTCTCTTTCCCAATCATGTTCCCCACCTTCGAAGTGTTCAAAACAACACTCCCGGTGTCCCAGTTGCTGAACATTTTCACTCTACTGGCCACTCACAGTCGGACATTGTCGTCAGGGGACTGAGGTTACCGGTATGTACCGGTACTAACCTCAAAAGGAAACAAGTGGAAATGGAAACCATCTTTATGTTGGGCACCATGCAACCGCATGGGCTCAACAACACGGTTTTCCATTTCCTCTGAACTGCGCACGCTCATACACTATTTGCTTAGCACGCACTATCACAATTTTTCAAATAAAACAAGTCGCGTTCAAAACAACGGTCATCAACCTAATGAAGGGCCAAGCCCGAAACGTCGTTGTTTTAAATTAACTTTTTTTTTTGGTTTCCCCCTCGCTTCACGCTTGGTTTTTATTTTGCATATTTATATACAGCTATTTCAATTAACGTTGTCGGATGAAAGCTTAAAGTCAAGACCGCAAGGTAGTATGGGTTAGGGTTAAAAGCCATTGTATAAAATTCCCATACCACCTTGCGGTCATAACTGTTAATTGGTCACAAAAACCATTAGTTTGATTGGAGCAGTACACAATTACAAGAAAGCCGTCTCTAAAGCTGGTAATTTGGGAACATATATACATTTGCCAATTAAAAACTAACAAATACCATTGAAAAGTGGGACCAAAGGGTCCCATTTCTTGTTTGTAGGATTGTTTGTAGGTACTCGTTTGTAC
Source organism: Cladopsammia gracilis (assembly GCA_022457155.1). Taxonomy (NCBI): domain Eukaryota; kingdom Metazoa; phylum Cnidaria; class Anthozoa; order Scleractinia; family Dendrophylliidae; genus Cladopsammia; species Cladopsammia gracilis. The sequence continues at coordinate 202,334 of JAJGOT010000550.1, forward strand.
AATTCAATTTTATCTTAGGACTGAAGGGTTTTCAAAAACATTTTTAGCTTAGGGGTCCTGTTGCAGGGTCTGCAACCCCAGATGTTGTATCTGGCTAGAAGGAAGCAGAAATTTATCTGAAGAGAAAATTTAGAGGTATCCGACTTTAGGCCTAAAAAAACTGTGATATCCATCGAGTAGTCTCTAGGTATAAGGTCGAAATCAGCAAGCTTTTCAGTCAAGGTTCCCCAAAAAGTCTGTCTGGTCTGAATCAAGACTTTAATTTTACGTGAATTTACTTTTTTGCCCACTCGCGCGCCAGCGCGCGCTGCCACGTGCGTGATCATGTAATTGGGCACGTGTGCTAAATTAACGAACTTTTCAACGGTTTTTTTAATAGTTTTGTACCCTGAAGAAGGCAGCATTGCCGAAGCGTCGGGAAAGATCATTCTACAAACAGCGTCAAATTTAACACATTTTTTTTTCATTTCATCATTCAGTATAACGCTGCGCAGGTAATTTAAATATTTATTCCCCAAAAAGTTTGAACGTTTGGACAGTGCCAGAAAAGATGAGCGAGATTTTCCTCAGTAGTACGGCAAAAGGAGCAGTTTGGATCATGCGTGATACCAATATTTGTCAGAAACGAGTTTGTGGGAAGTATTCTATGCAAAAATCGATATTGAAAATTAATAATTGTCGTGCTTTTAGTACACTTGAAAGCCAAGGTGTATGCTCCATTCCAATCAGCAACACATCCCTCCTGGGAGACCGTAGTGTTCCATTTCGCCTGACTTCTCACCGGGGTGGACGTTTTTTTACAGACAAGTTTTTTGTTGACGACCTTAGTTCCTTTTGCGTTCTTAAGAAATAGGGTAAGAAGTGAATCTTCTGGGATTGAAAGAGTAGGGTTTTGAGTGATGCTATTATTTATGACTTGTTTAAGGGCAGATACGAGTCCAAAATATTTTAAAGGTTGGAAATGACAATTATATTTTTCAATAAAATCTGTGTATGAAGGGAAGTTGTATTGTTCTTTCACAAAATCCTTTACCTTTGAAATTCCTAGAGAAAAGAGGTTTTTATCGAAGACGGGCTTGTTTTCGATCCTAATTAGCGAATTGTGCCATATGGGTTGCTAAAGAAAATGTTCCTTGGTTTTAACAAACTCTTCAAAATTGACTTCAGACCATATTTCTAGTAGCTCTCTTGTAAAGATGCTTTTAATTGATATTATCTTGAGAGAGTCAGACTTGTTAAGATTGCCCCTAAAGATAAGGTTTCCACCATATTTTCCCAGATCGAGCTCGATAAATTCTTTCCACTTCCCGTGGTTTGACGTATCAAGGTATTTACGTATCCAGATAGTCTTAAGAGATTTATTGAAAGAACTTAAATCGATCATCTTTAGTCCGCCATGATCATAGTTGCTTATCAAAAGGGTTCTCTTAATCATGTCAATCTTAAATTAAATTAACTTGACACTTTCTGAAAAAATTTTATTTTATTTTTCCAATATGTTTATTTCTATTTCAAATACATGTAACATACCTTTGGTAAATATTTCTTTGCATAAACAGTGAAGAAAGCCAGTGAAGACGACATCATAAAACCAAAGGCTCCATCACTAAACGACATTTTGAAATGAGCATATGGATCTTCCATTGAACAGGACAGTACCATGATGAATGAAGATGATATGGCCACCATTATCATAATCTTGTCAGGATAACACTGGCGATTTGTCACCCATGATGCTAAAAGAACCATTGGGGCTGTTAAGGAAATGGAAATCTGCAACAAAGGAAGAAAACACTTTTAAAATTTTGTTTGTTTTGTCATTTCTTGTAGTTGCTGTTGTGTTAATACTACTGCTGCATATGAAGATGTTGTTGTTTTTGAAGAAAATGGTATTAAAATTATTAAAGTGATCAATTTGTTACTTCAAGTAACAATAATAATTAACAAAGGCATGCATGAAACACTCTTAAATAATAATAATAATAATAATAATAATAATAATAATAATAATAATAATTACTGTACATTATCAAGTAGACTGTCAGAAAGTATACAGCTCAACAGGTCAACCTGTTATTTGGTACATTTGTAGATGCTACATAGCTTGCCAAAAATGTGGGGTAGGAAGGAGGGGTATCAAGGCTGTGCTCTAAGAAACATCATGGCCCAAAGGCTCTCAACCACAAAATCCAGGATATCCACCTAATAGTTAAGTTTTTTGCAAAGAATACATTTTTCTTAAAGACAAAACTTAGTAGCCTAGGGCCACTGGGCATTGCTTAATAATGCTATATCATCAAGCCCAGGTTTGCAATTAATTTTTTGGAAATGGTACAGCGGTTTCAATCAATTTCTTTCATTACTCATGCGTGAAGCGGCATGAGGTAAGGTTTCAGCTCCGTTTTTCTTGTTATTATTTTTATTATTATTATTTTTATTTTTTGTGTCACGATTTTGCATGCAAATTTATGCACGCATATTTAAATTGTGCACTTCCGGTTCATGTCTTCGCCATTTACACTTCCTGTTTAGTGACTTCCGGATACTGTCACTTCCGGTAAAAGAGCGTTACTTAGGTGTCACGACAGCATCTCCCACAACCCTACAAACATTACTATGTTCACGTTTGGTATATATAAGACTTAGAAGAATCACTGGCTTCATTGTGGTACAGCCTTCATTTCCAAAACATTCAATAGTAAACAACGTGGTTTGCAGGAACGATGACGGAATGAAAGGAGTAACTTATCTCCAGGTCGGACATCTTCTTATCATGACATTGTTTAAAATAAATCATAAAATTTTCTTACGCATGCGCATGAGTAAAGGCTGCTTGGAGCCTCTTGTCTATTTCAAAGCATTGGCTACAACTTTCAGGTTTACTCTAAAAAACTATCGTCCAGGATTTCTCTATATTTCATGACACTCGCTTTGTTCTCTTTATATTTCTAGCAAACATGTGTCAACACGCCTCAGACAGGAGTGTCCGTTTGCTGTCATAGTTGTTTTCTTTGGCTCGCTCTAAAATGCAACTCTTTTTAAATCCCTACTAATTGAGTTCGCACCTATTTACACGTGTACTTGAAAATCACTCGCAACCATGACAATATATGAATATAAACAACCACAGTGTCCCACACAACTCCAGTCTATTAAGTATTAGATTGGAAAGCAACTTCAATAAAAAGTAAATGATGATATGTATAACTTATAGTAATCGAGGATTAGTAAAGTACGTTTGATGGAAATGTACGCCGGGGGGGGGGGGGGGGGGGGGGGGGCACGTGAGAACACATCTTTTTTTTGGGGGGGGGTAAATTGGTGTCTATGTTGCAGGTAAAATCTGCTCTCAGGTTAATTGAATTAGTATTCAATTTACTTAGGTTAAATGTGACTACCTAGTATTCAATAGGCCACTTCGAAAAATACCATAATACCCTTTAAAGTGCAGGTTTGCGTAGTGCTTGATGTAAGCCTGATTTTTCTAATTTCTTTTGTTTTCAGCACGGACTGCACGTGCTACGCTTCGACTTCTTTGCAATTTGCATACTGTGCACATTTGTATACGAACACACAATGCTATGTCCTAGCGTTCCTACATGTACTCTGAATTCCATTGTGCCATTCTAACAAAGGAGACTTGAATAATTACACCCCGGTGAGGCTGAGCCTGCACATAAAAGATTATTATGGTATTTTTCGAGGTGGCCTATGTAGGTAAGCTATTACCCAACCCTAGCACAAAGTTAACCATCACCCTTTGCACAAACTAAGATACAGTTAGTGCTGTGATGGTTAGCTTTGTGTTAGAGTTAGCTTGGGTTAACTTTGTGTTAGAGTTAGCTTTGTGCTGGGGCTATAGGGTTAGCTTTCCTATAGTACAATCATATAGATTGGATACTAGGTACACATTTACCTAGATTGAATTGAAACCAGATTTCATCTGCAACATTTATTCATACCTGTACTTAAAATTCAACACACTGACACACTGCACAAATAAGGTCATAAAGCTCTTGATATACATGTACATGTACAACTACGTTAGGTCTAAATGGCACTTGAAACATATTTAGCTTTTGAATTTCTTTACGGTGGCCAATAATATTTACCTTTAACTGTCAGAGCTGTAAAAAAAACTGTGTTTCATCCCCCCTGATGCACAGCACTAACACTTACATGTACAGTTTGTGTATCCCTTTATTCATGAGAAAAAATAGAATTTTTATTATACACTCATTTGACCCATGCCTTAAAAATTAAAAAACAGAATATTAAAATACAAACCGAATAAGATTCTGAGCCTCCAGAGCTTCCATGGGCTGCCTTATTGAAGTCCAATGCAAACATCGTCACAACTGCTACATGTAAGAAGAGCATAGGAAGAAAATGACTTGCCTGGCTCCTGAAACTAAATAGCACACATGTATTAAGAAATAAGAACAAACATTCATCAAGGCTGACAGCTAGTTGCATATTTGTTGAATAATATAGACTGTAATAAGCAAGCAAATAGATCAGTGGTTTTCAGTCAAGTGTCATAAAACCAAAACCAAAGTAATTTTTCTGGCCAATCACAACAGGCACTATTCGTGTAATGAGCCAATCAGATCTCAAACAGTACACATTGGTAGACACCAGTTTTACTTTGTGCTGATGAAACAAACAATTTTACAGATTAATGTATTTGTGAGGGACCTGTAGTTGGGTGAATTTAAAACCTTGGACTTGACAGTTTGAGACACCCAACAACTGCCTATACAGGTTTTACCCCGGTAAAGTGCAGATTTAAACGTATCAACTGTTCCATGCGACTCTTGCAGCGGTGAACATGTCCTGCCAAAATAGTATACGACTTTGCTCTTGTGAAATGGTTCATGGCTACAATAATCACGTTCGAAGAACGCAATCCTAATTTCGTGTTGGAGACAAATTTGAGATTTTTTGGTAGACGGTCTTCCAAATGGCCGCCCCTATTGTTTTTTTTTCAGGGGCTCATTTCCACCGGAAATTCCTTCGAACGCGTCTCCATGATCTGTGATTACTGCTAGTTACTAAATTTACAGAATGGGGTATTAAAAATTATCTGATTTCTAGAACAGGATGTCATTGTGAATGCAATTTTCTTTCTAAAACAGGGTCCAAACTTGGAGACCTGGGTGGCACATACCCACTACCAAAACATACCAAAGTATCCCCCCCCCCCCCCCCCCCCCCCAACCAGGTCATGCTGCCAATGACTGATATCCCTGGTGCATATTTTGTACCTTGATGTAACAGTGGGTTTGTCTGTACAATTCTTGAAAGATGAGGAAACAGCATCCCAAGCTCATAATTAGCCGTTATTACTACAGGTATCGGGAAGTGTAAGGGGAGCGGGGAATTGTATAGTCATGCTGATAACATTTACTGCTTACATCCTTTGTACATGTATAATTCCAAAAAAAGCATTCAAGGCTCAATTTCTTATCTTACATGTAGTTACATACACTAAGAAATTACATATATTAAGCTATAAAAAAAGAAAGAAAAACAAAAACCACTTTCCTTTCTGTATAAATTATATTTGAAACTCTATTGTGCAGTTCCAGAAAATATCCATACTCCCCCCACGGAAGGTTATTTTGTCTAGCACCCCCCGTCCACCCAGGAAATTCCAGTTTAGCTTCCTACTTTGCTTCTAAAATGTTGGCTTTTAAGACCCCCCTCCCCCTAGGAATTTCCAATGACCTTCCATGGGGTGGGTATGGATTTTTTCTGGAACTACACATTCTCAGGGAAACATTTTAGTAGATTTCACTTTATATCAATCAATTCTTCTCACACATACATTTCAAACAATGTATATTTGTCTCATGCTAAAGACTTTTTTTAATTCACCTTTTTCTAACAAATGGCAGCAAAACTTCACACATTTAAAAACAACATTTACTATGCTGCAGCCATTTCCTAAGTCTAGAAAAATCCATTTGAAGTCGTAGATTGTTTTTCGTTTTTCAGAGCTTGTGTCGAAAGATCCAGTACATTGCTGTTACAATGTCCTCTTTTTCAGTAGTCAAGTATTCTTTAGCCTCTCTAGGTATATTTCCTTGCATTTGAAATGGGTAAAAGGTTGGCTTGATTTCCAGCTGTTTGAGGGAGTATGATTTTTCAGATCCTGGCGCACAAAACAACTAGAAATTGAGGCTAGATAAAAGGCCATCTTCAAATATATTTTCAAGCCTTATGCAGTGGTCAGCGGATGTAAGAACAAAAGTATAATTATACAGCTGATTGACAGATGGAAGGGATTAAAAATGACTAATTTTACAATAAAAATGGCTGATAGTGTGAGAGATCAATTGAATGAAAGGTCCGTTTCAGAAGTTAAACGTGAAATATTTCTCTGAGAAAACACTTTTGATCAAGAGAGGAAACGTTTAGAATCGTATTAAACATTAATTACATAAGCTTACAAAAAACTCAAATGCTAACAAGCACTGTTTCTATTTCTAAAACCAACTGCTCATTCACACCCTAAGTTCTCTATTGTGTCACATATACTTAATTACACATTGATCTAAAATTTTATATTACTGACCTTCGTATTCGCTTTCTTCCCCAAAATCTGAAGAATAAAGCAATTACACAACTTTCTAACCAGTAGAACGAAATGGAGGCGTGGGAATCCATAAACAGTCTGAAGTGAAATATGTTCTCCAAGATTTGGACGATGATAAACAAAAGTGTCGATAAATATGTGTAAAGATAACTATGCTCTTTGGTAGTCTTTTTGTGCACTGAATGTTCGTCGCTATCTTCGGCGGATTGTGAAGGTCTGTTGTCCAAGATATCTCCATTGATCAAACGGTTTGTGTGTTCATGTGTTCGTTCGTGTAGCTGCATACCGCTCTCGATTTCATAGACATTCTCGCCGGAACCTGATAAAGTCCTAGTTCGAAACGTCTCCATGGTATAAAAGGATTGTTGTTAATTATAGCAGTGTGTTGTATAACAACGAGGAAGATTTTTATGGCACAACCTTGCGACAACACTCGACTGTTTTCCGTTAAGTCCTGGGTACTATTTCAAGAAAAATCAAGGGGACCCTCGTTGGGCATTTACTTGGTTATTTGCATTACAACGAAATACATTTACAACCAAATCATCACAACAAAAATATATCATGAAGAAAATTTAACGATTTATCATTTACTTAACATTATATTTCTTATTTCTCCTTTGGTTTATTTCTATATCACGTTCAATTTATACATTTTTAATACGCAGCCCCACCATGGGTCGGTAAGCCAAAATCTCTCCGTCAGGGTGGGGAAGGTGTCAGTCACTTTCTTCCCGAACAAAGATGGCGACCAAATTTTGAGGTATCCGTTTGATATTGGCGGCTTTATAATGACAAGTGTATCAAAACCAAAGACTAACGCCGATGACCTTGAATTAGAAGCCGAACAAGCTTTTCAGCGTGCTTCCGTCCAGCAAAACCAAAACGGTGATGACTTCGATTTCGAATTTGAAAGCGCTTTTCAAAATGATCCTTCGTCTTTAACAAACCAGGAAGCCACAAAATCAAGCAGCTTTGTAACCAAGGACGCAGCTGGAAGACCCGACATTTCGAACGATCCTTCTCAGATTACAGTTAAAACAGAAGGATTGCCAAGCAGTCTGCCGTCGAGTCAAGGGTGAGAACGAAGATTGAATTGAAGAATTTGTTTGTTTATCTGTTAAGTTATATAACTTAAACTCGAATTGTTATTTCAAGAACCAAATTTGTTAAAACAAATCGACAGATAAGAACTTTTTTGTTGTTAAATTAAATTTCTTATTTTAAGAATATAATTCTTACTTTAAATCTTAAGAAATTGATTTTAAGGAAGAAAGTTTTCTTAAAATAAGAATTAAATTCTTGAAATAAGAAATTTAATTTAACAACAAAAAAGTTCTTACCTGTCGATTTGTTTTAACAAATTTGGTTTAAGAGTGTATATTGTGCTTGGCACGCTTTACTCCCCAGTATTAAGCCTGTAACAGTCTGTTAGTTGATATTGAACTTCTAGTGCTCTGATCTGCGGTAATACCATTTCATTTTATTAGTTCTTACTAATGAGATAAAATTAACGTCGTATTTTGTAAAACTAAAGCTCAATTATTAGTGGATGACTGAATGAGTTGAAACCGCCCCTTTAAAAATAACCAAGCTAGGGATCGATCTTTAGCTGCAAGGCTGTAGCTAAGGACCTGCAGACTATACAGGTCAGTGGATTCGATCAATCAAACATGCATGGCGGCGACCATATGTTCTGTATTGTGCATGTGTCACTGTACTTGTGCCAGTGCTAAACCGAGCAACACATATGGAAAGAGAAAATTGGTAACTCACTCCTCGAGTGAAAATTGATACTGGAAATATTTTTTGGGTGGATCATTGACAGTTTTATGTTTAATAATTCACGGTATTCTATAGCATGGACTTAACAGTAAGAGATCTACTGTATTTACAAAAATGTTCAATTATAATTAAACCTTGTGAATTTTAAAATAAATATAATTTTGCACGTTTATTCAAATGAATGCTCATTACTCATGCGCGTAGCAGCATGAGGTAAGGTTTCGGCTCCATTTTTCTTGTTATTATTTTTATAATTATTTTTATTTTTTGTGTCACGATTTTGCATGCAAATTTATGCACGCATATTTTAAATTGTACACTTCCGGTTCATAGCTTTGCCACTACATTTCCTGTTTAGTGACTTCCGGCTAATCTCACTTCCGGTAAAAGAGCGTTACTCAAGTGTCACGGCAGCCTCTCCTACAACCCTACTTACATTAGCAATGTTCATGTTTGGTATATATAAGACTTAGAAGAATCATTCCCTTCATTGTGGTACAACCTTCATTTCCAAAACAATCAATAGTAAACAACGTGGTTTGCAGGAGCGATGACTGAATGAAAGGAGTACTCTTCGCCATGTCGGACATCTTCTTATCATGTTTAAAATATATCATAAAACTAACTTACGCATGCGCACGAGTATAGGCTGCTAGGAGCCTCTTGTTGTACAAGTTACTAATCTCCATGTCCTACATGTATAGCTGACAGGGACAATTTGAGAAGAAAACAATTAATTGGTCCAAGTTTTAAGCTATTTTTTGTTCTAATCATGCGACACCAAATATGAAAGAAACTTGAACAATTTAAAGGGAAACTCAATGAAACAAACTTTACCAATTCTGATGCAGAATTGAAACTTTCCTTAGCAAGAGCTTTTACGTAGACATAGTTTAGATCCTCCCCTCTTCAGTTATGAATGAATGTACATGTATGCAGCCAGTGATGAATATTGAGGAGGATACTAGAGAGTCGCCGGCCCGGACCCCACCTTATTTTGTAAACTTAAGGAAATAAGGCCTCAAAGGCTGAAATGTTTTTCATTACAAATCCATTTCACTCCAGTCTCCCTCCTTTTTTCACTCCAGATCCCCAACTCCAATTGCAGCTACTGGTAATGTAAGCTTTAAAAGTATCAGAGTCAATTCCAGCTGTACCATTAATTCAACATTATTAGGCCCTTTTTGTACCCAGCCTGTCAATTGAAGGCTTCTCGGCAAGAATGTCCTAAGTATGTTTTTGGCAACTTTCACTAAATTTGTATGTTTTAGGCCTGTTAAGGTACATGTACTTAAAACAGATCCAAAATGGGGAAGAAAATCCACATCTTTTAGAAAATGTTTTAGGCCTAATTAGGACACCCTATATGTATCTTTTCAAAATAAAATAAATTACTAAAAAGTCTATTCTGTTGTAAGATAGAAGATTTATTGACCTGGTTGAAATCCTTTCAGTCATACATGTATTTACATGATCTAGTCATAAGAAGTGAGTCCCTTTTGAGGACAAAAATCCAAGATTTCAATGAAAATTTTCCAAAAAGCTACTTACAGCTGTAGGACATTTATGCCGAGAGCCCTTCAACTGTCTAATGATTTTCAGTTGGTAAATTGTAGGCAATAATTGTGTCATCCATTGGATGACTACATGTATGTTGTGGTGCAATTTTGTCGTTGGTGCAAATTTTATTTTCCTTTGTTCAAAACTCATTGTCATGCATCATTATACATTTCCATGCCCAAAAACAAAGGAAAATAAAATTTGCACCACAACAACAATGACAACAACAATGACAACTTTACCTTACAACAAGCCTGCAGGCGAAACTTTGCTGATGTCATTTTTTTTTTTACAATTTCTTGCATTAGCATGCAATTTATGGAGAGAAGGCATCGTACTAACAAAACCAATAATTGATTTGATTTCATATTTTAAGCATGATGCTTTTTAAATTGAAGGTCTTTAAAAATCTGGTTTCTTTAAAAATCCTTGCCAAGTGCTGTGATGGTACATACTTGTACATGTGTTGATTATTCATACAGTGGTAGATCTTGTCTCCACCCCACCCCCCCCCCCCCCCCCCCCCCCCCAGAAGCACTTATGATACCCAGGCCAAAGATCTTTGGTGTGGCTTTCATGGAATACCCGTAGGACTTACATGTATGTGGTTCTTTTCATAAAGTAATTCTCCTCTGCCATTCAGCTTTTGTAACTCTTGCTTTTTTTAATAGTATATAAATGAAATATTTTCTTTGGCCATTTAGGTCCAGTGTATCAGAAATTAATAGATATTCCCCAAATGTGGATGTTTCTAATGAGTCCGAGCAAGGAATGCGGTCAGTCAGTCCAACATCAGGGCACATGAGGCCTGGTAAACGCAGGAGAAGGTCTGACAAAGACAACATCCCTGCAGGAATACGCAAGTTGCCTTCTCCTCCAACAACACTCGAGCAAGCTCAGATGGAGTGGGATTTAGTGGAAACTGTTCAACCAGGTATGCAATATCATAGATTCAACTTACAATGTATTCTGAAGAACCTCTGTTTACCCAAGCTTACCCAGTGAAGCCCGGGGACTCCTATATAACATTGACGGGATTTAAGGTAGGTAAAGTCGCACTCAGGCCACGATGGCCCACACGGCCGGAGCTTAACCCGGTTTCCATAGCATGAAGCAACTAGGAATATTGCTACTCCCCCCCTGGATGGGATGCTAGTCCATCGCAGGGTTACCCCCAGCATTTTGTCGCGGTACCCATTTATACACCTGGGTGGAGAGAGACAGTGTGGAGTAAAGTTTCTTGTCTAAGGAAACAACACGACGGCAGAGACCAGGCTCGAACCACCGACCTTCAGGTTGAAAGTCCGACGCGCTAACCACTAGACCACCGTGCCGCCCACCATTGACGGGGTTTGATACTCGGAAATTTTGAAAGGGTTCCCCTAAAAGGTACAAGAAACCTGTTTTGTGGGTGTGGCTCACAATAATTTAACCCTTTAAGCCCTAAGAGTGATCAGCATCAAATTTCTCCTTGTAATATCAATGCCTTATCAATCAAAAAAGGTCATGAGAATTAAGGACATGATCAGACAAGATGAATTCTCTTGATATCTAAACAATTTCTCCCCACTACTTCTATACAGAGTGTAGGAAATGTATAGGGACAAGAAATAAGAGTTTAAATTTTGATATTAGGGCTTAACTCTATTCGGCCTGGGCTTTTTTTGAGTTGCTGAGCCTGGGGGGGGGGGGGGGTCCTTCGTAACTTCAAGAACAGTAAGGCTATGACAATGAAACCTAGAGGGTACATAGTACATCCAAAACTGTCTCCTTTGCGGTCTGCACAATGGAACGATGACGTCATATGACGTAGTTATTAGGTAATTATTAATACGGCTGCCATCTTGAATCCATCATCTTGGATTTCTGAATTTTTTAAAAACCTCTTAAAAACCGTCCAATTCACTCAAAATTAATCAAAACCAATAAATGAACGCTAAATGACGTAAAAATATAAAAGTTATGCCAATAAACATTGTTTTTCTTCATTCAAAGGTGTAAATATGCAAATTTCAAAAAACATGGCTGTCAAAATCTCGTTGCCATGGAAACATCAAGTCACGTGATCAAAAAATTGTCATACGAAATTGTTGCCAGATAAATTTTAGGAAAAGTCACAAAGTTTGATGGCGTTTGAATACATATTAAAGAAGTTATGAATGTTGAAAGTTAGCGCGGGCACTTTGCCCCCCCCCCCCCCCCCAGGCCGAATAGGGTTAAAGGGTTAAACCCATAAGAGGTTCCAATTCTTCCTGAAAAGTTGTTTTTGTCAGCATATGTTTTTAAAGATCTTTATTATTATTAACAACTACTAACCCATAGACAAATGTGTGAGTTACTGTAACAAATTAAATCAATAACAGTAATAATATCATACTGTACTAATAATACTGGTCTAAAAATGTAAGAGGCATCCATTTGCAAGGATAGCTAGATGAAATGAAATAAACATCGGTTCACAAAGCAGCGTTTGAACCGCTCTGACCTAACTCGTGGCAGGATGTAGTTGTGTCCTTGATTTCGCAAAGAGCATGTTCTCTGAAGGGGAAAAAGGTCTTGAAGGGGATAGGCCCCATTAGCTGTAATCTTGTCCCACAATTGTCTGTCCATGATGTTAATTAAAATAATCAGTAATTGGTGTGTACTTGTTGGTGTAGTCATAACGTAAGGCACGCTAACAAAACCTGTCTATTTGCAAAAGATATTTACTCTGTCTCTGGTGTGCGCAAGCCCACACCTCATTTGCATAAGAAAAAAAATGACATTATGAGACTGCCGAACGATTCAAACACCTTTAGAAGTACCTGAAACCAAAATTTTTTAACCCCTGGTAAGGTCTATATAATATTACATAATTTTCACCCCAGTTACTTTAATTTATATACGAATACCCGACATTTTGCTCAACTGTTTCTTGTATTTGTTGCTTAAAAACACAAGTACAGTTGTAGAGTTTAGGTACACTCACTCTCACTTCTGCAGTTTTGGATATGACTTCAGATACATGTATTGAACATTGTATTTCTGGTTGCTTCTGGTTCTCAACATGCATGTTGTACCTGCCAACTTTTCCCAAGTGATAGGCGTGGGAATTTTTTCGTCGGAGGCCAGGATTTCCGAAGGCAACCTGACCAAATCCGAAGACAACCCGATCTTTTCCGAGATGTCCCAAGTTGTCGGAAGATGTAACTTTCGTAATGTTCAGAACGATTAAAACCAACAAAAAAGTGCCAAATTTTCATGAACGTAACTACTGTATATTTTTAATTGGACCATGCAATCAGTTACTTAGGCTAATAGCTCAAATCTATAAGTCAGGCATGAGAAATTGCTCCATAGGCGTGAGATCATAGATTTGGAATTGCAGGCTTATGTCTAAGGCGCAAGACTTGGCATGTACAGTGTATATGTTTTTCTGGCCCCACGTCATTTACATGTACAGTGAAACCTGTATTAAGCAGACCCCATATCAAGCAGACACTCGTTATTAAGCAGACACCAGCTCCTAATGGGTCCCTAAATTTTCTTCCCAGATTAATTTTACTGTAAAACAAACCTGTATTCAGCTGACCCCTCTATTAAGTATGCACAAGTGGGAGTCCTGAGGGTGATCACTTTATAATACAGGAGTCAATTTAAGGTAATTCCCTGGAAAAAGAATCTGTCATAGATTTGTAATGAAACTTGGCACAAATATTGAACAAGTCATGAAGGTTCCAAAATTGCAACAAAAATGAGGGGTCACCGTGCTCGTTTTAGTGGTAAACTGCTGACAAATACAGTGTTTAAAGGCATTTTCAGGCAATAACCGCGTGAAGCTAATATGCTCAATATTTCCACTGCATATTGATATTTCGCGTATAAGTTGACTTTATACATATGTATAATCGTCTGTATCATAGAAAACGTGTCCAAAAAGCTTCAAATTTACTGAACACTCCAACAGTAGACGGTTGCTTGGTGTGCGGTCGTCTACCCAAAATGGCTTTCTTCGTAGGATTTCTATAAACTGTGCAAAATCTGATCATAGATTTTTGCTCACTTTTTAAATTTGCGTTGGGAACACTGTCCTGATTGAATTTATGCAGTATAAAATGGGGGTCACCGTGCTCGATTTTGCGCTAGCGCTCCCAGAGTCCTTTTCTATCGTGGGAAAGGCCGGCTTTCCTCACAAAAGCCGCCATTTTTTTCAATCTGATGTCGCAATGTTTATGCGCAGTAGGGATGCGCAGTGCAAAACCAGGGAATCACCTTAATAAAACTTTTACACTTTTAATTTACAAGTGTAGCCATTGTTTCAGAGGTTGAAAGCAATAGATACACTTGTAAATTACAAGTGTCATAGTTTTATTAAATTGATCCCAGGTTTCACTATAGGTACAAGTAAATAATTCCGAGGGTTTTTTTTTCACACAGGCTCTCTGGCTTTTCCTCCCTCCCCAAAAACGAAGTTTCTATTAGTTCTAATTTGATCCAGGATTCAAGAACCACTGGTTTGTCAGTCCTTTGACTGTTTGGTTTCACCCTCGTTAAACTCGCAAAGTGTATTACACAATGTAATTCATTAATGTCTTTATTTATTAGACAAGTATTCTAAGCTAAAACACTTACTTTTATAAGTACATGTGTAAACAATTTGTATATTAAAATCTTTCTCTGTTGTGCGGTTTTCCAGGAAATGGCCAAGCTGGCAGTCGCTCACCTCTCACTACTTTCCAGGATGCAATGCGTCACTGTCAAACAGCAATCTACCTTGAACAGCACATGTCACACATCAAACCAACAATTAAACACCGAGGCATGTCTGCCATAACACATAAACTGTTTGGACCCCCAACAATGAACAGCAGCCTTCATTCGGAACGAAACCTTATCTTTGCACTTGCATTATGCATGTTCAAAAATGATGAACCCATGCACAATTATGTACTGCAAACCATTTACAAAAAGCTAACAGGAACAAAGCTTGACTGTCCTCGCTATGGCAACCACTGGGAGCTGATTGGTTTTCAAGGTAAACATTCACATCATTATTACAAAAGCTGAGCTTGGAACAGCAGGGGGGCTTAATTTTTAAGCTAGTGTACCCTATTCTATATTATCAAGGAGTAAATAATGAATAATGACTTTCAAAACTCAGTCTCCCTCGCCTCCTTAACAGTGCAATGTGTCTTACCATGAGCATTCAACAAACTTTTTTTTACAAGAGCAGAGCTTTCAAAATGTCCCCTTCTATAATTATATATGTTGTAGTTAATTTTTTATCTCAGGTAATTTTTACTTTTCCATTGTTTTTTGGTATTGTAATATATTATGCTAATAAATTTGAAACAAAGGAAAAACAAAAATTACCTGAAATAAAAAATTAACTGCAACATATAGAGCAGTTTTCACTTGAGTGTTGAAAGTAATTACACTATTGCTTTAGTTTTGCATTGCTACACTTTGTGATTGGCTAATAAATCTTGCGCTACTTTCTCAACCAATCAGAAGTAAAACCAAAACCAATTGTGCAGTTCCAGAAAATGTCCATACTCCCCCCATGGAAGGTTTTTTTGTTTAGCAACCCCCGTCCCCCCCCAGGAAATTCCAGTTTAGCTTCATACTTTGCTTCTAAAATGTTGGCTTTTAAGACCCCCCTCCGCCTAGGAATTTCCAATGACCTTCCATGGGGTGGGTATGGATTTTTTCTGGAACTACACATTGTGACTTGCTCGCACACGTTTTCCCGTGCTTGGCGCCGCCGACATGTAATTGCTTCGAGCTCTGATTGGTTCATTGGATTGTTTACGACTGCTGTGATTGGTCAGAGTAATTACTTTGGTTTTGGTTTTACGACACTCAATTGAAAACTGCTCTATTCCATTGCATCTACCAACAAAAGCCTTGTGCACTGGTCAGCAGTATTACCAAGAAAAGTTTACAGCTGATGGCTTGAGCTAGCGAGCAATTCGAGTGAGTGATTGAATTTGCCACCATTACTGATAGCCTGCTCAATACACTTGCGCATATTTGTGGGTTTAAAAGGGATGATATGTACATGCAAACAACTTAACCCTTTAACTCCCAAGAGTGCAACACACTCAACAGACTCAAAAGTTAGACTACATGTCTCCATAATTGACTCTGAGAGTGAAAGGATTAATACAGTGGAACCCCCCCATACGACCACCCCATTATTACGACCACTTTGTTGTGGCCCGAACAAAAGCCCACTTATTTTCTTATCTGAAAACCCTGTTAATCCGACCACCCCGTTATTACGACCAACGACCACCTATTGGAGTCCTCAGACGTTATTTTCTTTATAAAATTACCCCGTTAATACGACCAGTCAAAATGCCTGCTAAGGCTGCTGAATGAAAACAGACACAATCTGACAAACAATAACGCATTAATATTTTATTGCATGTTTTTAGGCAAAGGTGTTAGTGGTTAGCATGTTCAATTGATATGACATCTGGCAAATTGCAGTGTTCAATAAAAAGGATGCATAAACAGATGCTACAAAAGATCTGAAAGACTTCATTTTGCAGCATTTCGAGGCTCTCAAAGTTATTTTGCCTTCTTGTTTCTGCTGCTTTCCGCTGTGGCTTTTCTCTTGAAGTCCATTTCCTGTTCTTTTCTCACAGATCGGTTATTTTGGAATGTTTTTCATTTTCTAGAGGCAAAGGGCACTATGAAAATTGCAAATGAACTCACTAAGTTATTGCTAATGTACAAAGTGATTGGCTTAAGCAAAGGCGAAGCCAATGGAAGTGAGGTATGTCCAGAAATGCACGCTAATGAGATTCATGCAGTTTATGATAGACATCATGAATTGTCCCCTAGACCTAATTCTCACCTAAACACAAGCAATTCTGTCAAACATGAAGTCATATGGAAATTACAAATAATTGTGTGTAATATGAAGTGCCCAAGGTCCGAGTTACATGCATTTCTGGACATAAGTGTCGTATTAACGGGGTTCCACTGTACTGTTTCTTTTCCTTTCAAAGGACTTGACCCATCTACAGATTTACGTGGCTGTGGATTTCTTGGTTTGCTGACAACACTGTACCTGGTGACTGAACATCGGACACATGGTCTCGCTGTGGATATTTACAAGCTCTCTCAACACGAAACGCAGAACTTTCCATTTGCCATCATGTCTATCAACATAACAAGAATTGCACTTCAGACTCTCAGAGAGGAGAAGCTAAACAAGTAAGTTCAGCAATAGTTGCATTTTTTCGCTGGGAGGGGGGGGGGACTCCCATTTAAAAATGATGGGGGTACTGCTCAGGGTGCTAAAATCTAAAATGACTTCAGTTAGAATTATTGCGGTGCCATTTAGGGCATTGAGCTGAAAAAATATGACAGGAGCTTTTAGAATTGGTACCTCTTCAAAAATTTCCGATGAGCACCCCTGTCATTTTTATAGGGGAGTCCTCCCCCCTGGGTAGTCGTTACCCGTACAGCTGTACCACAGACATACATGTATATGTTGTGGTTCAAATTTTTCTTTGGTTTGAAATTTTTTTAACCAGTTTGATTTTTGTTTTCCTTTGTCTCGACAGATTGTGATAATTATTCTCAGAGAAAGGAAACAAAAATTAAACTGGTTTGAAAATTTTCAAACCAAAGAAAAATTTCAACCACAACACATATACTAGTTAAGCAATGGCTTTGAGCGGTATACCGTGAAATATCCCGCGACTGACTTAAGAAAAGCAACTCATGAGAAGGATATTTCTAGGTTTATCTAGGTTTAAGTGTCATATTAGATGTAGGGATCTTACTGAACTGATAAACGGCAACAATTGCTCTGCGTGTGTTATTTGTACATCTTAAGTTGTGCCCGTGTTCTGAGAATTGTTTTTTATTATTTTAGAATATTGTAAATTTATATATAATATACATAGGATTTTACTATAGCTTCTTTTATAGCTTTCTTATTTCTTAACTTTTATTTATTATACTATTCATTATTTATTGTATCTTTATGTTGTGTCCCCAATTAGCGCTAGCTAAATACATTGACACATGAATAAAGTTCATCATCATCATCATCATAAAATTATACCACGAGAAAGCATTGCATAACGTAAAGAATACAGGCAATCAGAAGGTTGGAAAGTCGTTGCATATATAAATTTACTTGATGTCCACCTCTCTTTGCAGGGAATGCAATCGTCGCAATCAAGTTTTACCCGTCTTTGCCGAGTTCTACGCCGCCATTTACCTTCACATCTACCATGTTTGGAAGCATCAACACAAGACCATCACCGACTCGGGATTCGTACTCAGGGAAGCAGAAAAACTCGCCAAAAAGCAGCCGCGTGAACTGCTCAGAAACCTGGAACGGGTGCTGACAGATCGCCAGAGTTTAATAAAAGTTGACGAAGACAATTTCTCTCCAAAGGCGAAACAAACTGATATCATGGACAGATTTGCTGGAGTTTGTGATTTGAAAGTGGACGAGGAGGAAGAAGTCCATTTAGTGTAATGGTTTGATACCCGCTGAAGAGACTTGCATTTAATAGTGACGGGAATATTAAAGACTTGCATATATTAGCGATGAGAATATCCGAGACTTGTATATAATAGGGATGGGAATATCGGAGACTTGCATAAAATAGCGGTGGGAATATCCGAGACTTCGTTTAATGATGATGAGAATATTTAACGTCCATAGGAGGACATGATTAAACTTATGATTGTTCAGTTAATTCTTTATCTTTAAAATGTTGAAGTAGGAATAAAAAAATCGCCAAAGGTTATCAATACGATGTTAAAAAAAGAACGTCTTGAAAATTGAAATTTTCGTTAGAATGGCATTTATGATTTTCGGGACCACTGAACCTCGCGTAGTTAGACATCTCTCCTTAGCGGACACCGAGTCGCTGTCCCAGCAACGCACAAATACTTACATAAGGCGCAGCACTTGTCCAAACGATGTCTGTAATTAGCTAAGAAAACAATAGATTTGTCCCGCTGGGATAGGGATTAGGGATAGGGGCATTGTTCAAGTGATATCAATTGTATCGTTCGCCAATCACAGACATCGTTTGGACAGCTACGGGGTCGCCCCATAAGGTAACGCATGAACGTTGACCCAAGGGTATCCCTTTATGGGAGGTTTCACACTAATACTGCGGTTTCCAATTGAGTGTCGAAAGTAATTTTGCAATTTGCTTTGGATTTGCATTACGTACACGTTGTGATTGGCTAAAAGATCTCGCGCCTTTTTTCCAACCAATCAGAAGTAGAATCAAAACCAATCATAACTTGCTCGCACGCGTTTTTTTTTTTTCGCGCGCTTGTCGCCGGCTACATGAATTTTTTCTTTGAGTTCTGATTGGCTAAACGGATTGCCTGAGTGCATTGTGATTGGTCAGACTGGTTACTGTGGTTTTGTTTGAACTACACTCAAGTGAAAACTGCTCAATCAATAGATGGTTTTCACGTTACGTAACGGCGGCCATGTGTACAACTACAAAAGAATTTTAATGAACTTCTTTTGTTATGTACACCAACATGGCCACCATGGCCTTTGTGATTTGAGTCCCACATGACTGAAGGTCACGTGTGTGAAAACCATCTATTGGGAATAGGCCATTTGCACGATGGCGTCATTTGACTACAACTACCAGAATTCATTTCGTTTTTCCTTTCTTATTTAAATGTTATAATCCCAGTGAGGTTTAAATAACAATGGCCCTAATTTGCACTACAAAACAAAAAACTGAAGGATTGTGGTAGTTGTAGTCATATGACGTCATCGTGCAAATGGCCTATTGATGCAACCATGACAAGGATGCCGATAATCTCGTACCCAGATCTCACTAGTGCTTGTACATACTGAACTGAAACCGTGGGAGATCTTGGTACGAGATTAGGATGCCGATGCCATTGTTTGCTAATTATGCACCAGTTATTTAGACACCTAGAGTTTGTATCTTGACATCATGCGAAGGTACTTGCTTTATCAACGAGACGATGTGAAGCTTGTATTATAGGAAACAGGAATACAATGATGAAAATATTTAATGTGCATGCATGTGATTGTAGATTATAGGAAACAAGAATACAACATTGATTGACTGTCGTGTTTTTTTTGCTTTGGTTGCTGGTTGCCTGTGTAAGGTAATCCGGGGGGGAGGGGGGGGGGGGGTCTTAGATTCCGGTTTCCAGATTTTCTGTGTCCATCCATTTCTTTGATTTGTAGATTCTGTTAAGAGTGCCAAAAATCGAAATTCAGGAAAAATTCCAAATTTCAATTCAGAAAATACTGAAACACAAATAGTACCATCCAAAAGTACTGACGAAGACGGAGGTTTCATTTGAATGGGCACACTATAATAGCGTTTTCTAGTGAAACATTTCAGTTATCTAGTTATCGTATTTACCGTTAGGCTCGATTTTCAGCCGTTTGAGGGAGTCCGGTTTTCAGATCCTCCTCCCGCCATGCGCAAAGGAACGCGGGCGCACAAAACGGCTGGAAATCGAGCCTAATTTATCGTAAAATGTGTGACTATTCCAATCAAAGCTATGGAGCAACTGAGGTCAAACTGTTAGTCTTTTTGCCAATTTGGTATCATTTTGTGCACTTCTCAAGAATTGTCAAGATTACCTGTTACTAGTATACACTTGAATAGAATATTAGAGCACTTTTCAAATTTCAATTTTTCAATTTTCAATTTCAGTTTTGAATTTATTGTATTATAGATATTTTATTATACACACGACCCCACAAGCTAGTGAAGCTTTAAACTTTTATCGTGTCTAAATAAAGGTTTTTGTTTGTTTGTTTGTTTGAGTGTCGAAAGTCATTACACAATTGCTTTGGTTTTGCATTGCTGCGCTTTGTGATTGGCTAAAAAATCTCGCGCCACTTTCTTGACCAATCAGAAGTGAAACCAAAACCAATCGTGACTTGTTCGCACGCGTTTTCCCGCGCTTGGCGCCGCTGACGCGCATTTCCCTTTCGTAAACGGTCGATGCCGTTTTAGCGACACTTAGAAAAATTTTCACCACTTTTAGAATTATTTTTTCTATCAGAAAAAGTAAAATGGAATATAATTACCTGGAATCGAACCCGGAACCTCTGCATGCTAACATCTCTCTTTTACCACTAGACCACTGGGTTGATCCGGCAAACCCAAGAAAAAATTAATGATAAATGGTGCTTTTCTTAATATATATCAATAACGGGTCAGCCTAACACAAAATCTTACCTAACCGTGAATTTAGCTTAGATCTAATAATCGCTTTACCTAGGCCCAATTTGATCTAATAATGATAGCCAATCCGACATAAACTAGAGAGAAATAGCATCGACCATTACAAAAGGCTTGGTTACTAATGAATACTAATGATGGCATCGACCGTTTGCTAATGATGGCATCGACCGTTAAAAATGGTATCGACCGTTTACGAAAGTGAAATCAGCGTCTCCAACATGTAATTGCTTCGAGCTCTGATTGGTTCATTGGATTGTTTACGACTGCTGTGATTGGTCAGAGTAATTACTTTGGTTTTGGTTGTACGACACTCAATTGAAAACTGCTCTAAACAGTGTTATTTCATTTTATAGTTTTCAATATTTTTAATGACCCACGGGGTGAACAAACTTCAAAGGTCAAGTGTTCTACTGTCCTCACCAAGGACGGAGAATATTGACTGAGAACTAGTGTGGTTACATGTAATTTGCATAGGACTCACAAAACGATGGACACTTATGGGCCAGGCCTACTTAACTCTTGTTCGACCCCATTTAAAATATGCTTGTAGTGCTTGGGACCCTCACCTTAAAAAACACATTCTGGAAATTGAGAAAGTTCAACGCAGGGCAGCCCGCTCGGGTTAAATCTTGTTACATCAGAGATCCCGGGGTAGTTTCTAACCTTTTAAAAGAGCTTGCCTGGACATCGCTTCAGAGAAGGAGGTTAAATGCTAGACCCCAACTTATGTGGAAAGCCGTAAAGTACGTGTAACTGATCGATCTACTTCACTTTGCCCATCTACCAAACTGGAACAGCGTTTTCACCTTTTCTCGTGACTTTCACTTCTGATCGAAATTTGGATTTATTCTGAATTAGTCATCGTGTGTGGGCCACCATCGTGGTGCAAATTAATGCTTCACGCACCTCTGTTATTGTTTTGGTTTGTACCAGAGCAAGGCTTCTATTTTTCCCCAGAGTTTTGCTTCTCTCGCGGCAAACATTCAATAATAAGGTACTTATCATAAACGGCTAAGAGCAACGTTTATCGACTGGCCGATGCGGACAAGGCCTACCGGATTTTTCAACATCAAGTATTAAAATGGCCTCCGATGCTCGCAGCACGCAATGCATATTGGGCTGAAAGTCAAGACCGCAAGGTAGTATGGGATGTGTATGCGTAAACTCACAAACGACGGCAACTCAAGAAATCGTCGCTTTAAAAAAGGATTCGTGTTATTTTAAACTACTTTGCGGGTTGTTCCAATTTATTTTCTGTCTAACATAACGGCTTGTGTTCATCATCTCCACAAAATCTATAATTTGATCATTTGACATTGTTGTTTTGCAGGGAACGGCAAAGAAATGTACCAAAAAAAGTAAAACGCACGCGCAGAGGCATTGTTTTCGCCCATTAAACCTATCGTTTTGTGCGGTTCTCGCTGCCGTCGCCGCCGTGGCTGGCTGTGTTTGTTGTTGTCCTTCCCTCTGAGAACACGGATGCAAACGCCTATAGTACATTGTACTGTCGCCCATTTTTCCGTCGCACCCACACTGACAACTACCTTGGCTTGTAGGCTTTGAGCTTTCATCCGACAACGCGGCTTATTGAAATAGCTGTATACCGTAAATCCTCCATTAATAAGGCCCCCCTCCCAAATACCACTCCCCCCCCCCCCCCCCCCCCTTAGAAAGAAATTTATTAAGCTACCCCCTTGTTCTCTCTCTTTTAAGTCCCACTCCCCCCTCCACCCCTTCCCCCTTCACCATCTGTCTCTATTAAGCCTCTCTCTCAAAAGAGAATGAAATAAATAAGCCCGCCCCCCATCCCCCCCCCCCCCCCCCCAAAGGTGGCTTTATAGAGGATTTACGGTAATTATATAAAAAGGCGGCTACTAACACGAGCTAACTCATTCTGCATAGGCTAGACTTTCTGGGAAATGTCGCCAGCAAGTGTAATGAACATAATTACTCGTGCAAACGACATACAAGTATTGTTGTTGGCAATGAAAAACATGCAAGCTCAACTCAAGAGCCTGCATAAAAGTTTCGAGTTTTCTTTCTTCGGGCGGCTATTTCGGGTGTTAGGATAATTTTAAACTAACTAGACTTTTATATATCTGACAGTTGTTTAGCCTGGAACAGAACCCCTGTACGGGCCCCGCAAGGCTATAGTATGTCTAGTGTCGCTCCCTAATTTCTTTAAACCCTTTGCCCCCCATGCCACTAAAGAGCCTGTTCATAATTAAGCTCACAGTTGTTCGGATTTCTCTACTATCAGTTACAGCTGATTTCACCGCAGTGCGCAAACCCGGGTTTTAAAAACATGATTCACCGGCTATACTTCGCAAATGGTGAATAATGTTGTCAGCTCTTCTAGATATTCGTATATTTGTCTACCGGCATTGTAAAGAGGAAACGATCGATTGTGTAGCCGGCTGTGAAAACTAAGTAGGCACAGGTCTTGACCTCTGGGACTGATTCGGCAATTTCTTCAAAAAAATTAAGGGAAATCTCAAAACTGACCGACATATATATACAGACTGTTACGTTTAATTCTTCTCACTCGACTGGCCTTATTGCTACCACGCTACTTGACAATAAATTACCTTCATTTCATTGAATCTTCCGGCCAAAAACGTCTATCGGATCGTTAAAGTTCATTGCTAAATTCATTTACGACTATTTAAAAAAAAAACTATTGATGCCTTATATTAGAGAGTGAATTTAAAAAATTCTTTAAAACGTTCATTAAAGCTGTATATTCCACGTGTTTTTATAGCGCACAATATAGTACCGTTGTATTGGATTCCTTTGTCAAATTAATTATTGTAGATAAATTTGTATTTGAAATGTTCACCGTCTGTAAACTCAATAATTCTCAGGAAAGTGATTTTGCTCTACAAATTTGAGCTTAATATTTTTCTTACATATAATCTTAGTTCTTAAGACAGACTGCCGATATTTCTGATCGGTTCCCCATACAAACAGTGCACTTCGGTTGCGAAGTTTGGTTATATTGCTAGGTAGGCTTTCGATGGTTGTTTTGAAAAATTCAGCGAAATCTCTTCGGGGTCCGAAGTTAGTGGCGTAATTCTCACCGTCTCATCTCCATCCTGCGCTCGCTAGTTGTTTAAAAAAACTTCATTTCATTAGCGTGTACATGCATGTGCGGTCAAAAACGGTTCCACGTCACGGCCGTCTCCACGTAGTTGAGCAATATTTGAATATAGTACAAATTCCTGCGCGAAAAAAAATCTTTTTGTGATGTACACGGTTCTCGTAAACTGGCACCTGTTTTCATTGTTATGTTAAAACAAAAACGCCAATTTATATTTTGTGATTGTTAAAATGTAACCAATTTCCGAGTTGTTTAAGGAGGTCAAAGGGGAGCTGTGAGTGCAGCACGAGGTTGCAATACACTGACAATAGCCGGTTACCATGCATCGGTTCAGTTTAAGTGAAGGATAGTCAAATATAAAAATTAAAATAAAATATCAAAGATGAAGCTTTTAAAACGAGAACTCTTTAACGTTTCTTTTCTTTTCTTTTTTGCGGTTGGTGTGATAACCTAACGGTTTTTACCGACCAAATACATGTAAATGTAAATACACAATACATTTATTGTTTTTAAAAATGAAACTTCAGTGTAAAGCAATATAGATAACTATCGGGATTGCTACGTAAATCTCTTGGGTAAAACAACATGATCTAACACTCTCTTGAAAGTGTCTTGGACCGAATCGTCTGTTCCCTTGCAGGACACTGAATACAATCCTTTTATTTTTCATTATATAAAGATAGTCTCATGTAGATGATACTGATTTACTTGGGCGGCTTACGTTTCTAGTCCAACATGACAAAGTCGACAAATGGCTATTAAAGCTTCAGCCGAAAACTGGCGATGTGCAAAAATGAGTGTGGTGGATGCTACAACTTCTGGCTTCGATATTCTGTATATGCCTCTGCAATGGTGTATATAAATAGAAAGAAGTCGCTGATCACTGAACAATGTTTGTCCTCTTAGCATATATTTTTCTATTTGTGTTGACAATACCGGTAGCCAAGCGATATATAGGTTTTCTCGGTACTGATATAATTTATCTGATACAGTCTTTTTTTCGAGGAACTCGAAGAAGTCGTCCTACAAAACACGTATCAAGAAGATCTGAAATTGAAAAATCATTTCAAAGTCTCGAGTAACTGTCAGCAAAAAGCATGCGATCCACTGACAAGGCAAAAATATAAATCGAAACTAAAGAGTTGATCGTGATGGACAAGTGGGAACACAAAGTTTAGTCTTTTTATATCTGGTTCAATAGGCTATGTTAATTTTTGTCCACCATAGTGGATTTAAGGAAAGAATTATATAAACGTCAACTATTAAAATCCCGACCACAAAGGTGAATTTCCCTAGCTTAGCGACGTTTATTTCCGCCTCAAAGTAACTGAATGAACTATGACACACATCAGCCGACCGTTTTGTTTATCGGTAACAAAGCATCGCGCACTGTTACTGATCAAATCAGATATCTGTCGCATCGCTATGGAAACTGACGAAATCCTTTTCAATACACTATGAACGATATAGCCATTTGCACCTTAAAACTCATTGAGTCACCTTCTAGATCATTGTTACCGATAAAGGAGATCTTTCTCATCGCGATGGCAATAATAACATCAGGATTGACCAATACTGACAATACTTGCTGAGAGAACGTTCTGCTTGATAGAATATCGTCATTCCTTCACGAAAGTCCACTTGAAATTTTTCAAACGACTCGATCTCCCCGCTCTGTTATATTTGAGAGCATACTCAAGCTATTTCTCATCATTTGGTGCTTACAGTACTAACTGACGGGTGAGCACATCTAACATGAAGATCCAAAGTTTAATTCTCTACCTGTCCATGACCTCTGTCGTTTCATTTGCGTATCGCCTGCAGCATTTGAAACAAAAGAATTATGCGGATCCTGACTGGGTAAAAGATCCTGAACGCGACTTTTATCGAGATTTTGGGTAAGGAACACTTGTTAGGCTTTCTGAAATATCTTTACTGTCTTTTTCCGTAGAGTTCTTTCTCTTCTCTAAACAGGCCGCAAGGCTCCTAGCAGAAGCTGGGAGGTGGGCAGAATTTAATAGCAGTTAGGATTAATGAACCTTCATATGGGCATTTCCGATTAACAAATTATATTTAGGCATCGATCGATTATTGCTATTTGTATGCAGAAATCGGCAAATCCCGCGAATATTAAATTGAAGCAACTAATTAAACAGATGCACGATACTGAACGATACTGAACGTGTTCTTTCCCGTGGGCCAAAGGAACGCCGTTTGCGTAGTTTATAGCTTGTCGGCGACAGAAAGGCTGGGTAATGCCCACATTTTAATATGGTCAGTTGCAATGTGGTTACGGTTTAACCGACTTTAGAGTGTTTTATGAAGCCACAAAATGTGAATATTCCAATTAAAGCTATTTAGCTTCAGTATTTAGAGCAGTTTTCAATTGAGTGTCGAAAGTAATTACACAATTGCTTTGGTTTTGCATTGCTACGCTTTGTGATTGACTAAAAAATCTCGCGCTACTTTCTCGACCAAGCAGAAGTAAAACCAAAACCAATCGTGACTTGCTCGCACGCGTTTTCCCGCGCTTGGCACCGTCGACATGTCATTGCTTCGAGCTATGATTGGTTCATTGGATTGTTTACGACTGCTGTGATTGGTCAGAGTAATTACTTTGGTTTTGGTTTTACGACACTCAATTGAAAACTGCTCTAATCAGTATTCTTTTCTCAGGCCTGCTAAAGCTTATGCACCGATGAATTAAGATCCGGTGTCAAGAGCACCTTAGTAATTAAAGGGTTAAAAAAAGTTAAAGACCGCTTCTTTAACAGAGTCTGACTTCCATCCATAGGTAGACCTTATAATTGTTGAAGAGCATTTAAAAAAGCTCTTAACCTCCTCATAACTGAGTCTCTACTATATGCCATATTGTCATTGTTTGTAGGAACAGACATTTAAATATTCGGGGTGGCCAAATCATAATCGGCAATTCTTTTCACGTTATTTTTACCAGATCTTAGATCTTAGAGAACTTAGATCTTAGAGACTTTATTGCCTTCTTCCTTTTTTTTATTTTTATAATTTATTAATTTAATTTATATATTAATGATTAATTGATTATCAATTAGTTACCTATTTACTTGTTAATTAGCTACTTTAATAATTTACTCTTTATTCTGAAAAGCCTTTTTGGGACGAATAAAGTATATATGTATGTATGTTGTACGTATTTCTCATTAAAAAGGTTCAAAGAGGACTTTAAGCTTTTTGATTATAGATTTCCTGTGTATTGTTCCCCACCGTTTAACCCTTTTGACTCCCAGAGTCAATTATGGAGACATGAGTGTAACTTTTGAGTCTATTGATGAAATCCTGTGGTGTGACCATTCAAATGCCCTCTTCAGCAGTACTTTTGCATGGTACCATTTGTTTTTCAATACTTTACAAAATTAAATTTCGGATTTTTCTTGAATTTTGATGTTTGGGTGAACATCTTTATGATGTTCTTAATTTTTATTGTTTGCTTTTTTGCAGGATTTTCGAGAGCCCTCAACGGGTCATACCACCGTTACCACGCCCTTACGTGGGTCCCAACAAAAATAAGTACAATTAAGACAAAGAAGCCAAGGCCATTCACCAGACGCCCCGACAAGGAAAATTCAGGCTCTACATCAGATTCGGATGAGGAATATCGCCTGTGAAGCCTTTGCAATTCTCACCGGCTGATTTCCAATGACGAGCCACAGGTCCACCAGGATCATTTTAAAACAGACTGAAATAGGAATAGATAGGACCCCATCATTACTTTATATACAGTATACTAGCCTGTAAACAGGCTCTTTCATGCTTATATTAACACTAAAGAGCCTTTTCAAAAGCTAACAGTATACAGTTTCCAAATGACAAACAGATACTGTGCGAGTGTGATGCATCTTATAGCTGTCTTATATTTTGTCCTCTCAAGAGCACCAACGTTTTAGAACCACTGAAATTCTCGATTTATAGAGAAGGCCATGGCATGTGTGCATGGTGATCTCTTTCAGTCATGTATTTATTCGATCTTTGGCTTTGCAAAGCAGAGTAGTTCCATACAGCAAGTGAATAAAAAGAAATACTTTACTCGGTTCTAGGAGACCTATTTTCCTAATTTCTTTTTAAGCTCTTGAATACGCGAAGCCTTCCTTCCTTCCTTCCTTCCTTCTTTCCTTCCTTCTTTCTTTCCTTCCTTACATCCATCGGCCGTAAACTTTTCTTGGTAATTCCGCTGACCTAAGACTTGCCCATATATTTTTCCCGATCGAAAAGCGATAGGTAATGGCCATTTCTCTTACCCATGGCGACGGTGCTGGAAGGAGGGCAAGGTGGAGAGTTGTACGGAAGTAGATAGAGAAAGAGAGATGCCAGACCACCCGGACCCCTGATTTTTAGCGTTAATTATTGAAGAAATTTATTTGGGTAAATACACTACATTTCTACGACGTAGGAATCAGGGGTCGGGGTGGTCTGGCATCTCTCTTTCTCTATCTACTTTAACCATGTGCTAGTTTTTTCAAATCCCCCAAAGGGATCCACGAATTAAATTTATCAGGGTAGCCTGTCCATTTTACAAGCGCGAGTTTTCGCTTATTATCACGGCGAATAACCTTTTCAATGCGAAATACATCTTGCGTTGTCTTTTGAACTTCCTGTTCATAGAAGCTTCCTTTGATCGGTTCTCCCAACAGATCGACTAAGCGGTATGTCACAGGGTTTGTGTTTAAAACCTCATCGATAACAAATATCTCCTCTGTCCAGTTCGGGGTGAAACCTTTGTCGAATATCTTTCGCTTATATTTTGATATTCTAACCCTGTCGCCAACCTTGAATTTTGCTGGGTTGTGTTTAGCATAAATCATGTCCCCGTATAAATTAGCGAACACCTGTCTCTCATTTTTCTGTTTGCTCGCCTCTGCGGGAGTCATTCGAATGCTCGAATGAAAACGATGATTATATTGATTCACTAACTTGTCTAGTTTATCGAAATACACTGTATTATTGTTAGCGCTAAACATCTTAAAGAGTTTTTCCTTCATCGTCTTATTGTTCCAGCGCTCGACAACAGATACTTTTCTTCGTTCTCCGTGACATACAATTTTATCCCATTCTTATCCAGGAGATCCTTCATTGTTCCATTGAAAAATTCAGATCCTTTGTCTGTCCAAAGCATCTTCGGTTTTCGCGGAGGCTGCGCCTTTGCAAATATGGATCGGAAAGCATCGGCGACTGTTTGTCCTCGCTTGTCTTTCAGGGGTCGAATCCAACCGAACTTTGAGAAAACATCAATTACCATCAGAAGATATTTGTTTCCTTTGTTTCACCTCGAATATTTCCCCATCTCAACTAAATCAGCCGCCCAGATTTTTTCAATTCCATATGCTATGACTCTTCGTTTTGGAAAGCGCCGCCGGATTGGCCGGTTAAGTTCGTTTGCCAGATTTTGAGCCCAGCCTTCACTCAAAATCTTTTCCCGTTTTTTGGTGCTCCTAAACCAAGTTTTTGTTTTACATCAATGGTATTTCGCGCCAAAGCATGACTCCACTGTCTTTCTTTCCAGGGAATGGAATCCAAAGCGGCAACCATTTTCCTGTCTGCTTTATTTTTGCATTTGCGTGGATCTGCTTTCTTTGCGCAGACTGAATAATCAACATCGTGCTGCATAGCAACTGCATCTGTTTTTCCCGTGGGTTGCTGTAGAATTTCAAGAATCTTTCCCTTTTCATCGAATCTAACTTGCTTATCCAATGGGTTATAGGGCCCTGTATAGTTATGACCTGGGAGGGTGAATCCTTTCTTTGGTCTTGGCAGTTTTCCGATTAATTTATGAACATCGATTCCGCCGCCGTCATCAAGGTCTTTCCGGTCTGTCTTATATTTTCTGTTTGGTCTAATCGCCGTGCTCAGCTCATTCAGCATATCGGAAGAGGTTTTGGCAAGAAATGGTTTCATCTTGTCCAGCGCAAAATCCAATGCTTTCCTTTGAGCCTTCTTGTTTCGCAACAATTCACTGGCTCCATAGCGGCCCATTTCAACTGTCTTTTTCCCGAGCCAGGGAAGAGCATGCGCGACACCTGTCAATGCTAATTCACCAATGCCCTCACCTTGTGAGGGCAGACTCAGTTTCCCCCGTACGAATCTTGTTTTTTTGATTCCACAGGAAGCGCAATGGCAAAACCACATCTTTCTTCCATTTTTTGCGGTCATATATCCAGATGGATTCACGCATTCAGTTTGTTTTTTCTCCTTCACGCAATATGACTTCATTTTCAATCGAAATATTCTTTTATGAATGTTTCATTTTGCATTGTATCAGTCAGACTGAGAGGTTTGAGAATATCATAGAAATCTTTCCCCTGCGACCATTGATGGAGGAAAAACAAGCAATAATACCCGCAAAGGACACTGTCTATGTTTTGATACTGACTGCTGTTCCAGATCACCGGTTTGCCGCTTCTGAATTCTTGGGGGAATCCCATTCCAAAACTATCAAAATACCACGTGAATTTCCCAGCGGGAGCGAAGCGACCGGGCGCGCAACAAACCCAATGAGTTCCTGCATTTTTGAGTGAATCAAGATTGATGATGCAGGGGCTGTGTTTTTTGGGCATGAATTCATCCCTTGCAAAGATGCCTTTGAAATTGGGAATCCCCAGATATTCAATCCACTTCATGAGATCAACATTGTTCAGGGGTTTGTTCACGAACTTCGGTTTCACAAAATCGCCCCGAGAACTGGGATGTTGTTGAATGGGCTGTTCGTCCCTAACAGAAGCCCCGCTCCTTTTTTTGATTTTTTTTTTACCCATTCCAACAGGGTTTCGTCCCCAGTTACCGAAGAATGGGGGAGGTGGCCCCCAAGGGGCTCCCAATCTTGGAGCACCTTTTCCTTTTGGGTGTCCAACTCCTGGAGCACCTTCTCCTTTTGGTCTGCCAACTCTAGGTGCTCCTTTCCCAAACAAATTTTTAAACATGTCAAGAGCTAGCGGAATACCAATGGATGCCAGCACAGTTCCCAACAATCCTCCAGACTGTTTTGCTGATGGTTTCATCACCAACTGTCCTCCTGATTTGAAGGCAACCAAAATGTCCTGTTTCTGTTTATTTGTCAACAGATGTTTATTATCAATCAGTTTCTGAATTTTATCTTGGGGGATGAGAAACCCACCTGTTTGCCCCTCTCCTTTCAGTCGCGGTCGCTGCGCTCCCTTTCCGCTTATCTTTTTCACAACTTGACTCGCTCCTTCACTTGCCAGTCCAGCCAGTGCTGACAGCCCAAGTGTCTTAGCCAGGGTGGGTGCCAGGGAACGAGCTAAGGGAACAATAGCAGAAAATAAACTTCCACCCTGCCTCATCACCTTTTTGATTTGCGTTTTCGATATCTTTATCTCAACTCCCTTTTCTCAAAGCCACAGCTTTGTTGATTCGTCTTATTTGATTGGCTGTCAGCATCAGTTCATCACTTCCGCTTGTTTGATTGCCACCCAATCTCAGGGTGATAGGGCTGTTTGTTCTGAATGCTCTTCCAAGCTTGTTTTTTTGCCCTTCAGATAAATTTACTTTATATGGGTGATATGTTGTCATTTTAAATGATAACATATGTTTTCAGCGCGCTCGCTTCGCTCGCTTCACACGATCACCAGTTCATTTCCAATTTTATCAATTTTCACCAGTTCTTCATAGAGAACTATCGCATGTACATTGAAGTTTGCAGCTGCATCTGCGTTCAATTGATATCTGAATATCAACTGCTTGGGATCTCTTGTTGGTTTTTCAGTTTGATAAGTCAGATCGAAATAGATCAATGGGAAAAGAGAATTGAAATTGGCCAGATTCAGCTGCGTTCCAGTGTTGTAGTCATTTTTCCGCATTGCATAAGCCATGACATCCTGGAAAATCCTCACTTTGCTTTCACTGTCATACTCTGTTTCCGGGTAGAAAACGCCGTTTCCATATTCCAATCGACAGTTCAACAAGGATGAGGCGTTATCTGCCGCATTCAGCTTGAAAGTGTCCATCAGATATGGGTTCTCTTCTGCCCGGGCATCATTGGGTGGATCGGCTCTTTTCAGCCAGACAAAAATATGCCTCACATTGTCAATGCTCGGTGAGATCTGGAAGAATCCTGATGATGTTGTGGGAGCTGATCGGTGATACATTTCCCTCAGATATTTCCATTGCGTTTCTTTCAGGAAAGAGCTGACAAATTTGTCATACAGAGAATCTTTGGGAGTCAGTCTTGGCACCCAAAGCAAAAACCGGTTCACAACAACTCTTCCAGCATCAACATCATTAGCCATATGAATGAGTTCCCCATCATCATTAAGCTCAATCTCGAATTGCAGCTGCATAGGCACAAGCATCTTATCTTCCAACTCTTCGAAAAAGGAAAAACGATTCAGGGGTATGATCGTGTTAATGTTCTTTGCACCGCCGTTTCCATCGTTTTGCACTGCTTGCGATAGCACTCGGCGAGCTTCAAATCCAAGATTCGTATTAGCTGTTGTTGCATTAGTATCCAAATACCAGAAACTGTTCTTGGCTACTGATCTGCTGAAGTCGTCGGAGTATTCTAACAAATTCTTTGCAAAACAGACCTTGTGCAGATTATCAGTATCATAAACAATCTTTGCTGAAGATCTAATCTTTATGTGCTTAATCAGGGAATGAGCGCCATTGATCACTGTGATCCTGTCAGCTGCCGCATAGCCAGCACCATCTGCTAATTTCTGGAGTTGAAACTGCACCTCGAAATGAGCATTATACCAATCATAGAATGCAGATCGGTCATTAATTGTGAATTTATAACCACCTTTGTGTTGAGGTTGCCCATTAGCTGGAGCTCTGATTACATCATCCAGCTGGAAGCGTACTAATTCATTTCTCTGAAGATATTCATTCGATCTAAAAGCCATTTTATATTCTTTTATTTCTTTTTCGGATGCTTTGCCCAGAGATCAACCTGTTCAATATTTCCTCAGAACTTTCTCCTGGTGGAGGGGCTGGTTGCGGCGCCTTGGCACGCGTCTGTGTTGGTTGTTTCGCTTCGCTCCGCTTCGCTTCGCCCAGCTTCCCCTTTCTCATATTTCCCAGTTTTTTCATGATCAAATCGCCCGATTTTTCAACTGCTTTTTTGCCGAGTTTGTCTCCAGCGTGAGAAATTCCTGATTCCAATGCTTTTTTCGCAATGGGTTTCGCGAGGGTGGATGCGACAGCCCGCATTTGTTTAAAAATATTATCCACAATCAAACCTGTTCCTTTGTGCCGATAAACAAACCGCCCCAATTTGGGGTGGAAATAACGAGCAAATTCATATGATTTCATTTTATTACCTTTTTCAAGATAAGCGAGAACGCTGTATCGGCCCCATTCAAATCAACAACCCTTCTTTTCCCATCGGTGATATAGATTCAAATGGAGCTTATTGTGTTTTTATTCACAGGGTTGAATGTTACTCTCATGGGTTCGAGGGTGAAACTATATGATGGCCTCAGAACAGATGTTGAAAAGGAATAAATGATACCACTCTCTGCTCCATCAACAAGCGAATCACTTGTCAAATCACAATGAACGTTCAACATATCAGTATCTTGACTGAGGTTTGGAACTCTGGGGCCAACATTAACTTTGTCTTTCAGAATCTTTTTCTCAAAACCAACGAGATCGCCGAAGTAGGATTGGGTGAAATCCAGTTGATAATTTTCTGCCAGTGTGATTGTTACTCTCAAGGTTGTTGCATTAAAAGCAAGATTGATTGGGAAAATGTCATCTTTCACCACTGTTGCTTTTTGAATAAAGTTATTCATCCCCTCATATTCCCAAACTCCAGCTGGGAAGGCGATATCGGAAAATGTTTTCCCACCGTCAGAGCTGAACCTGATCAGTTGATTCTTGCGGCCAGCATTGATGTTATACCATGTAAAACTCATATTGATGACTCTGTTAAGCCCAACAACATATTGGGAATTTGGATCCAAAACAATGGGCCGATTGAATTTTGTTGTGAAATTTTCTGCATGGTTTGTTGCCGCCAGTCTTGACGGAAAAGGAGGATAAAACAATTTCTGTTTCGATTTCCATTTTATGGTTTGAAATAGTTTTTGTAGAGCTTCTCATGTTGGGATCTGTTAATGATCCCTCTTTCAGGAGAAGATCGAAAATGCTAACTCCGGTATTTCTCAAATCAACGTTTGTATTCCCAGCAAGGATGGAGCCAACGATGACTTCAAGCTTCTGGAGAAGATCTGTTGGGTTGAAGAAAAAACGGAT
Organism: Cladopsammia gracilis; assembly: GCA_022457155.1. Lineage (NCBI taxonomy): Eukaryota > Metazoa > Cnidaria > Anthozoa > Scleractinia > Dendrophylliidae > Cladopsammia > Cladopsammia gracilis. Next base: position 236,850 of record JAJGOT010000550.1, read on the forward strand.
GGTCGCTCCCGACCGCGAGGGCTGCGCCTTCGCACCGCCCCTTTTGACCCCCGAACCTGTCAATGTTGTTGCTTTCTGTTTATAATGCTTGATGAATTCATTTACTGTTTTAAATGCATAATCTATCCTTTGATACTCTTCCTGCTTTTGTTTTGCAGTCATTTCCCCCTTCTTGAATTTTTTGGTGGCAGAAGCTTTAAACCCTTTCAACTGATTTCTTCTATAGTTTGATTCAGCTAAAACCTCTTCAAGATATTTTTTCTGGGTTGTTGACAATTCTGGGGAATTAAGGGTTGTATCCACTGTATTATAATTGAAGAGATGCAAGTCAGCTAGAATCTGATTAGCTTTTCCTTCAACGATCTCTTCATATTCAGGTGGTTCATCTTCTTCTTCTTCATATTCAAGCGGGACTTCCACTAACCCTTGCGTTATTTCTTGATATGTTGGGGGGTAGACAATTTGCTTCTCTGCTTGCGGAATAATCTCATCAGCAAAAAGACCGTCCACATCCATATCTTCAAATGGGTCTTCTTCTATCGCATAATCTATCTCTCCAACTTTCTTTTTCCGGGGTTTTGGCAGCGACCTCAGCGGCCTCAAATTCGATGCAATCACCTCATCCAGTTTCGATGTGACTGGCTTGAACATTTTTTCAAGTCCGATTTGACTTGTCTCTTCACCCAACTTTTTTTGGGTGATAACATCATGAACAAAGTTGATTTTTTTACCCAAAGCAGATTTGCTTTTGGCAATTTCTTGCCATTTCAATAAACTCATTTTATTATGAAGAACAAGATGTTGAACATCATGTTCAACAAGATGTAGAACATGATGTTCATCAATAAAATGAAGATTCCAAATTATGATTGCCATGACCCCATCACAAATTTCCAACAACTTCACCCTTTCATGCATGATCGAGCTTTCAGAATGTTGATCTGTGGCCCTTCAGGATCGGGGAAAACAAATGTTCTTCTGGATATGATCCTCCGCCTGTTGTATTACGATAAAATTTATCTCTATGCGAAAAATCTTGACCAATCCAAATATCAGCATCTGCTGAAAACATTTCGCCCCATCAGCAAAGAAGCTGGGTATGACATCATCATCCCAGTTTCTGAATTGTCAGGGGAGAATCAAAAACTGGTTGTTTTCGATGATTTTGTTTGCGAGAAGAATTAAAAGCCATTGGTTGATTATTTCATTCAGGGCAGACATCGCAATTGCTCTGTGATTTATCTTTCGCAAAGTTATTTCCAAACACCAAAAGATATGCGCCTGAATTGCTCGCATTTTTGCATCTTTGAATTCCCCAGCAACAAAGAAATTACGGCGATCTGCAGGGAAAACAATGTCAACAAAGAAGATTATCTGAAAGCAACGCATGATCCGTTCTCTTTCCTGTATGTGGATAAGCCAAGGAAATGGATCGCTAAAAATTTTGATGAAAGCATTTAAAATGAGCTATTTAAATGGACTGCTTTCTAAAACAAGCACCTCCCAGGGGGGCCGAGATGGAAAAGATGGACTGCCAGGCGTTGGTTTCAAGCTGACACCAGCAGGGGATTATGACCTGCAAAGGAAACGCATGACCAATGTCGCTGAAGGAACGGGGAATTCGGATGCAATTACCAGACATCAAGTTGACACGCTTGCAGCGCAATTGCGGGCAGATTCACTTCAGGTTGATGGTTCCTCGCATATGACTGGGGATCTTGACCTCCGAGGGCAAAACCTCATTAACCCCGGGGAAATAAAAATGAATCGCAAACTGATCACAAATCTGGAAACTGATGAAAACAATGATTTGTCAGCGCGGTGAATATGATTACTCTGGAGAAATTTCACCCCAATTTCACCCCAATTTCACCAACGCATGAAGTCACGAAGGATATTGATTTGAAAAAACGTTTCAATGTTGTCCAATCAAAACAACAAACATGGCATGATTTGGGAGCGCATTATAACAATCTGGTTTCTTTTAATGACGTCAAGAATATCTTCTTATCCTGCAAAGAGGCGTTTCCAATGGAAACTAGTTTAGATATGGGAAATCACACCATTTTTAACGTGAAAGATCCCGAAGTTGCCGATCAAGGCGCAAACAAAAAATATGTGGACGACCAATCCGCGAAAAAACTTTCGTTGGAAGGTGGAACAATGACTGGAAACCTGAATATGAACTAGCAACAAATCAACAATATTGCAGCGCCAACTCTGGGTCATCAACCCGCGCCAAAATCTTATGTTGATCTCAAGATAGCAAATGTGGTAGTCCACACGATAGAATTAGAAAATAAGCTCAAAAAATATGTAAATGAATCACATATCACGTCAACCTCTCACCCGAAAGATGAATTCCGCCATCTAATGGAAGATGTGGATGAATCCAGCTCTGAATATGGTATGACAGTGACTGGAATAACTGATTTTTCAAGTTCGCCGCATCTTTTCAATAAGAAGGCGTACGATTTGAAAATAACAAAAGATCATTTTAATGAATACTCTGGGAGACTTGGATTCAATATGTTCAAACTCCCAGAGGGAGAATACACTATTTGCATTGAATTCTTCCCCGCGTCAATGGATGGTGTTAGTGTTAATGTCGTGAGCACCAGCCTGAATATTACTCAACAATCAACAAAGAAGTTTGCTGGGTATACCCGATCCATCATCCACATGCATAAATGGCAGATCACTCCACCTGAATTCATTTATCTGGATCTGAAATGGCGGGGAACTGCCGAATCAACTCCAGAAGGAAATGCAAATCTGATCGTGTATGGCATTGCTGCATTTCAAGCGGATGTTCCGAGCTCTGTAATTGATGCGCCTTTTGTTTTCGAAGCAGGGAGTGGGAAGATGGTGATGGAGACTGCACTTGATTTGAATGGACACACGTTTCCTCCAGAAAAACTTTTTTCTTTGGAGAAAACGTTTTCCTCCAGAAAAACTTTTTTCTTTGGAGAAAACGTTTTCCTCCAGAAAAACTTTTTTCTTTGGAGAAAACGTTTTCCTCCAGAAAAACTTTTTTCTTTGGATTAAAAAGTTTTCCTCCAGAAAAGCTTTTTTCTTTGGATTAAAAAGTTTTCCTCCAGAAAAACTTTTTTGTTTGGAGAAAAAGGTTTCCTCCAGAAAAACTTTTTTGTTTGGAGAAAAAGTTTTCCTCTAGAAAAACTTTTTTCTTTGGAGAAAAAGTTTTCCTCCAGAAAAACTTTTTTCTTTGGAGAAAAAGTTTTCCTCTAGAAAAACGTTTTTCTTTGGAGAAAACGTTTTCCTCCAGAAAACCTTTTTTCTTTGGAGAAAACGTTTTCCTCCAGAAAAACTTTTTTCTTTGGAGAAAACGTTTTCCTCCAGAAAACCTTTTTTCTTTGGAGAAAAAGTTTTCCTCCAGAAAAACGTGTTTCTTTGGAGAAAACGTTTTCCTCCAGAAAAACTTGTTTCTTTGGAGAAATCGTTTTCCTCCAGAAAAACTTGTTTCTTTGGAGAAAACGTTTTCCTCCAGAAAAACTTTTTTCTTTGGAGAAAAAGTTTTCCTCCAGAAAAACTTTTTTCTTTGGAGAAAAAGTTTTCCTCCAGAAAAACTTTTTTCTTTGGAGAAAAAGTTTTCCTCCAGAAAAACGTTTTTCTTTGGAGAAAATGTTTTCCTCCAGAAAAACTTTTTTCTTTGGAGAAAAAGTTTTCCTCCAGAAAAACTTTTTTCTTTGGAGAAAAAGTTTTTTTCCAGAAAAACTTTTTTCTTTGGAGAAAAAGTTTTCCTCCAGAAAAACTTTTCTCTTTGGAGAAAAAGTTTTCCATCAGAAAAACTTTTTTCTTTGAAGAAAAAGAATTCCTCCAGAAAAACTTTTTTCTTTGGAGAAAAAGTTTTCCTCCAGTAAAACTTTTTTCTTTGGAGAAAAAGTTTTCCTCCAGAAAAACTTTTTTCTTTGGAGAAAAAGTTTTCTTCCAGAAAAACTTTTTTGTTTGGAGAAAAAGTTTTCCTCCAGAAAATCTTTTTTCTTTGGAGAAAAAGTTTTCCTCCAGAAAAACTTTTTTCTTTGGAGAAAAAAGTTTTCCTCCAGAAAAACGTTTTTCTTTGGAGAAAAAGTTTTCCTCCAGAAAAACTTTTTTCTTTGGAGAAAATGTTTTCCTCCAGAAAAACTTTTTTCTTTGGAGAAAAAGTTTTCCTCCAGAAAAACTTTTTTCTTTGGAGAAAAAGTTTTTCTCCAGAAAAACTTTTTTCTTTGGAGAAAAAGTTTTCCTCCAGAAAAACTTTTCTCTTTGGAGAAAAAGTTTTCCATCAGAAAAACTTTTTTCTTTGAAGAAAAAGAATTCCTCCAGAAAAACTTTTTTCTTTGGAGAAAAAGTTTTCCTCCAGTAAAACTTTTTTCTTTGGAGAAACAGTTTTCCTCCAGAAAAACTTTTTTCTTTGGAGAAAAAGTTTTCTTCCAGAAAAACTTTTTTGTTTGGAGAAAAAGTTTTCCTCCAGAAAATCTTTTTTCTTTGGAGAAAAAGTTTTCCTCCAGAAAAACTTTTTTCTTTGGAGAAAAAAGTTTTCCTCCAGAAAAACGTTTTTCTTTGGAGAAAAAGTTTTCGTCCAGAAAAACTTTTTTCTTTGGAGAAAAAGTTTTTCTCCAGAAAAACTTTTTTATCCAAAGAAAAAGGTTTTCCTCCAGAAAAACTTTTTTCTTTGGAGAAAACGTTTTCCTCCAGAAAATCTTTTTCTTGGTAAGCGGGCGGGCGGGCTTTTTTTTTCTGAAATCTGCAATTTTCAAATTGGTTTTCGTAGATTTGTAAGTTTTCATGTGGGTTTCCTCCAGAAAACTTTTTTGTTTGGAGGAAAACTTTTCTCCAATGAAAAATGAAACCACTTGAACGATTTTTGTCGTTTTTCCCCTTTTTTGCAAAAAAAGGGGGTATACGTGGTTTTTTTCTGGAAAAATCATAAGAAGGCCAGGTATGGGTATACCTGGCCTTTTTATGATTTTCTACTCCCTTTTTCTCCTTTTTTTCATGGGGTGAATCACCATTTTTTCCTGAAAATATGTTTTTATGGAGGATTTTCTCCTCCAATTCTCCAATGCCCCCAAGCCAATGTAGAAATTCCATCCGGGCAAATGAATCTCTTATCATCTCCCGCAGAAAGAGCTGTTTTATTGATTGTCTGGGAGAAAAGTTCCTGCTTTTCACTCCTGATAACATTCATCGTTCTCATCTGGTTTTTGCCCGTTTGGAGGCAATTTAGAAAGTCTTCACGAGTGATTCTTTTTTTCACAACTCCTTTTTTCACTCCTTTTGCTTTCTTTGTTTCTCCCCCACCATATTTTTTTAGGGAATAAAGCTTGGTTCTCAACCCAACAAATTCTTCAATTATTTCACCGCAGGCTTCATCTTTCATCATCCCCAAAACTTTTTTATTTCGCCTTTCTATCCCACTGGGGTGATTTTCTGGGAATTCAGAAGTATCAAACCATCTGTCAACATCCCCAGCAATATCAGCGAATAAATCGTCAGTTTCTATCTCATAAAGCAGTGAATCTGTGTCAGTGAAACATAACTGTGCTTTCTTCCATTTTTGTTTGACAAATTCATAATGGAAGTTGACCATGAGAGTTTTGGAGAGATCAAGAATTGCTTGCCCAACAAAGACTGGTTTATTGAAGACCAACTCTGTTCGTTTCATATGAACCGCAACTAAATTTTCATTGAAAATGGTGAAATGAGCAAAGCTGGGTTTGGAGGTCAGCCTCATGAATTTTTCTCTCGAACACACAAGATGAATATCAACTCTTTTCCGAATATTTTCCATTGTCTTTCCAAAGACAGCGTTGTTCATCAGTTTGAAGAAATCTTTCTCAAATGCATTCTTGCTTTTCATCCGCAGAGTTGCGTTTTTCTCGATGAAAGACTTAACCAAGTTTCTTCCCTGAATGTGACTCCGCGGTGAATCTGCTTCAGTTTCAAACCCAGATTCAACGCCTGCTTCAAAGCTTTTATATGAACCACCATCTTAATTTTATCCCATAAGTTGGGAACCAACTTTTCAACTCCATTGAGTTTGACGCGTTCGGGAAGCAAAGGAAAATCAAAAAAGTCATGCAGCTCTTTTGGAACATCAACATCAACCTCCAAAACACAGGGGATTTCTTCTCAATTTGTCAATTCTTCTTCTGTCATCCATCTGAATCCATCAACTGGAAGAGGATTTGTCATAGCCCAAGCATAAAGGCCATTTGCATCCCAATAAGCGATGAATGTCGATGGGTTTTCTGGATTGAAATCTTTCCCCATGAATTTGTTGTTTGCATTTGCTTTGCGGTGAAAGATGGTTGAAACTCCCCCACGAATTCCTCTTTCGAAGAAAAGCAGCATTTCTGGGTCAGTCAACAACTGCAATTTCACTTTGCTTTCTTTCAAAGCTGCTTATCAAGCCAAACCAGGGGAAGTAAAGAACCAAGCAGGATACAAAACATAATGTTTCTTGCAAACCTTCCTGAATTCCTGGAAAACATCTGCCAGCAGAACCACATCAGCTTGGAGATAAACATCGTGGAATTCTCCCATGTTTTTTATTTCCATTTCTCTCCAAACTTTCTTTGCATATTGAAAGTCATCATCTGAAATTCCCTCCTCATTCAACTGGGAAAAGAAATCTTCTTTTGGAGGAAGACTTTTCTCCTGGAATTTGTGTGTTGAATCCAGCCACTCATAAGGAAAAACTCCTTTCCTTTTCAACAGATCAGTTTTTTCTCCAAAAAAGATTTCTGGTTTCGATGAAATCATCCGCAGTCAGATTCTTCACCAGATTTGACAGGGGAGCAGCCATGAATCTGGCAGAATCCAAAAATCGAATTTCATGCCAAAATTTCTTGTCTTTTTTCCACCACTCTTCTGTTTTCTTCACTCCCATAAGAATCTTTGTGGAGAAAGAAATGAACTTCTCTTCATTGTTTGGAATGCAAGTGATATCTCCTTCCACCACTCCCAGGTTTTTCACGAAAAGATGAGAATCATACCCAGTCAGGTTGTGGAAAATAACTGGGGTGAACTTGAGTTTCTTGAAATTCAGATTGCAAGATTCATGGGCTGCTCCCCTAAATTTTCCTGTGAAATGGCAGTGGTCTCTGACTTTCTTTTCATCTTTTTTTAAATCTTCTTCACAAATCCAGCAGGTTTGGGAGTTTGTGAATTTGATTTCATCTTCTTCCCTGAAAATCATCTTTTTTGGAACCTGAATTGTTTCGGAATCTGAAAGACAAACTTGGTGATCTTTTTCACAAAGATTTCCCCCACATCAAACTCATCATTTTCTGCCCGGAAAAGGACGGGTTTTCGTTTTATGAATGGAGAAACCAAATGAAACGTGAAAGAACAGGGAATATGCTTTTGAAATTTCTCAGTGAAACTGTTTGTTGTTTCCCTGCTGACTGAGGAAATCTTTTCTTGCCTGGCTTCAAAATCAGCAAAGATGACGAATGGGAAATCCATTTTTTATTGACGTTTTTGAACTTCACTTCACTCCCCTCCTCAGGCATTGTGATTTTTACCGCATCGAAATTCCCGCATGATTGGAGGTGATTTTCCAGCTGGTCTTGACTGGGGAAATGATTGAGACATCTCCTGCAGACATTGAGTGAACCGTTGTGATTTGAAATTTGTTTTGACAAAAGTCTGCTGAGACTTTTTATCCAGCAATAATGAGATTTATTCCCCAATTTAATCCATAGCAGATCAATTTCTTTTCCTGTTTGGGTGGAAATTCTCAGCGGAAAAACCTTTCCATTTGTGAAACCAAAAACATTCACAGAAAGTCTCGGATTTCTTCTTTCAAACTTGTCAATATCTGAAAGTGGAGTTGGAAAAGAAATTCCTCCCCAATTGAAGCTTGTGGATTGTTTTCTCAGCTGGAGTGAAATTCGTTCTGGATGAATTTCAGTGGGGAAAACTGCTCTTGTCACTGCCCATTTAAAACAAAATTCATCGTGATTCTTCATATTCACAATAGCATCCTTATTCCTCAATGTGGAGGGAAGTTTCACCCATGAGCTTCCTCCCAACGGGTGATACTCAGCAAAATGAATTATTAATTCAATAACTCTTTCAAATCTCCAATTTGATCCCCGTCTTTGGAAATTTGCAAGATTCTCAAGAATCCGTTCAACCATCTTATTGAATAAATCTTCTCTGTTTGTTCCCTCTAAATTTGTTTAAATTCGGGAATGAAAATCAGCTGGTTCTTCAATCACTTCTCCAGTTGATAAATTCGTTCTGCTCATTCTACAGGAGAGAATCAGTTTGACTCTTGTATTTTTATTTTTCTGGAAGAGATTTGTGACTGTCTGTCTGTTGTTGGCTAGAAACCCATGGGGAGTGAAACCATCTCTCCCCGGAATGCGATATTGTCTCGCAAAATTCTGCAGAGCTGATCTTTCTGCTTCAACTCTCGTTTCCCAGAGTTTGCTGATCTGCTGTTTCAGTCTTTCAACCGCGGGATTGATTTTTCTTTTGAGTTGGGTTGTAGATTGTTGAAGCCATCTTGTCCAGTCGGTGAAAGTATCAATCACTCTTTCAACTACTCTGGGAATATTCTTTTGTTTTGTTTTGACTTTTTCAGGGATAAGAACAGGAACATCTATCTCTTCATTTTTAAAATCCAATGGATTTCTTCCGCGGAGAAACTTTTCCAATTCTGCTTTTCTCATTCGCGACCAACCTTTCAACCCAGATGATCTGGCGATAGATTGCAATTCTTTCAATGTTGGCATTTTAAATAAAAAAAGATTTCTATTTAAAATGAAGTTTTCAATTGAGGAAGAAGGAAAAGAAAAAAAACTTTTCTGGAGATTCAGCGATGCAACTCTGGAGACAGGGCTTGACTCCCGAACAATCTATCTCGCTTTGAAAAACGGGAGAGAAAAGTATAAAAGAAGATCAGATGGAAAAGTTTTTTTCATTCGAGAGGAAAAGGAGGAGGAAAAGATATTCGTGATAGATGGAGAAGATTTCAAATCCCTCGATCAGATCGAAGAAAAGTTTGGTATTTCCCCAACAAAACTATTGAATCAAATCTTGAAAAAGAAAAAGCATTTCATTGACAGCGAAGAAATTTCTCATTCAATTGATTGGATTTCCCCAGACATGGAGAGAATCCTGGATCTGGAGAGACAAATAAAAATGTATAAAAATATAGGCAGAAAGTGTAAAGAGATTAAAACTGGGATATCATTGAAGAAAAAATAAATACCTTTGGTATTTATTTATTCAAAATCATCCTCAAACTCATCATCCTCCAGATGTTCATTAATGGAAGCAGCTTCGTGGAAAAGGGTGACAAAACAATCAGTCGCTGAACAGGTCACGGCTTTGCATCCACCACAAAATATGCGGGAAATTCGGAAGATAAGATGGCCTTCAAGTTTTTCCCCAATGTATTCATTGGGATTAAAACGAACTGGTTTTCTTTTTCCTTTTGGATCATTCAAACTGAATCTCAAAAATGGGACAGAAATGCCACCTCTGGCGTTTGTACGCAGTTTAGCAAAAACTTTTTCCATTTCACTCCTGTCACTTTTTATCAGGGTGAAATCGGTTGCTTTATAACTCCCAAATTTGGGATTTAGGGCTGCGACTGCTGATTTATTTTCCATCGCTAGATTTCTGATTTGGGTTTGAATCTCCTGAAACTTTTTCTTGATTTCAAATGGGGATTGATCCAGATTTACTCCCAATGAAAATGCATTTCTTGATTTCAAATTTAACTGGTTTATTATTTATCTGGAGAGGAATTTCAACAAATGGATGTGCTGTGTTTTTCAAAATTGGTTCTCCCGTTTTGATTTCACTTGCTTCGATATTCATTTTCTTTGGAGACAAAAAGATATTTTTTTATTTAAATTGGGAGTCATATTTCATCCCATATTTCTCCAGATTTAACCCTAAATCAATCATTATCCCATCGACTGCTTCCATTGCATGAAGAAATTCACTTTTTTAAAATTCTCCACTCCTCAGGGAAAAACGTAAATCAGATAAAGTTTTCTCATAGGTGGTGAAACCAAACTTTGCCTTCTCAATTCGACTTTTGAAATTCTTCATTTCATTAATTGTTTTCAAGATTAATCCAGCTCCTGAAATCACACCCAAAACAATGGGATTCATTGTAGCTGCTCCAGCAATTGTTCCAATCGCAACAAGAGCGGAAGATGAAAGATTTGAAATCAAATTCAATCTCTTGAAATGTTTATAAACTCTTTTCAAACACCAAAATCTTTTGTGGTAATACTTGTATAATTGTGTTATCTCCCCAACTGTTTCTGTATCCAGTGTGGGATCGATATGATTGAAATTGAAAATGGATTGTTTATTCATTTTTCTTGGAGAGAAATCTTTTTTCCTCAGATTTTTTTTCCTCAGATTTTGAATTTAATTCAGAATTTTTTACCCTGAAATCTGCGGAAAGAGATTTTGAATTATGAATTTCATAGATTTGTAAGATTTCCCCTGGGGAAAACCCACTGAAATAGAAAACCTATCGATCAAATCTGCGGAAAGAGACTCCAAAACGTTTTTGAATTTGACTTTCTCCTTTGAGAAATCTTTTTTTCTCCTGGGAAATGATTTTTTTTTCTCCTTTGGGATTTTATTTTTCTCTTTTGGGATTTTATTTTTCTCCTTTGGGATTTTTTGTTTTTCTCCTGGGAAAATATTTTGTTTTTCTCCTTTGGGATTTTTTTTTCAGATTTTTACCTTGATTGAAAATGTCGTCGTTGAAAAAATGGATTCCAACACCCCCTCATTTGAAAAACAGAAAAGCATTGGTGAATGTTCAAAACTGGGATGAAAAAAGTTCGTTGATGTGTTGCATTCTGAGAGGATTCAACCCTCCAGAAGATTCCCACCCAGAAAGATATTCAAGAAACTTGGAGCGAGAAGAAAGCAAATATCACTGGGGAGAATCTCTCCCAATCTCTGAAAGACTGGATTTCATTGAAGATTTCAATTATGTTTCTTTGAATGTTTTTGTGGAATCAGATGGGAAAATCATTCCCAGAAGATTGACAAAAGAAAGAAAAACCAATCATGTGAATCTGTTTTGGATTACCGGGACAGAGCATTTCTGCTTGGTAAATTCTTTGAGCCGTCTTCTGTCAAAACAAAACAAATATTCACACAAAACATTCTATTGCAGATTTTGCTTCAAAAAATCAGTGAATGAAAAAAAAATTGATGAGCATGAATTAGGGTGTGAAAATGTGAGAAAATCTGTGTTTGATTGAATTCATTTCCCTGAGTTTTTTTTTCATTCCCAGTAGATTGTTTTTGGGTGATATTTTGTTTTTCTCCTTTTGGATTTTTTATTCCTGGGAAATTGAATTTGTTTTTTTGTCCTGAGAAAATGAATTTGTTTTTCTCCTGTGGAAAACTTTTTCACCTATCTTTCAGGAGAAATCTTTTTCTCCTGTGAAAATCTTTTTTACCCCTAAAATAGATAGAGAAAGAGAGATGCCAGACCACACCGACCCCTGATTCCTACGTCGTAGAAATGTAGTGTATATACCCAAATAAATTTCTTCAATAATTAACGCTAAAAATCAGGGGTCGGGGTGGTCTGGCATCTCTCTTTCTCTATCTACTTACGGATAAGGTGGAGGGTGGGGTAGGGGGAGGGGGGTTGGGGGTGGTTGTCGGTGGAGCAAAATGCGTATGAGAGGGGACTGGGTCCAAAGGTCCTTTCGTATTCACGAGTTGGCTCGTAGGAGCCTTTGATTAATAGACTGTTAACGAACCCATGACTACTGTACTCGTAGCTGGCCTATATATACCAGCTAGTGAAAAGCAAGGTTACCCCAACAAACGGCCTTCCGGTACTCGTTCCCGCAGTACCGTTGTGGCTGGGTGGACATGGAGAGGTGCTGTGCAGTGTTCTCCCTAGCCCTAGCCCTGGCCCTGAGGAAGACTAGTTCTATTAGTTGAAATATTAGCCATTTAATAAATTTGCCCTTTGCCGTAGTGCCAGTCTTGCATTCAGTTTTGTATTTTCACATTCAAGTGACGCCTGGCACGAGATCTTTCACAAGGAACTCCTGCAATTACCAGCAAGTTTAATTTCTGCGTCGTGTGGACCTCCACATTCAAAGGTTCTTCCTTTCAAGCCATATGGGCTCCCTGGTTTGATTTTGGAAAACCTGAAAGCCACCTGGCTTGAAAGGATTTGTCATGCTTGAAGATACAGTGTAGTGTAGTTCGTATAATTTTCAATATTTTGTTTATTTAATTCTGTTTAAAAATTCAAAAAGAAAACACTTATTAAATTAATTTACTTGTTTTTTCAAAAAAATAAATTCCAATTCGACCTGGAATTCGAGGGCCACAGGTTTGTCAGTCACATGACTGTTAGGTGTCACTATCGCAAAACAAAGTTGATTTATTTTATTTTTTATTTACTTGCCAATAGCTAAAATGATTAGTATCACCAAAACAGTCAATAAATATTTGACACCTTGATGAACTTACTTTGCCGCGACAGTGGCGAAAGGCCATTGTGCCAAAACGATAATTTGATGCAAGTCTCAATACCCACTGGCCTTCCCAAAATCCTAAGGAGAGAACTCGTTCTGCGAAGTAGTATCTCCACTGCGGCGCAAAAAACTCTTTTCAAAGCGTTCTTCAGATCGAAAGTTTGAGTTACTTGACCACTAAACCACTATAGAGGCAGCCAGGCGATCAATATTCTCTTGGCGTAAAAGTTGTTGTGATCACAAAATGCGCTCCTTTTTCAAGTACGTCGCTTGAAGAGAGACACGATTGGGTATCGACTGGAGACAAGAACAGTTTGAGAACCTTTTGGGAAGTCTATTATCACTTCTAACAGTCAAGCAGTATTGAGTCAATGTCATGCTTAGTACGTACAAGAACGTAAGTACACACGAAATAAGCAGTATGTTTGTGTGCACCTAGACTTCTATTGGTAACCTCAGCTCTTCAAGTACTTACTTAAAGCTCTTTTGAAAACAATTATGACTATGTTGTTGTTGTTTTCTTAAATACTTTTTTGGTTTTCTATAACTGTCACGATGTCATACAAATCTCGAGTTTGCGATACTTGCATACTATGGTGCTGAACGTTTCTACATATTCTTTCCATTTACTTAATTAGGAACAACATTTTCATTAAGAGATCAAATGCATCACTCTCCAAATCTTTATGTGCCTGCATCAGCGGAGCACCCAACGAATCGTTTCGATGGAAAAGCTGTTCGGAGAGCTGTTCGGAAGCAGTTCGGAAGCTGTTCGGAAAATAACCGAAAAGCTCAAACTGTATAGCAAACTAAATAGCAAGACACTATGTGCGATGTGGAGGGATGTTCTACAACCATGGATACACCAAATTGAAGAAAAATTGTCAGGTGAAAAGCATAAACCATGAACGATGCGACCCAAAGGTTTACTGGGAAGTTGGAAAATTTAATCTTCGTCTGTGGCAGAATATACATTATATTAACACAGAATACATAAATCATGCTCTTAAATGTCTCAAACAAAGAAAACATCTTGATTATCAAGAAATAGAATGTAACTAGCTTGCCAATGCTGCCTACCCAGAATCCCATTCGGTCTCATCGTTCATGGTGTATGCTTTTTTAAATGACAACGTTTCTTCAATCAGGTGTATATAACGGATTAACTGGTTAGTTTTAAGTTAAGGTTAGGGTTAGCAGTTCATAAAGTTAAATTTAGGCCTAAACAACCCGGGAAGCTAGGTGATACTCTGGTAGTGTAGGCTCTGTAAGCCTAAGCCTAGCTGAGGTAACAGGCTGAATCCTGAGTGGGGATTTTGAGTTTTTGATTTTTGGATTTTGTGTCAACATTACATTATATAATTCTCAATAAGTGTCCGAGGTGGTATAGGTGGATTTTGTCTAATGCTAACCCTAGCCGGAAGGCTAGCATAGCTTTGCAACCACCCAGCTGGGCTGAATTTAGCCACCTCTCATGTACACTTATATCAGGTCAAATTGAACCCCTCTCCACCCCGCTAGGTTAGTGCCCTCACCGCGGTGAGAGACCAACGACCACAAAGCCCAGTCACTGGCCAACACCAGGGCTACAATGGTGGCGCAGCACATCACTGGACATTATTGCGCATCATTAGGACATCATAAATCATTATTACTATTATTCAGCATCATTAAGTAGCATAACATATACAGAAGACCGACACGAATTTATTACCCGAAAAATGGCTATCTTTTCCGTCCTGGATTTGAAACTCAACCGCGTTTGTTGGTGGAAAAATATTAAGGGATTGAAACGACGTTCGCTTCTGGGGTAGCTTCAGGTTTGGTTCGATAAGCACCTCGACAGCGTCGTTGAACCGAATTTTTAGTAGCTGCATCCTTTTATAGCAGTGGCTGCATGCGAGAGAAATGAAGGAAGAAGGACTGGAACTATACAGAGCAGGAAATTATCGCTCAAAATACAGAAACAAAATGAGGGAACCAGCTGTGAGATAAAAGGTCTGCAGCCCTTGAACTGAACATAGCTTTGGAATCAACTCTTTATAGCGACGACGAATGAACTGAGCTGTGTTGCCTTTTATTTATGGAAATACACCCAGGTCAGGTTTGTATCTCAGTAATCACAACCTCAAGAATGGTACAAACTGAATAATATTAACAATAATACTTGTCAACTGCTCAAAACGAAGAAAAATAATTCAAATATAACAGCCGTATATTCTTCGAATTAGAGGCAGATTCCGACCACTTTTGTTTCGACTCGGGCAAGCAAGAATTGCCGTAACTCTACAAATGTTTCATCAACCCTGAATTCCGGATAAAACCGGCGAACGTTTTGGGGAACCAATTCAACCGTTTTTTACTGTCGTTAACCGGCTTTTACATATGCAACTTTATTATTGCTCCTTTAATATCATCCAAGTCGCAAATGCCGATCACACTAGGAATTCAGTACAAGTTCAGATAATTGAACATCTCCTTGAAATTTGTTTCTAAAACTTTTCACACTGAGGAAATATTAAGTATGTAATTATTAATAACTTCTTTCTCCAAACCCGTGAAGAGAACAGTTTACATCTTCATTGAGGGTTTACATCTTAATTATAAACAGTATCAAGACGAAACAAGTTCTCGACCTGAGAAGTAACCGATTCCAGTATTCTGGCATGTACAATGCTTTTTTATTATTATTATTATTATTTCTGACGAAAAAATAACAAAACAGCGACGAATAGACTGAGCTATATATTACTCTCGATTCTCGTTTAAGTCAAATGCCTGTAATATACCCTGAAATGTACACTGATTTGATATGCGCGTTCTAACCCTCATTGTTATGCGATCGATTCATACTCTGTCAGCTGTCAGTAAAACCTGTCAGCCCTACACAAACTTTAATTGTCGAGACTAAGGCACGGAAGCGGTGGAACCAAGTAAAAATGGATAAGAATAAGAAAAAAAAATACCTTTTCCGCTTACATGCCTCATTTAGTTTTATTATTCAAACACAAAAAGGAAAAACGCTTACTGGTAAATTCTATCTGAACATTAAGCGAGCCGTCTTTTCAGAGTATTCAGTTCGTTTATTAATGGTCGGAGTTAAATCTTCTACAGTCAAATTCAACTGAAAAAACGGAAATAAGTCCACGAGTCATACTGTAATGCCTAAAATCGCGCACGAGTCACAGGTGACCACTCGGCCGGAGCTTAACCCGGTTTCTGTGGCATGAAGCGACTAGGAGTATTAAGTGCTACTTCCTCCCTGAATGGGATGCTAGTCCATCGCAGGGTTATCCAATGCAGCATTTTGTTTATACACCTGGGTGGAGAGAGACAATGTGCAGTACAGTTTCTTGTCTAAGGAAACAACACGACGGCCGAGACCACCAACCTTCCATCTGAAGTCCAACGCGCGAACCACTACTAACCACTACATACCGCACCTCCCATACTCCTCGAGTACTGTACTAAAGTGAAGACTGAAGACTCTCGCGCCAGTTAACTCTATCCTAAACATTGAGCAGGCTTCTGGGTAAATACGCGCGCAAAGAGAAACTATTTCATTTATTTCTTCACTTTTAAGTCCCTTAGAAAATAAGGTTTCAATGAAAAACCGAATTTAATAATCTGAATCGAAATGCGAATTGAATTCAATTATACGGTCACTGTAAACAGGCATAAAATAAACGATACAGATTTACCAAAGTTTTTGTACCGGTATTTCTAATTATTTTAATTCAGTGGACCTGAGTTACATCTGCTACGAAAAGGACAACAATTTTATAACTCTTTTCGAATTTAAACAGCGCACTGATATTAAGCAAAGGTAAATGACAACGATAGCACAAATTAAAACTCGAATTACTTGATTGAGTGATTTATCCGGTGGATAGCGCTATCCACCTTTTTAACAACCGGGACCTGCTTGGTAAAGAGGACAGAATTTTTCATCAAATGACTATGAAACATATTTATAAATGCAATCATTTCAAACTGCTGTCTCGAAATGCTGTGGTAAAAACGTAGTGATACAGAATTCAAAATAAAAGTAACAGTTTTACAATCACTACTGTAAATATCATCTTTATCGCAGGAGTCGTTTAATCGGCCGTGAGATACTTTTGTTAATATCGAAAACAGAAATCAGCAATCTTCATGAACGTATTGTTATTTTTTCACAAACAAGTCGAATTCGTTTGTGTTGACTCGCAAACGGCAAGGCTATTTAATAATTATTAATTTAGATGATAATATGGAAGTTGAATTTTTCAGATCGGTGTCAAGAGATCAACAGAAATGTATTTTATAAAACCACTGCCCGTACTTTATTTCCAATCTCACGTCGCTATTCACTCTGGTGAAAGAAAAGCGTTCAAGTATATTAAGGGCATAATTAATGATGAAAAAGTCAACAGTGAAATTCTCGTTAAAAACGAGTATGTCTACAATGATGACATAATTGTGAGGGAAATCATAACAAACTAGACTGTGTATTCCCGCCATTTCTGGATAGTCGAGCGAGTGAGCTAATCGCGCGCGATATCAAGGGTCATCCGAGGAACAAAGATGGAGTGATATACAGACTAAAATTTGAAACAACTAATGACCAAGTTCCAGTTTTGAAATTAATATTCCGAAAACTACCTTTATAAACAAGTAATCAATTTAATTTCAAAAATGTCTGGAGATGCTTTTGCGACAAATGAAGACTGAAATGTTACGTTTTTTCATTTCACAAACAAGTGAAATTCACATGCATTGGCTTGCAAACTGCACGGAAAATAAGTATTTCATAAACGTTGTATTCGGCCCATTATCGAAAGATCCACACTCTACCGGCATATTCAAAAAACAATGCCTAAATTTTTATTTTTCTCTCTAGTAAAATAGTACCTTCTCGAATCACAGTAGTGACTTGAATGACGATAAAAAGTCAACAGTGAAATTCACGTTAAAAACATGTATGTTCTACAATGATGACGGGTGCAGTGCCTGCCAAAAGTTGATGCCTCAACTGTTGTTTCCAACACACAATACTCTTGAAGTGAAGAGCTTTTAATAAAACGAACAATCAGAATTTACTTTCTAACTAAACAGAAAAAAGTAATGATCCGATGGTTAGCTAACAGATGTCATCCTTATAATATTTAATGCTTGTGTGGGGTCATCCGGACTCTGAAAATAACTTGATATTTGTCTGGTACTATAAACAGGAACTTAAAGTCTCCACTGTAATTGGATATAGCAATCAATACCACATTGTAAATATTTAATAGTGATTAGTAGCTATTGAAACCGTTTAATTCATGGTAAACAACAAACTCGCTAGAACACGAACAAGAGTCAACAGAAATGAAGAAAAAATCGAACGCAAGCGAAAGTTGCTCATTACTGCTTTACAGTGAGTTGTTCAACAAGTAGCTTGAGCAGAAAAGCTTACAACCTTCCGTATTTACAGGTATGATCATTTTCCCCGTTTTCTATCCTTGAATCACCTTCTTTTGGGGTTTTTTATCTGAAATTCAATTCGGATGTTGCTTTAGCTGAGAAAAATGTGTTTAAATTTTGGTAGAGTTTTTCTGGATATGCAGAAGCTGAGTAGTATCACGCGCTTCAATATTTTACAGCTATATAGGGGTCATATCCAATTTTAAAACGCTCGAGTGAGCCT
This sequence comes from Cladopsammia gracilis, assembly GCA_022457155.1. Lineage (NCBI taxonomy): Eukaryota > Metazoa > Cnidaria > Anthozoa > Scleractinia > Dendrophylliidae > Cladopsammia > Cladopsammia gracilis. Next base: position 255,021 of record JAJGOT010000550.1, read on the forward strand.
ACTGAGCGGCACCAAGTTAGTTGTACGGTGGACGTACACGACTAAGAACGTCGAATTTAAACTGATAAGTTGGTTCTGTTTTCTTGTCCAATGATCTTTATCATGAAAGTGAAAATAAACGAAGAGTGGGTCTATCGAGTTAGAATACCCTCAGAATTTCAATTGTAAACTATCCAGTTCTGGCGCGAATGGAAAGCACTTGTGTGCTAACCTTACTTAGCACACAAGGCCATATAAAAGTTGAAGAAAAAAATTAAGGAAAAATTGAATGGAATTTATATGGAAAAAACTGTAAATAATAGCAGTTTATATACATTCACTATCAAAAGAGTTAAATTTATGAATAGTGTTTCAATTACTAATGGAGACGCTTTAAGAGTTCAAAAGCGACTTTCACTCAATTCAGCAACTGTATTGTTTTTTTTTTTTTAATTAAATAGCTATAGATGCTTACAAATTTCTAGTTCACTTGTATATGTATTATATATAGTTTTTGTTCAACTGTTTTCATAGCAGATCGTTATAAAGACAAGATGGCGACTACTCTGTCTCTGGCCATGTTATGTTTATTTGCGATGTCACTCTTGGCTTGTGTCGGGGCGCAGAATAAAACCAAACAACCATCTTACAATATGGTGAGTTAGTTCGTGCGTTACCTCAGTGTAAAATTCTGACCATATTTGAACAAATGCGATTTCTATGTAAATATTGACTTAACTTCGACTTGAAGGATTTAAGAGAAAACAATCATGAAATCGCATAAGTTTAATTGTGATACTGTAACATCTAAAACTAAAATCGAAAGAACAGAGAACAAAAATAACTTACAACAAAAAAATATCACTGAAATTGGATCAGTGTAAAGGTCAGCTATTTTCAATGTATTTCCTTCGAGGCAAAGCGAGCGATGACTTTAAGTTACACGAACTGACCCGAAAGTGTTGACATGAAAATTACACTATACAAGATTGTACTAAACATGATTGTACAAACGTATCTGTGATCTCTTATTCCAAACAGCAACCTCCTCCCTTCTGTTATGGGGGTGTCCCCGGTATGCATGGCAAGCCTGGTTGCCCTGGGGCACCAGGCCGTGACGGACGTGATGGCCGTGAAGGACTGAAAGGTGACCAAGGAAGCCCAGGAAAGACTGGACCTCAGGGACCTCCTGGTGTAAATGGAAAAGATGGTGCTAAAGGAGAACCCGGTGTCCAGGGTCCTCCCGGTAAAAAAGGAGAGCGTGGAAAGAGTGGATCAAGTGGACTCCCTGGGACACCTGGTGTTATGCCTTTTAAGAACTGGAAAGAATGCGCATGGAAAAACGTGAACGATCAAACAGACAACGGTTTGATTAAGGTAGATGAAACTAGAATATGAAAATGCCTTGCATTTAATCCACGTTTCATTTTTTCAGAAATTGTATGGGTGGTTTTCACGTTACGTCACGGCGGCCATGTTGGTGCACCAACATGGCCGCCATGGCCTTTGTCATTTGAGTCCCACAGGACTGAAGATCACGTGAGTGAAAACCATCTATTGCCTATAAAAGCTGTTGTCAAAATGCTTTCAAACAGACACAGTTATTCTTGTTCGATGAAGCTAAAATAAATTTTAGGAGTAAGCATTCTCCTCCATTTCCCGCTTCTAATTAGAGCGGTTTTCAATTGGGTGTCGAAAGTAATTTCGCGATCGCTTTGGTTTTGCATCGCTACCCTTTCTGATTGGCCAAAAATCTCGCGCCTCTTTCTCAACCAATCACAAGTAAGACTAAAACCAATCGTGACTTGCTCGCACGTGTCTTCCCGCGCTTGGCGCCGGCAACCTGTATTTGCTTCGAGCTCTGATTGGTTCATTGGATTGTCTGCGTTTGTTGTGATTGGCTGGCGTAATTGCTTTGGTTTTGGTTTTAAGACACTCAATTGAAAGCCGCTCTATAAACATATTTGTTTGATTATCCTTCCATTTCTTACTTTTTATTATTTTATAGAACTGTGTGTTCACCAAGAAGTTCACTGGTACAGCCCTTCATGTTTACTGGACTGGTTCCTTGAGAATCTACAATTGCGACCATTGCTGCAAACGCTGGTACTTCACTTTCAACGGTGCGGAATGTTCAGCTCCCCTTCCTATTGACGGTATTGTGTACTTGCAAAAGAAACCTCAAGATCTTCACCGAGTCCGCCATATTGAGGGGCACTGTAACAACATCCACAAAGGAAAGGTGCGCGTGGGATTCTGGGTCGGAAATTGTGCCGGATATGGAAATGTCGACGCTTACACAGGTTGGAATTCAGTGTCCCGGATCTTCATTGAAGAAGTTCCCAAAGCTCAGGCTTAAATCTTGGGCCTGAATCATGCATTCCTGCATATACACTTAATGGACGCTCATAAATTGCTTTTGCTAAAGTAATACTGTAGTATTTTTGTCAGATTACTGAGAAATGAAAACCGTGCTTTGTAATCGCTTGAAGTTGCTGATATCAATTAAAAGGCAGGATGTTTGAAAACTGAGACACGTGTGATTTTCTTTAACCCTTTTTCACTGTTATCTTTTCTTTTCAAATGATTGTTGAAAAATTTATAATGCAATTTTAAGAATAGGTGGAGGAAAGGCCCGCCATTCCGCCGCTTTCTCGCGTCCGCTCTCCGAGACTCCCGAACAGCGGCTGGTAGTCGAGCCTAGCTAAATAACCTTCGATGATCAGAGATGCAGTTCCTGCCGTTTCATCTCTCTGCATTGTTTATTAAAATAATATTTTCAAACGATCGTGTTAACAGCAGACTCACAAATAGTTTCAAAAACAGAACAAGATTCAGTTTAAGTGTCTGTCTCGTCTGAATCATCAGATTTTTACTTTGTCATAACCAAGCTTCGGTTGATAAAAAGCCTTGTTTCGTTTTTTCCCGGCTCGTTACACTTATTTTTACGAGTTATTGCTTCCTTCACGTTTTGAGCCATTCACAGTGTAACCCTGTCACACAAAAAACTGACTAATGAGGTTTGGCGCCCGGGGTGGGGTGGGGCTGGCACGCATATGAAAAGTCACGGGGATGCTCGCTGTACCTTGTCGGGATTTGACATGCGCTATTGGTACATATTTGGGTTTCAGTTTCATAACGTTATCAGGTGTCCGACACTCATCTGTCATTGCTTTCAAAATCTTCGCGCGAGTAGAACATTTTGTGACAATTTTTTGTCTTCTTTGGGTGCTAAATCAATTCACTTTTTCATTCTATATTTTAGATTATCTAAGTTCGCGGTACTCACAACCGCTTTCTCTACCAGAAGGCTTGCAAACCTGATTCTGCTACGTAGGCCGGGCTCTAACTTTTGTGCTTGTGGCCTCGGAAAGCCTTAAGTGTAACCAGTCAAATGAAAGCCTAAAGTATAATCATTCAAATGAAAGCTCTTGAATACTTTTCTGTGGTACTGTATGCTATACAAGGTAGCTCAAAAACCAAAGCAATTGTAGACGGATATACAGAGGCCGGAGCCACTTAACAAAGTGGGCGACCGCGTAGCTGTCCAAACGATGTCTGTGATTGGCGAACGATACACTTGATATATCTCTTGAACAATGCCCCTATCCCTAATAACTATCCCAACGGGACAAATCTATTGTTTTCTCAGCGAATCAAAGACATCGTTTGCACAAGTGCTTGACTACCCAATAAAGTTTGGAAACGGGAGACAAGGATACCGCAAGCGGATCAAATCAATTTATTTAAGTGTCAAAGTATTTAGTACGCGAGTACTAATTGTGGACACTTTCCAAATCAAATTGGAATTTGGAAGTGTTGGTTTTTGAGGAGACAGGGGAATCGAACCAGGATAATTCACAACCTCCGATCATCCTCTCCTAGCCCCCCCCCCCCCCCCCCCCTTCTGTGAAAGACTAATGCTCATAAAATGTCATTGGCTATCTCGTTCCCTTTTTGCTTTTTCTTTTTTTTATTCTACATCTCTTTGAAGAAGTAACACTGCCCAATTTTTACAATCGTTACAAGGTATTAAATTTACAGATCTCGTTGATTGTAAATTTTCTGACCACGTTACATGCTCTAATACCTCAATTTACTTGGAGACATCGCTTAACGTATCAACAACAGCAGTCAACTGTATTAGCTCACAGCCATTCCTTCTTCCCAAGAACAATCAGAGTCTGGAACTTCCTTCCTTCAGAAGAAGTAACATCTTTATCCTTAAATAACTTTAAGCAGTCAGCCATGCCAGTATCTAAAAGTGCCAGGGCACTTACATAGGCTTTAACCGCAAACCGACCCGCCCAGTATTAGAGAAATCTATTTGGGTGTAATCGATTCTAAGTTCTTAAGGCACATGTCATATGAACCTGGTATGTGGCCTAGCTCATCACCAGTCTCTCGTAGCTCAGTGGTAAGAGCATGCGACCGGTGTGTGAACCTAGTACATGTATATGGCCTAGCTCGCCACATGTCTCTAGTAGCTCAGTGGTTAGAGCATCTGACCGGTGTGTGAACCTAGTATATGGCCTAGCTCTCCATAAGTCTCATGAGCTCAGTGGTTAGAGCATCAGACCGGTGTGTGAGCCTAGTACATGTATATGGCCTAGCTCGCCACAAGTCTCTTGTAGCTCAGTGGTAAAAGCATCCGACCGGTGTGTGAACCTAGTATATGGCCTAGCTCTCCACAAGTCTCTCGTAGCTCAGTGGTTGGAGCATCAGACCGGTGTGTGAACCTAGTACATGTATATGGCCTAGCTCGCCACAAGTCTCTTGTAGCTCAGTGGTAAGAGCATCCGACCGATGTGCGGAAGGTCATAGATTCGATTCCTTTCAGGAATGATGAACATGACATGATGAAGCTCTTGAAGCTCGTGACATAATGAACATTATATCTTTGTAATGTACCATATCACATTTTTGTAAAACCTGCGTAACTTATTTCAGTATTCTGCGTCTTACACGTTTATGCTGGACAAAAAGTAAATGTATTCGTCGTCTCAAAATACGGTAACTTATTATTTTTTCCCGTTTAAACACAAAAGGATAAATCCAGGGCTAACACTACCCGGACTGCACTGCAGTTGGAGTTTATCCCAAACGCTATACACCTCTGCTTAAAGAACTAATATTTTACATTAACCCTTTAACTCCCAAGAGTGCCCAAATATCAAAATTAAAGAAAAATACCAAATTTCATTTTGCAAAATATTGAAAAACAAATGGTACCATGCAAAAGAACTGTTGAAGAGGTTTCATTTGAATGGTCACACTATAGGATTTCATCAACAGACTCAAAAGTTAGAACAAATGGTACCATGCAAAAGTACTGCTGAAGAGGTTTCATTTGAATGGTCACACCATAGGATTTCGTCCACAGACTCAAAAGTTAGAACAAATGGTGCCATGCAAAAGTACTGCTAAAGAGGTTTCATTTGAATGGTCACACCGTAGGATTTCGTTCACAGACTCAAAAGTTAGAACTACACGACATGTCTCCATTGACTCTGGGAGTGAAAGGGTTAAGCAAGAACAACATAAATAGTCCAGCCCGACATCTTTGGCCTAACTTGACACTATTTTCAACGTTACACCCTATAGAATCATGGAATGTGGTTTTATCAGTTGAGTTGATAAGGTAAATTGGCCACCGTAAAAAGATTAAAACAGTTGACGTTTTGAGCGCAAGCCCTTCGTCGGAGCGAATCAAAGAAATTGCGAGTTGTGTGTGGTTCATATATCGAACGGTGCAGCTAACCTATCTAAACAAGAATAAATTAGTTGAATGAAAAGAGGTCATTGATTCCGTGGGGATTAAGGTGGTTCGATACAGTTTTCTGGGGACCATACCAACATTTTTCAATCGGCTTTTAAGCGGCCTTCTCCAAGTCAGATCACGTGAAATTTTCACCACTAACTGGTTTTGAATTGAAGTTTTTTACTGATTTCTAAGTTTCTTGTTTATCGTCGTCATGGTAATATCGATTTTGCCAAACTTCAATTCAAAACCAGTTAGAGGTGAATATTCACGTTGATCTGACTTGGAGAAGACCGCTTAAAAGCCGATTGAAAAATGTTGGTATGGTCACCAGAAAACTGTATCGAACCACCTTAAGAGTACCGACTTCATTTTTTGTTCTAGATTTTTGTGGAATTTTTTAGGAATCAGTCGCTTTTCTTGGATAGATGTCGATTTATTCTCGGTTACGTAATTTTTATCTCGTGAATACGCGAAACGTTGAGCGAGATATAGTATACGGAACAGATATGCAAATTTTTTATCTCGTGAATACACAAAACGTTGAACGAGATATAGTATACAGGGACAGATATGCAAATTTTTTATCTCGTGAATACACAAAGCGTTGAACGAGATATAGTATACAGGGACAGATATGCAAATTTTTTATCTCGTGAATACACAAAGCGTTGAACGAGATATAGTATAGGGAACAGATATGCAAATTTTTTATCTCGTGAATACACAAAGCGTTGAACGAGATATAGTATACGGAACAGATATGCAAATTTTTTATCTCGTGAATACACAAAGCGTTGAACGAGATATAGTATACAGGGACAGATATGCAAATTTTTTATCTCGTGAATACACAAAGCGTTGAACGAGATATAGTATACGGAACAGATATGCAAATTTTTTATCTCGTGAATACACAAAGCGTTGAACGAGATATAGTATACGGAACAGATATGCAAATTTTTTATCTCGTGAATACACAAAGCGTTGAACGAGATATAATATACAGGGACAGATATGCATTTTTTTTATCTCGTGAATACACGAAGCGTTGAAGGAGATATAGTATACAGGAACAGATATGCAAATTTTTTATCTCGTGAATACACGAAGCGTTGAACGAGATATAGTATACAGGGACAGATATGCAAATTTTTTATCTCGTGAATACACGAAGCGTTGAACGAGATATAGTATACGGGGACAGATATGCAAATTTTTTATCTCGTGAATACACAAACCGTTGAACGAGATATAGTATACGGGGACAGATATGCACATTTTTTATCTCGTGAATACACAAAGCGTTGAACGAGATATAGTATACGGGGACAGGATATGTAAATTTTCACTCGTTCCATCATCTGTAAACTTTTTTTTTAATTCCCCAGTGTACTACGTGCCAAAAGATGATCGTTGTATTTTCATTCCCCAATGTATTACCTCATCCAGTTGTCTAGACAGTCTCGTTTCACACAATGCATATTTATGTCACGCTAAGACGTTTTGGTCGTTTTAAATCTGTTTTAGGTGGCTGAACACATTTTGCACGCGCTCTTCAATTTCAGCTGCTTACGTGAGTCAGCACGTGCAGAGTTTTGAAAAAAAAAACGTGGCGCCTGTTCAGCAGTCATTTTATTTTGCTCAGCGTGGATCGCTAAGTATTGTTTTTCATCTTAAATTCAAACAATTTGTTGTTCGTAAAAATGTTTGTTGAATCAATAGATAATTTATAGAACCAATGAAGAAATACACGGCCTTTTTGGTCGTTTTTGTCTTTGGATCCATTCTCGTCCCCAGAGCTCCACGGTTTTTTTTTAAATTACGTCTCGTGTAGCTCTGGTAACGGACAAAAATTTGAATTTTTTGATTGGCCGTTTAAAAATGAATGCGCAACAAGGTAAAAAAATTTATGCCTCTACGCATGAGGTTTTACTTCCGGTTGAATTTCAAATGTTGAAGTCCTATGACTACATCAACAAAACCAATGTTTTAATTTCAACGCATTCAACGACCAATGCCACCCAGTTTTGTTTGGTTTAGCAGGTAAAGATACGGCTGCTAAATTTCAAAGTATAACGGGATCTGATTGTCGCTAAATATGAGCGATTCGTTTCCGAAAATAAACAGTGTGTCTTGATAGACGAAGCTATAAGCGTCGACGAATATTAAAGAAGTTGATGTTGCTTGCAACAGGGTCGAGTACATGTATTGAAGGAGAGGTAGAAATCCTGAAGAAAGCCCAAGGGTGAAAAGACATATTACCACTAGGTTACCCATTTTAAATAACACAACAATGCTATCAGCACTTTTGTAAGCAGTTATATTTTCTTTATTTGGTAGTACTCTTTACTACAACTTGAAATACAAATCTAGGGAAACGAAGGTCCCTCGAAGCCCAATTAAAATAACATAAAACGAATGCAAAACAAAAATTTCTCGATATTTCTTACCACTGTTCGATGAAATAAGCCTAATCAATGACCACAGCGTGTCCATCAACAACCTTAGCTGTCCCATCAACTGATTTGGTCGGATATATGATAGCGTTCAGTGGCGAAACGATAAATACACAGCTCCCAAACGAAAGAAATCCGTTGACTTCTCGAGTGATTTCTAAAACCAGTAGGCAAAATACAAAGACAATCTTTCTTCTAAATAACAGCAGCACGTAAAGCTTTTCTTCTTTCCTATTTAGCGCGATGTTTTCCTGTAATTGTTCAAGTCTTGTACAGTCCTTTCGAACGCCATTCCACACACACAACATTCTCGTCTCCAGAGCTCAACCAAACGAAACGAGGGCTCTGGGGACGAGAATGCACACACGAAAGTTTTTTTTATTTCCGGTTTCTGGCATTGAGGAAGCGCAATAGTACATTAATGTATTAGGCATGCGCTAACGGATGTCGTGGATTTTACGACATCCGGAAGGCACTGTTACCAGAGCCCTTCGTTTTTTCCGCTGACCAAATGAAACGAAGGCTCTGGGGACGAGAATGCTTTGGATTAAAGTGCCCATAACCTAAAATTTTTTATTTTTTTATCTGAAACTAGACATTACTATAAGAACTTCTGCGAAAAAATTTTGCGATTTGAATAAAATACTTTTTTTTTACGAATTTTTTAAGTCTACATTTTTGTGGTACGCCCGCTCCGCTGTTCATTGAAACTGACAGGCTCGCATGTGACGTCATGTGACGTAAATTCAGGAACGCGCGTTGCCTTGCCTTCACCTTTCGTACACAAAAAACTCATGAAATCGCAATGTCTTCGCAAGAAGAGAATTTTTCTGAATCAGAAAACGAGAAATCAAGTACCGAGGACGAAACGATCGAGGTAGAAGTAGTAATAGAAGAAACAGACAGCAGTATACGAAATGATTCGCGGATGAGCCTCCAACTGACGAAGAATGGCTGCAAAACTACAGGCGAGAAGTCAACAGGCGGAAGAGCTGACAAAGCGTCTTGAAAACGGCGTGCTTGTGGGTGACTGGTCAGTTTATTTTGCAAGATCTCTGAGCTCCCGCTTGAAAAGTTTACAGGATACATCTGAATTGAATAAATCGAATACGTATGTTATTTACCGGCCGGGAGGAACGTATAGGAAAAAACTGTGCCCGAGGTCTTGAGTACGGCCCGAGGCCGCAGGGTCTTACTCAAGACCGAGGATACAGTTTTTTCCTATACGGACCGACCAAGGCCGGTAAATAACTTAATTATTTTTTCCTACTTTAATTCTGCGATTCGCCGAGAAAATCATTCATGTACAGCTTTCCAGGAAATGTTTCTTAGGCGCCGCGTAAGCTAAACTGAGACAACGCGGGCAAAATCTAAATTAACTCGGTAACCTTCACAACTTTCCATTCATAAACAAAAAAACTTCCTTTGCAAAGTGAACTCATTTCTACCAGTTTATGATTCTCGATAGAATAGACGGCTATTGTGTTTGCCTCCGGTGAGGATAGAGAAATATTCTTGCCTACAGCGAAGCCGTGGAAAGCTAAAGATATAACTTTAAAAACTTTTGAAATTCTTCTATTTGCTAAAAGGAAAGTCGAGCGTTAGGCTTTATTTATAGCAGGTTGAAAGTTTAAACTGAGCTATTCTAATTTAAAAATCATATTTTTTTTAATGAAAACTTATAGAATTTAGATAAAAGAGGGTAAAAAGTGAGAAATAAAAGCATACAAACCGAGCAATGTAGTGGAAGTACGAATTTAATATCTCGTAAAATCCGATCGCGAAACGGCGTGTAAATTTTTAATATTGACAACAAACTAGTGAATGACAAATTTAAGCAAGACTTTTTAATGAAAATTCACAGGAAAAAAGAAACGAAAAAATAAGAACACTAAATGGAATGGAGTCAAAACCTTTGTAAAAAGCGCTACATTGTCTCAGTAATTTTTAAGCCACTTACAAAAACAACAACTTTTTCAAGAATAACAAACGCCCAACAAACTATAAAATCAACAAATCATAAAATCCAAACTTGTACTCGCCTTTTCGAGGAATAACATTGGCCTTTAATTTTACGGATGAATTCTCCTTCCACTTAGTTAATCCGGCTCTCTTTCTTCATCGAGTCTTTTCGATACCTCGTTCAAGCGATCTTTAGCGTGTTTTCGTATCTTTGTTTGCGAACCGAAATATGTCAACCATGGTGAAACTTTGTTGGTTTTCTTCATTGTTTTCTTTGTTTGCGTCGTTAGATACTTTATCTGGCCAAAGAAAATTCACTTTCGCTTTAGTAGTTTTCGCCTGGGTCCAAAGTTCACGAGAAAATTCAATGATATAAGAAAACTTAAAGATTAACTTTAAAAAAAAACTTAAAGAACCGGTCCGTACGCGGGGTCCACTTCGTCTTTAGCGTGTATTGTTGGGAACACACAAACCTCGATTTTATCCATCTTAAGTAAACCCTTGAACTTCGAATCAAGGCGAAAGTTGAAGTCCTCCTCTCTGAAGTGAACTGAACACAAGGAGGACGTCTTCCCCGGCTTCCAAAGTTTCCTGAAGAACGAAGTCGATCCATCTCTTTCGCCTTCTCTTGGCGATCGGGTTATTTGACCCCCAAAAAGGGATTTGATGCATTCTTATCCCCTTCTCAGGATGAGCAACGTTATTGCATCTCGCTGCCACGCATCTTTCTGGCATTTTTAACCTTTTTCCGTTCTATTATACAATTCCCTCGAAGAAAACTCACAGAAACTCTTCAATGCTTTCCTGGAGGTGAAGTCACATGTTCCTTAAAGTACGTCATATTACGTCATAGCTCCGAGAGAAGACTAAGGCGAATGGTGTGCCAAAATGGCGGCCAATTTGAGCGTTTTCAAAAAATGCTAAAAAAATCACGTTTTAATTTAATCGCAAAATTTTTTCACAGAAGCTCTTGTAGTAATGTCTAGTTTCAGATAATAAAATAAAAAATTTTAGGTTATGGGCACTTTAAGAACCCAGTCAAATGCAACGCATGCGCAGTTGACCAAAACATTGTGACTGGATATTTTAGCGACTTTCCTCGGAAATTTGCTGATTTCTACAGAACCACTCGTTAGAATTTCACGAAATTTGGCACAATAATAGTTCCGAATATGCCGAACTCACCTGCCATCAGAAATTTGAAATCTAACAGAGGAGATTTTTACAAAACGCAAACATATTAAACCACAAATTACGGAAGACCCCTATGTTAAAATTACATGTGACGTATTAACATGCGAATATTTTACGAGTTTACTGGAGACAAATGATGGACAAAATTTAACGACTAGATTTTCTGAAAATAAACGAAACCAAATATTGCAGGCTTATTTACAATCCACCGTGTTGCCATGGCAACACCCTTAAGGCTAAACAAAAAAAAAATCAAAATGTATAGCTTGTTGCTTAATCGTATGCCTCACCAATTTTGGGCGCCCAGACGTTAATAGTTTTAAAATGACAATGAATGACGCATAGGTACAGTGAAACTGTGTTCAGCCACCTTAACGCTTCAATTCTTTGACTTCAAACTCAGTGTGGAAAATTAAAACCGATCTGTGGACTTAACCTTACGTTGTTTCGTGTACACGAGATGACTCTTAGAGTCCTTTGATTTCTTCACAATTCATGTCTTAACGTTATCTTTTAGGGATCATAACTCCTTGATCAGCCCGTTTTCCTACTATTGTATTTCTAGATGATGATTAACCCTTACTGTTAAAAAAATCCGGTTCCCCTTTATTTCAGTGCTAAACTTTCTTCACTTTCAGCAGCAACTTTCCTGAGCTCTTCTAGTCGTGTTTTCTTGCCGTTTAAATGGTTGATGCTGTTGTCTATTTTATCCTTCATCCATTCTTTTACCACATAATCATCGTACATGCGACTCAAGACTGCACCTGCCTCTTTCTGTAATGTTGTTAGGATCTCTAAGCCACTGAAATTAAAAGTGTAAGAGATTAGTTAGAACGTGAAGGAAAAAGGTAAGGTCAAACCACACACGGGCCCTTTTAAAAACAATGATGATGATGATGATGATGTTGTTTTCTTAAATACTTTTTTGGTTTTCTATAACTGTCACGATGTCATATAAATCTCGAACTTGCGATTCTTGCATACTATAGTGCTGAAAGTTTCTACATATTCTTTCCATTAACTCCATTAGGAACAACATTTTCATTAAGAGATCAAATGCATCACTCTCCAAATCTTTATCTGCCTGCATCAGTAGAGGACCCAATGAAACGTTTCGATGAAAAAGCTGTTCGGAAACTGTTCGGAAGCTGTTCGGAAGGCCTTATCCTGAGAAGGCCTAATGAATTAGACTAAAAACTACAGTTTTCTTTTGCAAAATGTCGCCTCAAACTATCGTAACATCGGAAAATTCAACGCCTTTTGTTTTCGAAGGGATAAAGAGTGTTCGGAAAATGTTCGGAAGATGTTCGGAAGATGTTCGGAAGCTGTTCGGAAGCTGTTCGGAGGGCCTTAGTTATCTTAAAAAAATGTCGTTCGTGGGTCGGAATAAGGTCAGCTGGGATTTTCGGGAAGGAGAAGGCAGTTAGTAAATTCGTAGGATAAGAATTCTTCCCCCAAAAATTTTTGCCGCTGAAATATTCAGCTAAAATAACCGAAAAGCTCAAACTGTATAAACTTTCGCACATTTTCTTTTAAGAGCACTAAAATTGTATGGAAAAACCGTATTATGCCATTCCAAGCGTTTTGCTAAACGTTCATTAATATTGGGTTCCCCGTGCATTCCTTATTGGGTGCCCTGTGCATTCAGTATTGGGTGCCCTTGAAACATCATAAAACCTCTCTCCTCAGCAGAGGCTCCTTCTATAACTCCTTATATCCAACGCGCGAACAAACGTCCGACGCGTTTTTCGTTTTATTTAGAGGGATTTTATTTAATATTAAATGGAAATTATGGGCAAGGATGTATAAAAAAAAAATAGTTGACGTTACTATCTTTTAATTTTTCTCAAAATGATGAGCTTTTTCCGTTTAAAACTGACCAAAACCCTTTGCGCATGTTCAAAATTATGTTGACAAATGGTGCCGACAATTTTGCAGTACACAGTTTTTAAACGCTTAGATTTTTTTTTAGTGAACTTTCCAAACGTTTCACGGTAAATTGACAGTGTATTGGCAATATATTAAACTTTAAACAGTGAAAATGACAACCTTAACTTTTAAGTACTTTGCTTAACTTTTGCAAATTTCTCTTGTTTGACCGAGGTTAATTCCTTACAGGGGTTTTCTGTGTGGGGAGAATCCGCTGGGCAAGGTGAGTGCAGGTGCAAAAGACGAGAGATCCATTCTCTACTTTCGAATTGCCCATGATACACTTTGTTTGCCCCCCAAATTTTGCATAAACTATTGATTTGAAATGCTCTTGGGAATATGCAATCCTCCCAAGAGCATTTAAAAACAATAGTTTATGCAAAATTTGTGGGGCAAACAAAGTGTACTATGGGCAATTCGAAAATAGAGAATAGACCATTTTACAGTTGTGTGCTTGGTGACCTAGCCTTTGAATGGAAGCGAGGCTGGAGGTGACCTTGTTTTGATACAGACCTTAGTGCTTTTCATATGTTAATAATGTTTTTCTCATGCTAACTAGCTAAATTTACATATGAAAAGCACTAAGGTCTGTATCAAAACAAGGTCACCTCCAGCCTCGCTTCCATTCAAAGGCTAGGTCACCAAGCACACAACTGTAAAATGGTCTATTGGGCGCCGCCGCTCTCTCCGTTTTTCTGCGCCTGCACTCATTTCGCTCAGCGGATTCTGCCTTCTCCCCACACGGAAGCCTCTGCGGAGGAGAGAGTCATTAAACCTGTGTAATCCTTGAGTCCTCTTGATTCAGACTGACAGGTGCAATTAAACCAACATTTGTTTTAAAAAACACAGAAATTATATCCAATTTTAACATCCGACACTTACCTGTTTAAACTTACAGCCTTAACTAACCAGTTAATCCGTTATATATCCGTGGTTGCCAGTCGCATATTCACAAGAACGTTCTTTGTTGAAAATATGGTCAAGATTGCTACATATTGGTGCAATTAAACAAAAACATTTTTTTTAAAGAAATTATGTCCAATTAACAAACATCCGACACTCGACATCAGGACGCCGCTGTTTACACTTCACAGCACGACACCGACAGTGAAGCAATCTATATTTTCAACAAATAACGTTCCATTTTTCCTGAGTGGAGATTTTGAATTTTTGATTTTTGGATTTGGTGTGAACATTACCTTATATAATTCTCATTAAGTGTCCGAGGTGGTGTAGGTGTGTCTAATGCTAACCCTAGCTGGAAGGCTAGCATAGCTTTGCAACCACCCAGCTGGGATGAATTTAGCCACCTCTCGTGTACTCTTATATCAGGTCAAATTGAACCCCTCTCCACCCCGCTAGGTTAGTACCCTCACCGCGGTGAGAGACCAACGACCACAAAGCACAATCACTGGCCAACACCAGGGCTACAATGGTGGCGCAGCACATCACTGGACATTATTGCGCATCATTAGGACATCATAAATCATTATTACTATTATTCAGCATCGTTAGGTAGCGTAATATATACAGAAGACCGACGCGAATTTATTACCCGAAAAAATGGCTATCTTTTCCGACCTGGATTTGAAACTCAACCGCGTTTGTTGGTGGAAAAATATTAAGGGATTGAAACGACATTCGCTTCTGGAGTAGTTTCAGGTTTGGTTTGATAAGCAGCATGACAGCGTCGTTGAACCGAAGTTTTAGAAGTAGCTGCATGCTTTTATATAGCAGTGGCTGCATCCGAGAGAAATGAAAGAAGAAGGACTGGAACTATACAGAGCAGGAAATTATCGTTCAAAATACCTGAGAAACAAAATGAAGGAACCAGCTGTGAGATAAAAGGTCTGCAGCCCTTGAATTGAACATAGCTTTGGAATCAACTCTTTATAGCTAGCGACGAGGAATGAACTGAGCTGTGTTGCCTTTTATTATGGAAATACACCCAGGTAAGGTTTGTATCTCAGTAATCACAACCTCGATAAGAATGGTACAGACTGAATAATATTAACAATAATACTTGTCAACTGTTCAAAGCGAAGAAAAACAATTCAAATATAACATATACACTTCGAATTCGGAGGCAGATTCCGACCACTTTTGTTTCGACTCGGGCAAGCAAGAATTGCCGTAACTTTACAAATGTTTCATCAACCCTGAATTCCGGATAAAACCGGCGAACGTTTTGGGGAACCAATTCAACCGTTTTTTACTGTCGTTAACCGGCTTTTACATATGCAACTTTATTATTGCTCCTTTAATATCATCCAAGTCGCAAATGCCGATCACACTAGGAATTCAGTACAAGTTCAGATAATTGAACATCTCCTTGAAATTTGTTTCTAAAACTTTTCACACTGAGGAAATATTAAGTATGTAATTATTAATAAATTCTTCCTCCAAACCCTCAATAAAGAGAACAGTTTCAGGCGAATTGCTGTTCACAGGCAGTAAACATTTACATTTTAATTTTAAACAGTATCAAGACAAAACAAGTTCTCGGCCTGAGACGGTAACCGATTCCAGTATTCTTGCATATACAATGTTTTTTTTATTATTATTATTTCTAACGAAAAAATAACAAAACAGCGACGAAAAGACTGAGCTATATATTACTCTGGATTCTCGTGTCGGCCAATTGCCTGTAATATACCCTGAAATGTAAACTGATTTGATATGCGCGTTCTAACCCTCATTGTTATGCGATCGATTCATACTCTGTCAGCTGTCAGTAAAACCTCTCAGCTCTTCTCAGCCCTTCACAAATTGTCGAGACTAAGGCACGGAAGCGGTGGAACCAAGTAAAAATGGATAAGAATAAGAAAAAAAAATTCCTTTTCCGCTAACATGCCTCATTTAGTTTTATTATTCAAACACAAAAAGGAAAAACGCTTACTGGTAAATTCTATCTGAACATTAAGCGAGCCGTCTTTTCAGAGTATTCAGTTCGTTTATTAATGGTCGGAGTTAAATCTTCTACAGTCAAATTCAACTGAAAACGGAAATAAGTCCACGAGTCATACTGTAATGCCTAAAATCGCGCACGAGTCACAGGTGACCACTCGGCCGGAGCTTAACCCGGTTTCTGTGGCATGAAGCGACAAGGAGTATTAAGTGCTAATTCGTCCCTGAATGGATGCTAGTCCATTGCAGGGTTATCCCATGCAGCATTCAGCATTCCAATCTCACGTCACTATTCACTCTGGTGAAAGAAAAGCGTTCAGGTATTAAGGGCATTAGTGATGAAAAAGTCAACAAAAAAATTCTCGTTATTGTATGTCTACAATAATGACATAATTGTGAGGGAAATCATAACAAACTAGACTGCATATTCCCGCCATTTCTGGATAGTCGAGCGAGTGAGCTAATCGCGCGCGATATCAAGGGTCATCCGAGGGACAAAGATGGAGTGATATACAGACTAAAATTTGAAAAAACTAATGACCAAGTTCCAGTTTTGAAATTGATATTCCGAAAACTACCTTTATAAACAAGTAATCAATTTAATTTCAAAAATGTCTGGAGATGCTTTTGCGACAAATGAAGACTGAAATGTTACGTTTTTTCATTCCACCTACAAGTGAAATCCACATGCATTGGCTTGCAAACTGCACGGAAAATAAGTATTTCATAAACGTTGTATTCGGCCCATTATCGAAAGATCCACACTCTACCGGCAAATTCAAAAAACGATGCCTAAATTTTTATTTTTCTCTCTAGTAAAATAGTACCTTCTCGAATCACAGTAGTGACTTGAATGACGATAAAGTCAACAGTGAAATTCACGTTAAAAACATGTATGTTCTACAATGATGACGGGTGGTGCCTGTCAAAAGTTGATACCTCAACTGTTGTTTCCAACACACAATACTTTGAAGTGAAGAGCTTTTAATAAAACGAACAATCAGAATTTACTTTTTAACTGAACAGAAAAAAGAAATGATCCGATGGTTAGCTAACAGATGTCATCCTTATAATATTTAATACTTGTGTGGGGTCATCCGGACTCTGAAAATAACTTGATATTTGTCTGGTACAATAAACAGGAACTTAAAATCTTCACTCTAATTGGATATAGCAATCACAATCACATTGTAAATATTTAATAGTGATTAGTAGCTATTGAAACTGTTTAATTCATGGTAAACAACAAACTCGCTAGAACACGAACAAGAGTCAACAGAAAGGAAGAAAAAATCGAACGCAAGTGAAAATTGCTCATTACTGCTTTACAGTGAGTTGTTCAACACTAGCTTGTGCAGAAAAGCGACAATCTTCCGTATTTACAGGTATGATCATTTTTCCCGTTTTCTATCCTTGAATCACTTTCTGTTTGGGGTTTTCATCTGAAATTCAATTCGGATGTTGCTTTCGCTGAGAAAAATATGATAAAAAAATAATAGCAGTTTACATTCACTTTCAAAAGAGTTTAAGTTACGAAATGTGTTTCGATTTCTAATGGAGACGCTTTGAAGAGTTCAAAAGCGACTTTCACTCAATTCAACAACTGCATTTGTTTTTTTTAGATGCCTATTTCTAGTTCACTTGTACTTGTATTATATCTAGTTTTTTTCAACTCTTTCTATAGCAGATCGTTATAAAGACAAGATGGCGACTACTCTGTCTCTGGCCATGTTATGTTTATTTGCGATGTCACTCTTGGCTTTTTGCGTCGGGGCGGACAGTAAAACCAAACAACCATCTTACAACATGGTGAGTTAGTTTATACGTTACATCAGTGTAAAATTCTGACCATATTTGAATAAATGGCATTTCAATGCAAATATTGATTTAACTTCGACTTGAAGGATTTAAGAGAAAACAATCATGAAATCGCATAAGTTAAATTGTGATACTGTGGCATATTAAAAGAAACTAAAACAAAAATCGAAAGAACAGAGAACGAAAAAAACTTACAAAAAACAAAACTTCACTTAAATTGGATCAGTGAAAAGGTCAGCGATTAAAATAGTTTACTATCAATAAAATTTGGCTTGAAAACAAATCTCAGTCCACAGATCGAAGAGAAAAAAAAACGTATACCAATATCGCGTGTTGACCTCTTCTATCGAAGCATCAATGTATTTCCTTTGAGGCAAAGCGAGCGATAACTATAAGTTACAAGAATAGCCGAAGAGGAAGGGAAAAAGTAAAGAAAGAGATGAGAAGGAGTTAGTGGGTGAACAATTCAGATACGACGAAGCCCTTCACAACCACTAATTTCATTGGACCTGTACATCACGCAGCTCTATTGTTTTCAGTACTAGGGTCCATTGTTGTGTTGTTTGTTCTATTGTTTTCTCAGCAAATCAGAGAAGACCTTGTAAGAGATGCGTACTGCCCCGAGCAATTGCCTTTTTTGTTTTCGCTTTTTATAAGGGGACCGTCGGGGTGGGGGGTTCCTCTCATGTGTGGTTTAGTCAGTAAGCTCCTGGTTTAGTTTAGTTTAGTCGGTAGACTATAGGATAGGAGACCATATCAGATCCTAAAGTGCCGACATGAAAATAACACTATACAAGGTATTGTACTCAACATGATTGTACAAACATATCTGTGATCTCTTATTCCAAACAGCAACCTCCTCCCTTCTGTTATGGGGGTGTTCCCGGCATGCATGGCAAGCCTGGTTCCCCTGGAGCACCAGGCCGTGACGGACGTGATGGCCGTAAAGGAGTGACAGGTGACCAAGGAAGCCCAGGAAAGACTGGACCCCAGGGACCTCCTGGTGTCAGGGGTCCTGCTGGTGTAAATGGAAAAGATGGTGCAAAAGGAGAACCGGGTGTCCAGGGTCCTTCCGGTAAAAAAGGAGAGCGTGGAGAGAGTGGATCAAGTGGACTCCCTGTGACACCTGGTGTTATGCCTTTTAAAAACT
The DNA here is from genome assembly GCA_022457155.1 of Cladopsammia gracilis. Lineage (NCBI taxonomy): Eukaryota > Metazoa > Cnidaria > Anthozoa > Scleractinia > Dendrophylliidae > Cladopsammia > Cladopsammia gracilis. The sequence goes on from JAJGOT010000550.1 coordinate 274,180, forward strand.
GGAAAGAATGCGCATGGAAAAACTTGGACGATGAAAAAGACAACGGTTTGATTAAGGTAGATGGAACTAGAATATGAAAATGCCTTGCATTAAATATGCGTTTCATTTTTTCCGAAATTGTATTGCCTATAAGTCAAAATACTTTTCAAACAGACACAGCTATTCTTGTTCGATGAAGCTAAAATAAATTTTACGAGTAAGTATTTCTCCTTTCCCGCTTCTAATTATAAACATAGTTGTTTCATTGATCCCGCCATTTCTTACTTTTTATTATTTTATAGGACTGTATGTTCACCAAGAAGTTCACTGGTACAGCTCTTCATGTTTACTGGACTGGTTCCCTGAGAATCTACAATTGCGACAAGTGCTGCAAACGCTGGTACTTCACTTTCAACGGCGCGGAATGTTCAGCTCCCCTGCCCATTGACGGTATTGTGTACTTGCAAAAGAAACCTCAAGATCTTCACCGAGTCCGCCATATTGAGGGGCACTGTAACAACATCCACAAAGGAAAGGTGCGCGTGGGATTCTGGGTCGGAAATTGTGCCGGATATGGAAATGCCGACGCTTGCACAGGTTACCTCTCAGTGTCCCGGATTTTTATTGAAGAAGTTCCTCGAGCTCAGGCTTAAATCTCGAGCCTGAATCATGCATTCCTGCATATACACTTAATGGACGCTCATAAATTGCTTTTGCTAAAGTAATACTGTAGTATTTTTGTCAGATTACTGAGAAATGAAAACCGTGCTTTGTAATTGCTTGAAGTTGCTGATATGAATTAAAAGGCAGGATATTTGAAAACTGAGACACGTGTGATTTTTTTAAACTCCTTTTCACTGTTATCTTTTCTTTTCAAATGATTGTTGAAAAATTTATAATGAAATGTAATTTACAGAATAGGCGGCGGGAAAGGGTTGTGCCTAAATCATACCGTCCAGAAGGGCGTCGGACACCTTATTGAGACTTATATAACGTATTGTCGATACTTAGAATTTTATTTTCAATAAATTTTTAAGTGTAAAAAAGAAAATCTAAAATCCCCACTCAGGATTGAACCTGTGACCTCAGCTAGGCTTAGGCTTACATAGCCTACCGTACCACCTAGCTTCTCGGGTTGCTTAGCCCTAAATTCAACTATATAAACTGCTACCCCCAACCACCCCAACTGAAAGCGAACCAGTTACTCCGTTATATAAGTCTCAATAAGGTGTCCGACGTCCTTCTGGACGGTATGATTTGGGCTTGACCGCGGGAAAGGTTAGGTCTAAAAGGGATGACTCAAAAGGACCTCATTAAATATTCTTTACACTACAGTCTTCGGATCAGGGAAAACATCGTTTGATGTTAGTGTTGAATATTTAATGAGGTCCTTTTGAGTCATCCCTTATAGCCGCGACCCGCGGGAAAGGCCCTCCAGCTACCTTCGATGATCAGAGATGCAGATCCCGCTGTTTCATCTCTTTGCATTGTTTAAATAATATTTTCAAAAGATCGTGTTAACAGCAGACTCACAAATAGTTTCAAAAACAGAACAAGATTTTAATTGTTTATCTCGTCCTCGTCATCAGTTACAATATGATATCTGGGCATATAAACAATGCAAGTAAAGTAAAGATCAGATTTTTACTTTGTCAACACCACTGCTTCGGTTGATAAAAAAAACGGGCTTCTTTGGTTTTTTCCCGGCTCGTTACATTTATTTTTACGAGTTATTGCTTCCTTCACGTTTTGAACCATTTATAGCCTGCGTAGCTGGCGGGATTATTATACTGGGCTACTGTTTTGGCCGGTTTTTTTTTTTTTTTTGGCAGAACCCTTAATCGAGAAGAATTTGGCGGCAGAGCCGCGAGAAAAAACAGTACCCCGGTATAATAATCTCGCCAGCTACGCAGGCTAAACCATTCACAGTATAACCCTGTCACACAAAAAAACTGAGGTGAGGTTTTGTGCCCGGGGTGGGGTGGGATTGACTCGCATATGAAAAGTCACGGGGATGCTCGCTGTACCTTGTCGGGATTTGACATGCGCTATTGGTACATATTTGGGTTTCAGTTTCATAACGTTATCAGGTGTCCAACACTCATCTGTCAATGCTTTCAAAATCTTCGCGCGAGTAGAACATTTTATGTGACATACTTTGTCTTCTTTGGGTGCCAGATCAATTCAATTTTTCATTCAATTTTTTGGATTATCTTGGTTCGCGGTACTCACAACCGCTTTCTCTACCAGAAGGCTTGCAAACCTCGATTCCTCAACGCAGGCCGCTAACATGACCGGGCTCTAACTTTGTGCCTATGGCCTCGGAAAGCCTTAAGTGTAACTAGTCAAATGAAATCCTAAAGTATAACCATTCAAATAAAAGCTCTTGAATACTTTTCTGTGGTACTGTTTATTGTGCTATACAAGGTAGCTCAAAAACCAAAGCAATAGTAGACGGATATGCAAAGAGGCCGGAGCCACTTAACAAAGTGGGCGACCGCGTAGCTGTCCAAACGATGTCTGTGATTGGCGAACGATACAATAGACAATATTCGTATTCACGGTATTGAACTGGAACTAGCGTGCAGTCGAGGCTCATGCGGGGAATCTTTACACATGCAAATATTTTTAATGATATTCCCCCGCATTAGCCTGGACTGTAAGCTAGTTCCAGTTCAATACCGAGAATACGAATATTGTCTATTGATATATCTCTTGAACAATGCCCCTATCCCTAATCACTATCCCAACGGGACAAATCTATTGTTTTCTTAGCGAATCACAGACATCGTTTGCAAAAGTGCTTGACTACCCAATAAAGTTTAGAATCGGGAGACAAGGATACCGCAAGCGGATCAAATCAATTTATTTAAATGTCAAAGTATTTAATACGCGAGTACTAATTGTGGACACTTTCCAAATCTAATTGGAATTTGGAAGAGTTGGTTTTTGAGGAGACTGGGGAAATTCACAACCTCCGATCATCCTCTCCTAGCCCCAACCCCCCCCCCCCCCCCCCCCCCCTCTGTGGAAGACTAATGCCCATAAAATGTCATTGGCTATCTCTTTTTTTTTTTCACTTTTTATTCTACATCTCTTTGAAGAAGTAACACTGCCCAATATTTACAATCGTTACAAGGTATTAAATTTACAGATCTCGTTGATTGTAAATTTTCTGACCACGTTACATGCTCTACTACCTCAATTTACTAGGAGACATCACTTAACGTATCAACAACAGCAGTCAACTCTGTATTAGCTCGCAGCTATTCCTTCTTCCCAAGAACAATCAGTCTGGAACTTATTTCCTTCAGAAGTAGTAACATCTTTATCCTTAAATAGCTTTAAGCAGTCAGCCATGCCAGTTATAAGATATCTAAAAGTGCCAGGGCACTTACGTAGGCTTTAACCGCAAACCGACCCGCCCAGTATTAGAGAAATCTATTTGGGTGTAATCGATTCTAAGTTCTTAGGGCACATGTCATATGAACCTGGTATGTGGCCTAGCTCATCCCCAGTCTCTCGTAGCTCAGTGGTAAGAGCATCCGACCGATGTGCGGAAGGTCATAGAACCGATTCCTGTCAGGAATGATGAACATGACATGAAGCTCTTGAAGCTCGTGACATAATGAACATTATATCTTTGTAATGTACCATATCACATTTTTGTAAAACCTGCGTAACTTATTTCAGTATTCTGCGTCTTACACGTTTATACTGGACAAAAAGTAAATGTATCCGTCGTCTGAAATACGGTAACTTATTACTATTTTTTCCCGTTTAAACACAAAAGGATAAATCCAGGGCTAACACTACCCGGACTGCACTGCAGTTGGATTTTATCCCAAACGCTATACACCTCTTCTGAAAAAACCAATATTTTATATTAACCCTTTAACTCTCAAGAGTGCCCAAATATCAAAATTCAGGAAAAATACCAAATTTCATTTTGTAAAATATTGAAAAACAAATGGTACCATGCAAAAGTACTGCCAAAGAGGTTTCATATGAATGGTCACACCATAGGAGTTGGTCCACAGACTCAAAAGTTAGAACAAATGGTACCATGCAAAAGTATTGCTGAAGAGGTTTCATTTGAATGGTCACACCATAGGATTTAATCCACAGACTCAAAAGTTAGAACTACACTTCATGTCTCCATTGACTCTCTGAGTGAAAGGGTTAAGCAAGAACAACATAAATAGTCCAGCCCGACATTTTTGGCCTAACTTGACACTATTTTCAACGTTATACCTTATAGAATTATGGAAATTTGGTTTTATCAGTTAAGTTGATAAGGTAAATTAGCCACCGTAAAAAGATTAAAAACATTGACGTTTTGAGCGCAAGCCCTTCGTCGGAGCGAATCAAAGAAATGCGAGTTGTGTGTGGTTCATATATCGAACGGTGCAGCTAACCTACCTAAACAAGAATAAATTAGTTGAATGAAAAGAGGTCATTGATTCCGTGGGATTAAGGTGGTTCGATACAGTTTTCTGGGGACCATACCAACATGATTTTTCAATCGGCTTTTAAGCGGCCTTCTCCAAGTCCCATCAACGTGAAATTTTCACCACTAACTGGTTTTGAATTGAAGTTTTTTACTGATTTCTAAGTTTCTTGTTTATCGTCGTCATGGTAATATCGATTTTGTCAAACTTCAATTCAAAACCAGTTAGAGGTGAATATTTTACGTTGATCTGACTTGGAGAAGACTGCTTAAAAGCCGATTGAAAAATGTTGGTATGGTCTCCAGAAAACTGTATCGAACCACCTTAAGAGTACCGACTTCATTTTTTGTTCTAGATTTTTGTGGAATTTTTTAGGAATCAGTCGCTTTTCTTGGATAGATGTCGATCTATTCTCGGTTACGTAATTTTTATCTCGTGAATACGCGAAAGTGTTGAACGAGATATAGTATACGGGGACAGATATGCAAATTTTCACTCGTACCATCATATGTAAACTTTTTTTTTTTAATTCCCCAGTGTACTACGTGCCAAAAGATTATCGTTGTATTTTCATTCCCCAATGTATTACCTCATCCAGTTGTTTAGACAGTCTCGTTTCACACAATGCATATTTATGTCACGCTAAGATGTTTTGGTCGTTTTAAATCTGTTTTAGGTGGCTGAACACAGTTTGCACGCGCTCTTCAATTTCAGCTGCTTACGTGAGTCAGCACGTGCAGAGTTTTGAAAAAAAAAAAAAAAACGTGGCGCCTGTTCAGCAGTCATTTTATTTTGCTCAGCGTGGATCGCTGAGCTGGATCGTGTATTTGTTGTTCGTAAAAATGTTTGTTGAATCAATAGATAATTTATAGAACCAATGAAGAAATACACGGCCTTTTTGGTCGTTTTTGTCTTTGGATCAAGAACTCAGTCAAATGCAACGCATGCGCAGTTGACCAAAACATTGTGACTGGATATTTTAGCGACTTTCCTCGGAAATGTGTGATTTCGACAGAACCACTCGTTAGAATTTCACGAAATTTGGCACAATAATAGTTCCGAATATGCCAAACTCACCTGCCATCAGAAATTGGAAATCTAACAGAGGAGATTTTTACAAAACGCAAACATATTAAACCACAAATTACGGAAGACCCCTATGTTAAAATTACATGTGACGTATTAACATGCGAATATTTTACGAGTTTACTGGAGACAAATGATGGACAAAATTTAACGACTAGATTTTCTGAAAATAAACGAAACCAAATATTGCAGGCTTATTTACAATCCACCGTGTTGCCATGGCAACACCCTAAAGGCTAAACAAAAAAAAAATCAAAATATATATCTTGTTGCTTAATCGTATGCCTCACCAATTTTGGGCGCCCAGACGTTAGTAGTTTTAAAATGACAATGAATGACGCATAGGTACAGTGAAACTGTGTTCAGCCACCTTAACGCTTCAATTCTTTGACTTCAAACTCAGTTTGGAAAATTCAAACCGATCTGTGGACTTAACCTTACTTAATTTAATAATACTTAATTTAATAATAACAAAACCGATCTGTGGACTTAACCTTACGTTGTTTCGTATTCACGAAATGGCTCTTAGAGCCCTTTGATTTCTTCACAATTCATGTCTTAACGTTATCTTTTAGGGATCATAACTCCTTGATCAGCCCGTTTTCCTACTGTTGTATTTCTAGATGATGATTAACCCTTACTGTTAAAAAAAAATCCGGTTCCTCTTTATTTCAGTGCTAAACTTTCTTCACTTTCAGCAGCAACTTTCCTGAGCTCTTCTAGTCGTGTTTTCTTGCCGTTTAAATGGTTGATGCTGTTGTCTATTTTATCCTTCATCCATTCTTTTACCACATAATCATCGTACACGCGACTCAAGACTGCACCTGCCTCTTTCTGTAACGTTGTTAGGATCTCTAAGCCACTGAAATTAAAAGTGTAAGAGATTAGTTAGAACGTGAAGGAAAAAGGTAAGGTCAAACCACACACGGGCCACAGGTGACCCACTCGTCTAAAGCACAGGGAACCCCAGCATTTTGTCGCCGATACCCATTTATATACCTGGGTGAAGAGTCCACCGCGGTCAAACGTCCGAGGCGTTCTTCGTTTTATTTAGTGGGATTTTATTTGATATTAAATGGAAATATGGGCAAGGATGTATTAAAAAAAAATTAGTTGACGTTACTATCTTTTAATTTTTTTTTCTTAAAATGATGAGCTGTTTTACGTTGAAAACTGACCGAAACTCTTTGCGCCTGATCAAAATTATGTCGGCAAATGGCGCCGACAATTCTGCAGTTCACAGTTCACTTACTGAATGGTCTTGTTATAGGCACTTTCCATTTGATAATAACTTAAAAACTTGCTTTCAACTTCACGATCTAGCGCCCAGCCTTGCTCTCTAAAAAAAATAATTAAAGAAAACGGATTAGGAATATTAAGAGTACATCAAATACTAAAAACGTCATTAAATAAAACAGTTCGACTGAACGCTAAAAAGTTTCATTTTAACTTCTTATGTCAGTTGTCGTATAACCTGATCACAAACGGTTGTTAGCATGTTACATGTACTTTGTTGTCACGTCATATTCATAACCAACAAATAACTAAAGGGAACTATTCCATTGAAATGTTCAACTGGGAATATCCGGAGGTACTTCCAGGTTCCGCAAACCTTCTAAATTTCCCGCGGGCATACAAAACTCTTTAGTTTTACCAGAGGGTCTGGATGGGGTATTGGAATCTCAGTTATCAAAAAAATGTTGAGCCATTTCTCCTCTATCAATTACAACTGGAACGTCCCATTTTCAGCCAATTCTCAGCTGTCAATTAAAAAAGTGGTATTTCTCGGCAGAAAGTGAAACTTTGGCCAATTTTCGACTGTCATTTTCATGCAGAACCTCTTCCTAAGGAGTTCTCCAATTCACACGGTTCAATTTCCGCTTACAGCTGTCGCCAAAATGTCGCCAAACATTGTACAACTCCACAACATCGTGCACAGTCTTAAAAGTAAGTTGCAGGTTTCATGTGAATAATGTCCATGTGACAGTTGTAAGCAAGGACTATCCCATATAAAGTAACTCATAATCGCACAGTACACTTGCACTGAGATAATTTCAATCATGCTCAGAGTAAACATGTTTCGATCATGGTTCGCGCAATGCGCCTCCTGGTGTGAACACTTTTCATAGTGAAACATGATTCATTCGTTATCAGACTACACATGTTTAGCCCTAGTGTGAACACAGCAACAGACCATTAACTGTACAACAATTAGATGATGTCGTCGCTTTGTCTTGTACTCACATGTTGCTAACACCTCGTGCATCATACACTGCCTTCTCCAACTCGCCTACAAGTTTGAAAATTTCATGACCAGGAAAGCTACCATCTGGCGGGTGATAACTGAAGAAAAAGCACAGATAGTTTAAGATACCATTGTAAACTTACAGGCACAAAACCAAGCTATCTTTAGTCATAGTGGTCGTTTTTATACTAGAGACGCATTATCCGTCCAGACGAATAATGCGTCTGTCATGTTATGCGTCTAGTTTAAAGACGGGACGAACAATGTGAGACGCATTATCCGTCTGGACGAACTTGGGCAAACATTTGTAGTTCGTCTTGTTATGCGTCTCTAGTATAAAGACGGGCACAAGACGCATTATCCGTCCAGACGAATTATCTTTCGAAATGCGTCGTTTAAGACGTCAAAGGAAAACAGGTGGTTAACTTTGGTGCAGATCGATTGAGACGGACCAACCACGACAAACTTACAGAGTTATCGTTAAAGGTGCAACAACAAAAAAATAAACGGGCGTACATATATCACATTATTTACTTTCGACTGCAGTAGCTCTTTCACTCACGTCACAAAATTTGAATTGCAAACTTTCTATACAACCACTTCCCACACTGTTGTCTACTGCCGCTTGCGAGAGTTCTTGCCTATCTCGCCTACAACAAATGTGGCTCAGGTTTAAATCCCAGATCGACGCCATATGTGGATTGAGTTTTTAAAGGCTTTAGTTGAAATGTGAAGGAAGGTTTCTTCTATTTTAGCACTGCACTTACTCCTTATTAAATCTTCCCACATTGAGTGGAAACGATTCAGGCAGGCCAAGTTCTTTAGCTGTCGATTGTCTTAGTTCTTCATCCATGTGTCCTAGGAGAAAGGGGATGACATATACAAACAGATCAGAAGAAGACAAAAACGTAAAATAGGCCCCATCGCTTATAATCCCCCCCCCCCCCCCCCCCCCCAATCCCGGTAATAGACCCATCATTTTGGGAACAAACAATTTTTTTCCGTTTGTTCTTCCTCCTATATATAAGCACACCACAGTTCCTTAACTGCAATTCTTTTAAAGCAAGCTGAAACAATATTCTACAAAAAGAAAACAATACATATATACAAAATGGTTTATACACAAAGAGAAAACAATACATATATACAAAACGGTTTATACACAAAGAGAAAACAATACATATATACAAAACGGTTTTGTCAAAAATTACAAATCGGCTAATACTTTTTTTAACATTTCCCTGACAATTTGTAACTGACAAGAATTTTTGCAAGAACTTCGTTGGAAGGTCACACTTTGGTACGTTAACCGCATTCTTCATATTTGAGTTGTGTTTCTCTGTTTCATCTGGTGTGTACTCTATGAGTACCATGGAACCGATGAAGTTAAACCTTCACTAATTATTTCAAACGTAAAGGGTATAGTTCAAAATCATTTTCAAAAAATACGTACATCGAAAAACAATGAGCGAAGCCCGAACAGTGTGCGATTCCGAACACTATCCGGATTGGGACTACCAACACTCACTCAGACTTATGCACTCCATGACACAGTGGCTAATCTTTTCTGAGAGAAGCAGATACAAAAATCTGACGTATGGCCACATGTATAACGTTACCTTGGCTCAAGGCCTGTAAGCAGTAAGCTAATGAAGGAAGAGCAGCTGGCAGAAGTTCACATAGAGTACCATAATGATCAAACCTGGTTAAAGGAAAAGAAGACTATCATTGACTGACGTTTGACAGAGTGTAAACAGTGCCACTGATAAACCTTATACATCTAGCCTGAGCAAAATAACATATGTGTGAATTCTGGAGAGGGAGAAATGCCAATACAATCAGTAACAGATCATGACTCTATATTCTTTGCCTCTTCCGTGCTTTGGAATCCCATCTATACCAGTGAGTTTTACCACGTCTTTTAATTTTGGGGTAAAACTCAGTCACCTTCTTTTAAAGACATTTTTAAGTTTGCATATCACAACCAATAACTTAAGCCCAGCACTCCTTTCTGAGCATTCATCCCCAGGCAACATGACTTTAACATGTCCTGTAACACTTTACAGGCGCTACGCCACTGGTTCATCGTACTTAGTCAGAAGTCTTGGGACACTTCACATTTCCCCCCACCAATTGTCTTTGTCGTTACCTCCCCCTCCCCACCCCAAATACAATGTTGAGTTTTATGCATATAACCAAGCCACAATGTCCCAACTTTGTATTGGGGGTGGGGGGGGGGGGGGGGGGGGGGGGGGGGAAGGGGACCAGAAAATGGAACGATAGTTTCTCTCTACGAGAAAAATTGTCATCGTGTAGCATCTTCTTAAGTGTCCCAAACTATAGATCTTTCTCATAATGGCGGGCGAGTTATTTGTTCTTTTATATCTATGTTAATTAGCCCTAGTGACCTCGTTAGCGTGTGCAAAATTCAAAAGAATTTTTACTCTAAACATAGATATACCTGTAAAAGAACAAATAAATGCCCTTATCGTAGATGAGTACGCCACGCCAACATATCAGTGGTTTCTCGCTTTCTTCACCCTATAGTCTCGTTTTGATGTTTACGTTCATCGTCGTCAGAGGTTCTCGTAAACATCAAAACGAGACTGTAGGGTCAAGAAAGCGAGAAACCGCTGATATGTTGGCGTGGCGTACTCATCTACGATAAGGGCCATTGGCCGCCATTATGAAAAAGGTCTATATTTCGTCCACGGTTGTAGCTATCTTGCAAAAAATAAAACCCGAACGACTGAAATGTATCTTTCAGCCTCTAACATTATCACTTGCATCCGCCACTGGGAACAACCCATTTACCCATTACCTGCTCCAGCCTGTCAGTGCGACACCATTCATCTCCAGAGTGGATGGTAGCTTATCGATGATGTCCAGCCAGTTCAGATTGTTCTGCACATGGAAACCAACAGGAACAAAATTGCTCCATGGAAACGTGGCCCCTTAATAGAAAAATCATGTTTTACTGAAACAGTTAAATGACAAGTGCAGTACACTAATAAAAAACGATAGCGCAATATTTTGCAGTATAGCAGGCTGTGACAGTCCCATAAGGCCTTGTTTCCTTTAGGGGCTGATGTCACTGCTCCCATTCTCTTTAGGTTTCTGTCTTCTTTGTTGTTATTACTCATGCGCGAAGCGGCATGAGTTAAAATTCGCCCTCCGTTTTTCTTCGTGTCACGATTTTGCATGCAAATTTATGCATGCATATTTTAACTTGTGCACTTCCGATTCATGGACTTCCTGTTTAGTGACTTCTGGTAAAACAGCGTTACTGAAGTGTCACGACAGCATCTCCTACAACCCTACTTACATTACAAATGTTCACGTTAGGTATATATAAGGCTTAGAAGAACACTGGCTTCATTGTGGTACAGCCTTCATTTACCATACAAAACATTCAATAGTAATTAACGTGGTTTGCAGGAACGATGACTGAATGAAAGAACTCTTCTCCATGTCGGACATCTTATCATGTTTAAAATACACTGTATATCATAAACTTTCTTATGCATGCGCATGAGTATAGGCTGCTTGCAGCCTCTTGTTACAGTACATTGCTGTTTTTCTCAACAAGAGGCTGCAAGCAGTCTATACTCATGCGCATGCGTAAGAAAGTTTTATAATACAGTGTATATGTATATATATAAACATGATAAGAAGATGTCCGACATGGAGAAGAGTTTATCCTTTCATTCAGTCATCGTTCCTGCAAACCACGTTGTTTACTATTGAATGTTTCGTAAATGAAGGCTGTACCACAATGAAGCCAATGATTCTTCTACGTCTTATATATACCTAACGTGATCATTGGTTGTGTAAGTAGGGTTGTAGGAGACGCTGTCGTGACGCTTTAGTAACGCTGTTTTACCGGAAGTGAAAGTAGCCGGAAGTCACTAAACAGGAGGTGTAAATGGCAAAGCTATGAACCGGAAGAGCACAATTTAAAATATGCGTGCATAAATTTGCATGCAAAATCGTGACACCAAAAAAAAAAATAATAACAAGAGGCTGCAAGCAGCCTATACTCATGTGCATGCGTACGAAAATTTTATGAAATATTTTAAACACGATAAGATGTCCGATATGAAGAAGAGTTACACCTTTCATTCAGTCATCGTTCCTGCAAATTGCGTTCTTTACTATTGAATGTTTTGTAAATGAAGGCTGTACCACAATGAAGCCAGTGATTGTTCTACGTCTTATATATACCTAACGTGAACATTAGTAATGTAAGTAGGGTTGCAGGAGATGCTGTCGTGACACTTCAGTAACGCTGTTTTATCGGAAGTGGGAGTAGCCGGAAGTCACTAAACAGGAAGTCTATGAACCGGAAGTGCAAATATAAAATATGCGTGCATAAATTTGCATGCAAAATCGTGACACCAAAAAAAAAATGATAAAAAAAAAGAAGAAAAACAGAGCCCATTTTATAACTCATGCCGCTACGCGCATGAGTAATAAGAAAAACCGAGGCCATTTTATAACTCATGCCGCTACGCGCATGAGTAATAACCAATCGCCTCAACAACCTTGTCCAGGAGACTCGTTCATTGAAAATAGCTCAAAACTTGTCATGCCTCGGAAAAGTAATTGAAATTTTCCGCAGTTTTCCCCCATCATTTATACACTTAGTGTCAGAGATACACACATGTAGCATACATGTACAAAATAATTAGATATTAAAATTGTAGTACAGTTGGATGAGTGACTTATTAGCTGCCTAACTGGCTGCACAGTAGCACTGTGTATATTTTTACAGTGTAGTATCTTTGACTTATTACATGATTTGTTGTGTAGTTTTCAGAATCTTTGTTTCTGCATCAACCCCTAGGAACTGCTGTTAGATCTGTTTAAGCTGTTCACTCCCAGAGCCAATTATAAGGTAGAGTCCACCTGCTACAGCTCAAAAAGAGGTCGGACACCTTATTGAGAATTATATAACGTAATATCGACACTGAGAATTTTATTTCCAATACATTTTTAAGTATAAAAATGAAAATCTAAAATCCCCACTCAGGATTGAACCTGTGACCTCAACAAGGCTTTAGGTTTACATAATAAATAATGGAAAATGTTACTTTACAAAAGTGCCGAAAATTTAAAAGTTTTCAGACGTTTCGGGCTTAGCCCTTCTTCAGTGAAATGTCAATTTTAAACGCTTGACGGTTCTGTTCTTGTATAACACGCCATTTAAACAGTGCGCGCGCCTTAAATAAACCGGAAGTCAGCATTGAGGCCGCGCGGCTGACTCGTACCAAGCTTGAAAATTAGCCGCATCTCATGTCTCTTTCTTTGCTTGCTTGCGCCGCAGAGCTTCACGCCACGCACTTCAGCGTCATGCAGAGAGTGGCCGTTTGCATTGAAGTGTTGTGCGACGTGGAAACCAGGCAGTTTTTTTTCAATGCTACGGAGATGTTCGCCAAAGCGTTCCCTAAGAGCGCGCCCAGTTTCACCAATGTAAACTGCAGAGCAACGACGACAGGAGATGCTGTAAATGATATTTGATGTCTCGCAAGTGAAGGCTTCTTTAATGATGATGGTGCCTTTGGGGCCTTGCAGGGTGGTGTCGGAGGAGATGTGTTGACACGTCCGACAGCGAGCGTGTTGGCAAGTAGAAGAGCCTGCGAGACGATCCGATGAATTTCTATCAACAGTGTGGACCAAGATGTCACGCACGTTCTGATCACGGCGATATGCAACCAATGGTGGCTGGGGAAATATGTCTTTGGTTGCGGGGTCATCAGTGAGAATGTTAAAGTTGCCAAGTAGGATTCTTTTAATTCTATTGTTCAAGGGATGGTATGTGAGAACTAAAGGAATCCTACTGCCAATGTCGACGGCGATATGTGTCCTAAGGGCGTCGATCTGTCTAAGTTGACGCAACTTGTTGAGATCTTGTCGAAGAGAAGACGGCGAATAACCTCGCATGACGAAAAAAGCAGTCATTTCATCCGCCTTCTCTTAGAAGTCGGCATCGTTAGAACAGAGACGGCGAAGACGTAATAGCTGACTGTACGGCAGACTATCCTTGCAGTGGCGAGGTTAGGTTTACATAGCCTACCGTACCAGGGTACCACCTACATGTTCCACCTGCTAACCCCAACCTCAACCTGAAAGCTAACCAGTTACTCCGTCCCCTCCTTCTGAGCTATAGCATTAATTTTAGACTCTACCCAATTATAAAGACATGTAATGACTGTAGTTCTACCTTTTGAGTCTGTGGACGAAATCCAATGGTGTGACCATTCAAATGAAACCTCTTCAGCAGTACTTATGCGTGGTACCAATTGTTTTGCAATAATGTACAAAATGATATTTTGGATTTTTCTTGACTTTGATTTTTGGTACTCGTGGAAGTGAAAGGATTTAGAATACCATAACATACAAAACAAAAAATGAAAATGTTGCTCTTTATAAAATTACATACAGAAAATGACTTAATGTACCTTTGAATGCACTTCCAGCCCAAACATTTTTAAATGCTGCTCCATACCTCTCCCACATACCTTAAGAAATACATATGTACATAAATTTATATACATAATTATAAGATAATTAGTAATAGTAATTGGACTGAGTGGAGTACAATTCAGGGAGTAATCGGGCGAGTAATTTCAAATCGGCCGAGCGCGTAGCGCGAGGACGATTTGAAATTACGAGCACGATTACCCCTGAATTGTATGACACGAAGCTCAATTACTAATTAATCGCATCAATAACAAAATTCGAGATTAAAAAGTCTGTGTAGAGATTTTTGTAATCCAAATGTCAAGGATATTTTCTATCCGTTTGAAAGCAGGAGGAAAACAGGCGAAAAAAAAGGAACCCTGATTGACACGCGCGCAACGTAGGTGTCCATTTATACCTATCCAATTACAAAAAGTTGTAATTGGACAGCTGTAATTGGACACCCACGTGACCGCGCGCCAATTACGTAAGAAATAGGCGCGCGGATGAGCAATCACAATCGAGAATTTTGTTATTGATACGATTATAGTCATAACACTTGCAAGCAACACCTCGGGTTTAGAAAAAGTGGTTGTAACTAAAGCTGGTCATGCACACTTATGAGAATGAACTGTCGTAAGTGACCACTCACAAAGATTGAAGAAGTGCCAAAGCAATTACAGTATGTATACAGTGGTTCTAACAACAGCAAAAATGTCATGCATTTACATATACAGAGCATGCATTGATAAAATGAACGTTTTTGCCTTTTAAATGTCTTTTAACTAACTGCCTTAAAAAGACAAAGAAATTTTAGCCTTAAAGTTGTAAGTCTACCAGGAGTGATCACTTACAAAAACTTAAAAACAAAGAAAAAGCCCAGTTCATTAACCCAAAGGTGGCCACAGTCACTAAAAGGATAATTTATTACAGGGTTTTAGTGAGAATGTAAAATTAATGGAGTTTTGTGAGCATGATTACTTACGAGAGAGGTCACAATAAGAGCTTGGACTGCTGGTCACTGCCAGTTCTACAAGCTATAGTTCCCGTATTCTCATTACAAAAAAAAAATCAAACACTACAACAAAACACTTTTATACAGTTTACCTGGAGGGAAATATCCAGTCAGATCTGCTCTGTAAGCCCACACCATGGGCTCCACAAGAGGACCAAGTTCTGTCATGCCAAAGTGAAATAAGAAAAGGATTAGAATTAATGCATGTACTTCATGTAGGTAAATGTAATGTGTCAATGTAGTCAAAGTACCGCATAATAGAGCGGTTCGTATCAATAGACAAATTCGGCTAACGCATTGTTAACAAAGAATCTTATTCCCAGAAGGTTTGAATTGGGTACAACAATGCGTTAGCCGAATTTGTCTATTGAGTGTCGTGAAACCAAAACCAAAGTAATTACTCTGGCCAATCACAACTGATGCAGACAATCCAATGAAGCAATCAGTAATCAAAGGAAATGCGTGCAATAAATGTGCCAAACATGGGAAAATGCATGCAAGTAATTAGTCACAATTGGTTTTTGATTTTTCTTCTGATTGGATAAGAATTGAAAGTAGTGCAAGATTTTTACCCAATCACAAAGCATACATAGCAATGCAAAACCGAAGTAATCACTAAACTACTTTCAACACTGAATAGCGTTCCACCCAGATTCTAAAAATAGAATTGGCGCAGCATCATGGGATTGAAATGCGTACAAACATTCAAGAACTATGCAGGTAGCTACGAAAAAACAGTTGCTACGAATCACTGTTCTTGGGTACAACTCGACAATTATCCATAACATGTACAGAAATCGCAAAAACTGGTGTTTCCGAGGCAGCCATTTTGAAATATTTGTCCGCATTTCGATCCCACAATGCAATGCTGCCAAATACGACGTCATCTGGGCGGAACACTATTGAAAATCACTATGAATGCATACAAACCATACCTTGCAGGTACTCAACAGGCCACCATCTCATCATATCATCCCACATTATTGGGGTGATGTCCTTACTTTGCAGATGCTTTAAAATGGGCAACATGTGAAGTATGAACAGTTGAGATTTATTGTGTTCATCTTTCATACAGACTGAACAGGTCTTGAGGTTCCAGACCTGAAATGTGAAATAACCAAAATTCACGATCAAGTTAACTAATGATCACAGTTACAAAACATTCTTACAAGTATATGTAGAGTGCAATAGATGGCATAGTGCATGTTATATACACCTTATTCGATGATTTAACAGATAATACGCGCGGATATTTTAAGAGTTGCGTAGTTTTTTTTCGAGCCCCGCAGGGGCGAGAAAAAATGCGAGCAATGAGTAAAATGTCCGCACGTATTATCTGTTAAACCATCGAATAAGGGATTTATTATTCGACTAAAATTCGTATATTTATAATAGCTTGTGTCTTGAAACCGGGATGCTAAGGTGTAATACGGCAATCTACTGTGTAATACGCTCGGATATTTTGCGTGTTCTCTTTTCCTTATAAGGTAAAATGACGTCACAGTCGAATAATAAAATGTGTTATTTTCTTTCAAATCATTTGTTTTCTTTTGTTTTTGTTTGCACCAGGTACATCAGTACATGTGCAAAATCTATGTTTTCTTGTCACCCAAGGCAAAGCCCTGTTTATAAACAGTGACAGTACATGTACATGTACCTCGTCTCCACCAATGTGAAACCACTTCAAACCAGGATGAAGAGCTAAAACCTCATCAATGAGTTCCAGCACCATGGGAACAGAGTCTACAAAATAAAAAAAAATGCATGCCAAGATTTAAGTTTTTCCTGACCTCCCCCCAGGAGGACACCCCTCTCCTGGTTCCCTAGTTCCCTGTGACTAGGGATATGGGCCTCACCCTACTGGAGACAGATCTGGACCACGTCCAGGGTGGCTACCCCCGGTACCACCTGATCTGCTCTCCCCCCAGGAGGGCACTCCTCTCCTGATCCTTGGGGGCCCCTAGAATCACTTCCCTGCCACCCCGATTTTACCCATCACCTACAGTGTATGTGTTGTTGTCCTAAATTAACGTACACATCAACCAGCCTGCCTCGAAACGGGATCATTAACAGACAAAATAACGGCCAGAAAGGTCAAAATTTCACAAGAATGGCAAGTTTGATTAATTGACTGCCTGTCAATAAACCAAATTTCATGAATGGTAAGCTACATGTACTTCAATCCTTGCAATTCTGCACTTTATCTCCAAACTACTGCTTTTGTTTTGCTCCATAGAATCCTTTACCCAACTAAGTTGCATATTTACTGGCATTTAGTAATATAACGTGGAAATAAGCTTAGCAAAATTTGCTATTTCAGAGGAAGTGTCCCTTTAACCCTTTAAGCCCTAAGAGTGATCAGCATCAAATTTCTCCTTGTAATATCAATGCATTATCAATCAAAAAGGTCATGAGAATTTAAGGACATGATCACACAAGACGAATTCTCTTGATATTTAAACAATTTCTCCCCACTACTTCTATAGGAAATGTATGGGGACAAGAAATGAGAATTTAAATTTTGATATTAGGGTTTAAAGGGTTAAGAGCTGCTGTTGGTATATTTAGCAAGTTAGAGTAAAAACGGAAAAAAAGATTCAGCCCTTCCAGTGCCGGTTTACTAGCTGTGCCTTAGCTTTGTGGAAACAGAATCTTAAAAGTCTCATCTCAAATTTTCATGGCAATACAGTACATTTTGTCCATTAGATTCATCAGATAGGTGGTACACATCTTGTATAGTCACCCTACCCCTACCCCCCTTAAAAAGGGTGGGTCTTCTTTGAGTTCACTTGTTACATGTATTTAATAAAAAAAGGTAAATTTAGTACATCTTGAGCAGTTCAGCTGCATGTATTTACAATGTACATTAATTTACACCTTACCTTTATTGTTTGGGCAGAGTGAATTAGTGAAGTGTTCTGTTTCACGAAGATGTGAAAAGTCCTTGTGCTTTAAAACAAACTGATTATAACAATGAAAAACAAAAATGGTAGAAATTTGCATTGAATTTAAATTTATATCTGGTATTAGGCTGTCCACAAAATTGGGATACAATATATTTATTTATTTTTATTTATTTACCTTCTATAATATATGTGCATGTGTTTTTTTTGGTTTTCAATTTTTGGTTTTCAAAACTTAATCCCATTATTGTTTTAGGACAGTCTTCATTGCTTTTTATATCACCATATAATTATTTATAAATTTAACACTTATTTAAAAACTACACACCAAGATTAAAAGACTTGTTGCTAAATAAAATGTACATATCTGTGAAGCTCTTGCATTGCTGTCACACGAATACTCAATCCCCCTTTTTTCGGGGGTGAACAGAACAAAAGATGTACATATTATCTGTACATTAAATGTGGTTATTTTCTAAAACACAAAGTGTTCATAGGTATGCAAATGAGTGTCAGCTTTTGCGGTTCCCTGATCTTAAGGTCTCTTAAGATATCCGTAACCTTGGACTCGAACTGACTCGGTTACCTACATGTACATGTAACTGTACTGTTCAGACTCACACTTCACTTTTGTTCAGGTCAAGAACAATTAAAACCATTTAAACTGAACCTATTTTGTTAGAAAGTTTCTTGAAATCGTTTACAGTGTCCGCTTATGGGAGGTTATTTCACACTCTGCGGGCCCTGTACAAGAGGTGTTCGCTTAATAACGGGAGGTTAAAAATGTATTGTTTTAAGGATAAATCGCAAGGACCCAGTTTGGTGTCCGCTTACAGGAGGTGTACTGTTATTGGAGGTTTGACTATATGTATACTATTAGGTAATAGGATGAGTTGTAGTGACATTTGGTAATAATACCGCAAGTAATATTTTGGACAATTTTGAAATATTACTAGCAGTATTATTACCAAAATATCACGTACAACTCATCCAATTATTTGTTTATAAAATAGGCTCAGAAATTTTTTTCAAAAGTGTCTTTTATTTTGTTACGGTCAAATGAACACCGCCATAGTGGGAACATTTCACAATGAATTATGAATGACAGCGCTTCACGGTTGCGCACTGTTCTTGTCAAAAACAGAGCTAAATTTAGTTTGCTGAGGGAAAGAAGTTGAAAGTCATCTCTATAAGTTTTTACAGCCTTCCTACTGCCAAAAATGAACCGTAATACATGTGAATTGGCGTGTCAAAACAGAGAATCAAAGAAAGGGCTGAAAGCCAATCAAATGTCCCAAATTTCTGAGCCTATATCATAATACACGAAATAAATTAAATTTTGCACCTCTGGATAATAATTATCTAGATTTCTGCTGGTTCCCTCCGCTATGGATCTCAGTTGAAGAATAACTTTTAAGGTGGCTCCATATATTTTTTGGCATGCAAGGCTTGGCCCCACAAATGTGCAAGTGTGCGTTCGTTTATTTTGATGACGTCACAGAAATAAAGAGGTTTTTACAGTAACTAAAACGTTTATTGTGTGCATTCTGCAGGGTAATGCAACAAGCCCAACAACTCAATCATTGGTTGCCATGGTAAGGAGACAAGATTGCAAAGTTAGACTTCTCCGTAAACGAGAAAGGCTAGTAAGCTATGTGCATGTGTATATATTACTTGCCTAGTATCGCGAATAAAACTCTTGAAAGACAGCAATAAGATAGCGTATATTTTATATGGAAGACTGGCCAATTAAACTATAGTGGAGCCACCTTAAATAATGGTTTGGTTTCTTTCAGTATTGCGAATTCTAAAACTATCCATGCCATACAGGCTCGCATGCACTTTCCTTGCAGATTCTGTACATTAATTTTATATCACAAGCATTAGTCAGTAAAGGCCATAATTATTAAAACTTGCATTAGTGGAAATGCATAAGTCTTATGTCTGGCCCTTCCAATAAGTCAATAATTAAGTACAATCATGACTTATAAATTATTACATGTACAGTACCTCTAGGTGGCCAAATGTCTGTACAAGTGGAATAACAACCAGGTTACTTTCACGGGCTGCTTCTAGAAAATGTTTGATTTCATCTTCACTGGTATTTGAAAAAAAAAGATTGAAAAACATTATTGAAAACAGCTAGTACTACATTAAGACCCTAGGGGGAGGGGGGGGGGGGGGTGTATTCCCCCAAAATACCTAAAAATACGGGTATGTGCAGCCCACCAACAGGGTTGTGATTTTGGGACTCCTGATCTAGAATGGGGGATCCATTTTAGAGATGCTCCTAGAACAGGGTATAATAATTATTTTGAATGCATGAAAGCTTCAAATTATCAGCAGCCATTTGAAATTAGAATGGGATATAAAAAATTCACCTATTTCTTGAACAGGGTATCATTTTTGAGTGCAATATTATTTCTTTCTAAAAAGGGGTCCAAGGTTGGAGACCTGGGTGGTGCATTCCCACCCAAAACATACCCCCCCCCCCCCCCCCCCCACCACCTCCAGGAGTAAGACTAGAATACAGATTAGTTAATAGCACTGTACAAATGAAATTCAATAAACAGCCATTGCTTCACACTTCCAGGATATTTAAATGCAATGTAGATTTCTGAAATTGTTAAAGGAAGCACACGACTCAGTTCAGTCATAACTAAAACTTGTTTGTTCATTTACTCTCAGTAATAAAGCATTCACAATGTAGAAAACTGCTTCTGATATTTCAAGTTAGCATACTATGCGGACAAAGATTGGCTCCCAAGGTATATTTTGGCACTTTGTCTTTGAAATCTAGTTCTCCCTTCTAATTTTTTACTAGGTGATCATGTAAACAATTTTTTTTACCAGAAAACCAAAACTTGCTAATAAAAATACTTTCTAGAGGCCAAAAACAGTCAAGAAACAACATACACATAATTTAACGAGGTAATTAAGTAAAAATAAAGAAAATTTAATATTAAATCTGTATTCACCAAATGTATTTGCAATGTAGCATGCAAAAGTATCTAAACTTTATGGCCATATGACCATTTAATATATGTTATACAATTTTGACATTATTTTGATAAACTCATGATAAAATTAAATACACGTCCGTACATATTTTTGTCATTGAGAGTGTTGTTTGAAAGACATGATACTTACTTGTATGAGATCTCGGCACGTAAAACTTCATACTTTCCATGATAGGGGAAGACATCTTCATACTCCACCAGTAATCCAGTAGCTCCCCATTTGGCAAAGTGTGGCAGCATCTAATATGTTTAATAGCTTAGCAGACATTCAATACATGCATGTTTTAAATTAAATCAAGAGCAGTTTTTAAATGGCCCTCAACCGCTGGAGGTTGACCTAGTTTCCATTGCATGGAGTGACTGGAACTGCAAGTAGTTACTTCTCTCTAACTTCACCAGCTGAAAGAGAACTTATCACCGGCTGAAATTTCATTAGAAAACAAAGACTTGGGATGATTTTGAAGGTGCACATTCGCCAGAAAAACCGGCTGGGCTTGTCATTTTTTTAATGAGCCTGTTCAGTTTTTTCTTAGCTGCACCCCTGCTCTTGATAGGATGCTAGAATATCATAAGGTTCTCCTCAGCATCACAAGAGTGATTCTGCTCAGGGCAAAAAACTTTTTTTTCTTTCCACTAATTTTGGTTGTCCGAAAGTGAAATCCACTTGTCCAAAAAAAAAAAACGAATAAATTAAAAAAAATGTAGCTTGGTAAAACAAATTAACGATGGCGTATAAGCCACACTTTTTTGCCCAAACTTTTTGCTCAAAATTGGGGTTGTGGCTTATCTGTGGGAACATCTGCAATAGGTTATACTTTCCGGTGATATAAGTTGAACCAGACTTTCCAAGCCTTGAAATTACGATTCTATTTATTTAAGGTGTACAATGTGGAGCAAACATTCTTTAATGTTAGATGGAGTAGAAAAGTGAGTCTTTGTAGTTTCCTTAAAAATATTTGGCTTTAGAGAACTATTCTCTAAAGGGGAACACATGGTCTGTTCTAGCTTATTTTGCAAACCAACTGTATAATTTAACTGTACAATTCTTGTACATGTACCTCTATTAGATAGTCCATCTTTGTTGGAGCCCCTTTTAGGTCCAAATGAACAAGTTTGTGACCAGCAAATCTGAAGACATAAATTGGTGAAATTAACAAAAGAACAACTCCTTAAAAATATTGTGCTAGCCTCTTAACAGATTGCGTACTTACAGAAAAATATGACAATTATCGTATATACTACTGACTACACATTGGGAACAGAGCCTACAGTGTACTGGCTGTTGTACAGAGGTGCCCATTATGGGGAGATACATGTAGAAAGTGTAATTCTTGGTTTGCACATGACATCATAAAAATTCAAAGTAAAAATCCTACAAAGCTGTTTCTAACATGGTACCTGTACAGTATGTGGATAGTATTGTTACAATTTAATATTTCACAAAAAGTTTATAACAATGTTTTGCTTCCGATTTACATGTATAAAGGTTTTAAATGTGTCATGCAGTTTGTCATGTGCTACATGTATTTCAGGTAAACTATGAAAAGAAACAAAATTGAATCCGCTGAAAGTTATTTTTGCATTATAGATGCTCATAAGCCGTGAATACTGTTGTTGTTTAATGCAACTGAATTTTGATATGACATACATGTAAGTGCATAAACCAAGAATAGGAGGTATAAGGAATTACCGGTAAGTAAAGTACATGTATGTATGAAACTAAATTGGAATTTCCAGAAGGGTGGACTGGGGTGGAGGATCCATGGGAGGGGTAGAGATGTTTTTCAGAACAACACATTGAGCTGGACACTTACATTTGAAAAGAGAAATTTTGTATCTATACTTCAAAAATTCATGATAAGGAAAATACAATACAAATTAAAATTTAATAAACTCAAGGTTTATAAATCCTTAAACATAACAGCTATAATTATTGTACAGAATACTAATAGGAATGCTAATAAGCTTCTTGGCTATTGTTCTTTTAGAAGTCAAATAAAATATACAGCAGGGCCAGGTTGTTCAAAGCGCGGTTAAGCTAACCCAGCTGCGTTAGCATCAATTTTGATTCCAGTTAAATAGTTAATTACAAGAGATTTTTACAAAGTATTTTTGCCCTTTACATCACACATGTAGTTTCATCTCGACTGACTTATAAACTTATAATAATTATTAGCTTTTGAAAACACTTCTAACAAGAGAAATTAAAGTGCACCTAAACCCTAATTTTTGTTTCTTTAATCAACTCCATGTACGTTGAAAAGTCGAACAGTGAAATATTTCTTGTTTTTAACGTCGTGTTTGTGAGTTATAGAGATTTGAATTTACAAAATGCTAATTAGATGACGTCAAATGCAGACTTACCATTATTTCTACTTCAATTTACAATACACAGTTCACAGCTTAAAGATAATTAATTTGAAAAATACTAATAAAAACTGTTTATAGTCAATAGATTTGTAAAAAAAAATATTACTTGGAGGTGGAAACAAGCAGTTGTATAATAAACGAGTCTGCATTTGACGTCATCTAATTAGCATTTAGTAAATTCAAATCTCTATAACTCACTAACGCGACGTCAAAAAAACAAGAAATATTTCACTATTCGACTTTTCAACGTACATTGAGTTGATTAAAAGGAAAAAAAATTTGGGGGTTAGGTGCACTTTAAATACTTGGTTAAGTTTTAATCCTGGGTTAGCATTAACCAGCTTTGGAACAAGGCCCAGAATTGTATGTAAATATCCATACAGTTCTGCCACTCATAAAATTATTTTTATTATCTATTACATGTACATACATGTTCACCTAGTATGTACATGTACATGTACAGTGTACATGTATGTATTGAAAGAACTATGTTGGCTTCCAATTAAAAAAACATCTATTTCTGTGATGCTGTCTTAGCATTTAAATATCTATAACTGGATAGTCGTCTCGCTGCCTTTGCAATCATTTCATACTTTAACATGTAACCAAGTTATGACCAAGTGCACTACTCGTACAGTGTAACTCCCAGCTTTTAAGCATTCCTCTTTTTAAAACTACCTCTGGACAAAGGACTTTTTACTATTGAACAGTCAACATTTGGAATAATCTTAACTGTACATGTAATTTAAAAACTTTTGGAACTGTCTCTTCTTTTAAATTTAACTTGAAATGAAAATTAAACAAGGAGTTTTTAACAAAGATTAATTAGAAGTGTTTTTAATATTAATATTATATTATCAAGTGTATATTCGACATTATTATCCCATTACATGTACATGTACTTAGCAATGCAATGGTTAATTATATTTTTAACGAATTCTTTTTTGTAGCTTTGACTGTAATTCTTTTTTTTAATATTGTCGCTGAAAACCCTTGAAAGGGGAGTGCTCAATAAAGAATTGTATTGTATGTACATTGTATGCACGGTTCTCTATGTAGGTATAAAATTAATGACATTCTTCATTTAACATGCACAGGTATTCGACACATGCTCTTACTTTTGTTTGTCCACTTCCATCCTGTTGTCCTTGATTTCAGTTCTCTGGGCTTCCACCAGCTGTCTTTTCAGTGAATGAATGATGTTTTGAGCCTCCTTTAGTCTTGATTCAACCAATGTAACTGCCTGGTCTTTGATTGTTGCTTTTCAAGATAAGAAAAAATGATGTCAATAATTTCACCCCCAGAAAAACTCCCTATTTTTAAACTTCAGAGGTTGGCATCTCTGCTGGGGGGGGGGGGGGGGGGGGGATGCTCAAGCTTGGAATAGACTGAAACAAATAATTATATATATTTCATGGGGTTTAGAATTTTGTAAAATTAGCCAGTAAAAAATGCAGGATGGAAATTAACATACATGTGGAATGGATGGTGTATCAGCTTGCATAACCACATGACTTTTTGTTGGAACAAAAGAAAATGTCCAATAGAGTACTACATGTAAGTGTGACATCACAAAAACTTAAATTTGCAAAATTATGAGATTGGATTAGATATTCAGAAAGGTCATGATGAATAATACCCGCTTGCCAAAAATCAGCATCCTAGTGAAATTTGGTGGTGGGCTATTGGCTCCTTTATGTTCTGATGACTCAATACAAACCTTTCTAATTATTGTCTTGGTTCATTACTAAGGCAAAATTAGAAGGATTTGTATGGAGTCATCAGAGCCAATATCTCACCACCAAATTTCACTAGGATGCTGATTTTTGACAAGCTGGCATTTTTCATCACGCCCTTTCCAAATATATAATCTTATAATAATTATAGAGGGCAAAATTACTGAATGCTGATTGGCTGACGAAGAGGGCATTTTTTTTTTAATTGAGGGAAAAATTACTCGCTCCTGATTGGTCGAGCATCAAAATTTTTCACTCGTGATTGGTTGAGCGTGTCGTTCTCATTGCATTCAGTTGGCTTGGTGCGATTTTGGAAATTTACAAATGGAGCGCTCGCATACATGCTTCGCCAGTATTTTGTTATAAAAAAGGAATGAAATTGGAGGATACCTGAAAAAGGAATTCTACAGGTGAATTACAGCATTTTATGCCAAACAGGAAGCAATTATTTGTGTCAAATCTTGGATTAACTAGGCGTCTGCAGGCCAGTTTGTGATGTTGAAGACCTCAAAGAAATTCATCCATGGCGACAAAAGGTTTTAAAGTTCCATCACTTCAATGAAAAAATGCGGATTTCTGCGGACCTAAAGAAAAGAACTTTGGCAGATTTTGCTGAAAGGGAAAATATATGTTTAACAGGAGAACGAATAAGGCTAAAAGAAGAGAAAGAAAGCAAGTTTGAACTCTCGCCATTTGTTGTTGTTATCAAAGTGGCAAAAACTTCAAAACACAGGTACGCTTAAATAAAACTTGCTTTGTTTTTGTCCTAAAGTGTCTTTTATCGATGAAAATCAGGCTATGTTCTCTAGATGTATATATAACAGCTAAATGTATCTTTGACCAAATTGAAATTTATTTAACCACAGTGAGTTGAAAAGTTTTTCTTGTCAGTTTGCGAGAGAGTATTTTCACTTTGGGTGGTTTCAAGTCTGAGTGACTCTGTCTGAAAGGTTTCCCTATAATTTTGCCCTCTACATTATAAACAAGTAATCGCATGTTCCCTTGTAAAATTAACTTGGATTAAATATCACTTGTGTTTTCAGAAGCTGTAGAAATTGCCCTCGTCGCTTCTACAGCTTCTGAAAACATGTGTGATATTAATCCTTAATTTTACTCGTACCCATGCGATTACATATACAAATCCCATAATTCCCCAAATTTAAGTTTTTGTGACATCACAATTAGTACAACTGACGGCTAAATAAACACAGTACCTCCTAATGTTAAGTAGTTATGCAGTTAATAAATATGATTAATATACACATGTATAGGATAAATATTGTGGTCTTGTAGATTTTTAGTAATTAAAAGCTTTTGGGGGATGACAGGTGAAGGCTCTCGAGTCTTCTCAAGACTCAAATTTGCTACAATATCTTTTGTGTATGCTTGTGATTATATAAGCTTATATACACTGTATGCTCTGAGAATGCGGGGTCTTTTTCGATTAATACTCCTAATGGTTTAAATTAAATAGTAAAGACAATGCAGAGAATGTGCAATGTGGAGGAACACGCGTCGTGTTTACACGTACATGTACAATGTAGTTTGTCTTTCGTCTTCCTTATGACTGGGATGAGTTCATGTATCTTTAGCAAGTACGTAATCCGTAAAAACAAAAATCTTAAATTAAGACGTTCCGTCTTACATGTACATGAATTGAGCAATTACGTCAGCAATAATATTATTGTTCTGCCCAGATACGACGAAATCCACAGTATTGTTCTGACAGTGCATGTACAGTACCTGATGTTCTCGATTGAGTAGTGACAGTCACCGTGTGCTGACTTCGCTGGGCGAGCTTGAAGAAGATGAAAACGACCACCACGAGCGAAAGACCTATCGCAGCATTGGTGTAGTTGACTCGCATTATATTCATAAAAGCGACAGTGCGTAGCTTTTGGCTGACTTCCTTGTATAAACTGATAACAACCTTATCTGCATGACTGTCTGGAATGGCGTGACTCCAAGTCATCACTTTACTCGCATGGAACTGTGGGCCTTGTAAGACTTGATCCCAGGTCTCCGGTGACAGGGTCCAGCAAAAATTGTCAATTTGAGAATTTAAGATTAGAAATCTTTCTTCCGTTTCGTTTCAAAAACCGTTTCATATCTAACCGTATGGGATGAACAGGCGCGATGAAACTTAATCTATTTCTATTTTTATAGCAGCCTTTGTTAACGTTTATGCTGTCTATTTTTGTTAACCAATCGTATTTAATATTTTTATTTGAATTATTTTATATCTTGTAACCGTTTTATTCCATTGTTACCAGTTAGCTCTTTGCATCCCCCGATGAAGGTTAGTTTTGCCTAACCGAAATATTGGGCAATAAAATACCCTTTATAGCTTTCCGATCAGCCTTGCATTTAGTTTTAAGTTTTATTCAATACTGCTGATCCTGATCTACACCAAGATCCGCCTTCACTTCGCCGTGCTGTTTGTCCAAGTGGTCCTTGCTTTATTTGAGAGTTACCTGGTTCAAAGTTCAAGAGGTTGAGATTTGTGCGATTTTTAAAAGGTTTTAGAAGTGGCTGGTTGTTTGCCATATGATCGTATGTAATTTGTTTTTGCCAGCGCCAAGAGATCGCACTAAAATTGGTACGTGCAATGAGTATAAAACTTTAATAGGTGGGGGGGGGGTCGGACATCTTTTTAAACAAACGTCCCAGTCAGTGTAGTCCGTCAAATTTTGTCCCAGGAAAACTTTGGTTCCAAAAACAAAAGCAGTTAAATCCCTGCCATGTTTATTCGCAACTGACCCAGTATGCAATTTATGCCATTGATGAGATGCCGAACTTAGAATAATACAATCAGAACGTTTCAAAGAACATCTTTTTCGGTTGTCCTCTTTAAATTCCACATTATTTTTAAACGGAAATCGCCGTCAAGTTTGCTAACAGATAACTAGCGGCTTTAATGGAAAACGTTTAAAAGAACCCCTTCAGCTTTACGTGCCTATTTTAGATATTATAATTGTTATTTTTAACGAGTCTAGTCGCGCTGTTTGCGAGACAACTTGTATTACTGAAAACGTAACCAAGTGTCCTTTGTCAAGGAATGCGTTAATTCAACGCGTTTATTTAACCAAATATTTTTTTAAAAAAGATTATATGTAATAAGCGGATAAGAGAAAATGTGTAACTAAATTAATTAATCTCGCTTTGGCATTTTAATTTGGAGTCAAATTTTCAATATTTTTTTCTTAAAGCTATCCGTCATAAACCTAGAAAGCCTGCTTAATTTAACTGAGAAAAAGCACTTCTGCTTTAACTAGTTAGTCAACGGGTACATGCTCAAAAGTTCTTTGATGATCATCCAATTTCATGCAGTTAGTTATATTAGCAATTTTAATTGTATCAATCCCTAAACAAATCAATTCAATCATAGGAAATCTAGTTTGGTCACTTAAACTTCTTGAATAATCTTTAAACTGGACGTTACGTTTAAGGTCTAAATACCTCGGTTTCTCTTCTTACTAATCCAAAGATATGTGGCCTAAATCTAACTTCTTTAGAAAAAAAAAGTCTCAAACTTTCTCAATTTCTTAATTCAATAACGGACAATTCATTTGTGCACAGTTTTTTTATGACAACGTTGTCGGGTCTTCAAATCAATTTGGTTATAGGCTGTCAAACTGATAAAACTGAGCCCATACTTTATTGGAAACGTGGGTGCGTGGTTTCTAAGCTCGTTTTACTATATACAGTACGGCAGGTATTAAACTATACAGACAAGAATATTATTAGCAATAAGTGTTTTCTTACACGAGTTTACTTAAGCTTCGATTAGCTGCTCTTCACTAGAATTAGAAACGATCAGTTTTCACAAAATTTAAGCCGGAACACGTCCTTGAATTTTAATATCGTTTGTTCACGAAAAATAGGCCTGTTAAATGATCGCGACTTTCTTTGATACAATTTCCTCAGTTCAAGAAAGATAATTATGCTAACAAAAATCAGTATAATTCATAGATCACGAAAAATATATATAAAATATATCACGAAAGAACAATTTGTTTTCGCTCATTTTCTAGGCGACTCCAGATACTTAGTAAAACCGAAAGTTTGTTCAAAGTTAAGTTTCCTTAGAAAAATGGCACCCGGCGAAGAATAAGTTAAAGTTAAACTAAATCTCCTTTCAAATATCACTTTTCGTATTTATTAGTGACGCACAATTAGATTTCTCAATACATTCAACCCATAGATACTGAGCTGAAACTCAACTGATCTAAGGGCCTGCAAAAAAAGCATTTTTGCGGGGTCCACGCAAATGTTTCCCAGTTTAGCCGCGCGAGAAACATTTGTTGTGGACGCATGCAAAACTTGCTTCCAGAACGCAAAGAAATGTTATGGAATCAAGTAAAAAACATTCATTATTTCGTGCTTCCCGGACGCAAATTTTGGTTCCGAAACAAATGTTTCGCAGTTTTGCAACATTAGAAGAAAATATGTTTCCGCGACAATCTTCTTAGGGTTAGCCAGGCCCTATAATATATACAATCGGCGGTGTACAACAAACACAGCCCTTGTGAAACGACCAGCTTAAAACGTCCAATCATATATGTATATCGATTAGTTAACTACCAAACTTATCGCTAAAGGATCTCAATACAATATTTATGTTTATAAAATTCCACGTCATTTTGTTTAATACATTTCTTTTCAGGAAAGTTAACCCAGGGACTTGTATCGTATAACTGAAATGCGGTATTACATTGTTCTATAAAATCTGATGTCTTTCGAGTTCGTTCAGATACGATAATGTCGATAGACTCTCTAATAAACTTAAATTATAACTATGTAGTACACAGGAGGCTTGAAGGCCCGTATAAAGAATCGATAAGATTTAGATGTCACAAAACTGACCATATTTAACCTTTTTACTGAGACTTCCTGTTTATCGTTGGGTATTGAGTATAACTGTGAATTAAGTCTTATCTAATAATTGCTACCCCGTTAAACATCTGTATTTGCTAAGATCTTATTAAAAGCAAATATTTCTTAACATTACTAAGTCGTGCGCCTGCTATCTGCTCAAATAAAAGTTCGGCGAACCTTTAATACGATATTAAAAACAAACTGTTGACTCAACTTATAACAATTCTAATTCAACGAAACTGTTTTATTGCCAATTTTTAATCTTGTTGCTAGTTTTCTTTTCCCGTTTAATAGATTTTAAACGTCTAAATTAACAATGGAACGTGTCGAGAAAACAGGTAGAGCCCGTATGAGTGTAAATAATATGATTTAAAAAACCAGCAACAAATTATTCGGTATCACTTGCCTTTTGGCCAGGGATGAAGAGGTAACTCCGGGCCTCGCAGAAGTGAAACGGTGAGTTGGGATGATGTATTTAATATTGCCATGTTATATAATAATAACATAATCTTCATTGTTGCTCCCTTGTACTGTCTATGAGTATTGAATCGACCTTGTTAAGTTGGTTTTAAGTGCCTAATAAAAAGCTTAAAAAATTCTAATCAGTAGAACTACATGTACACCTAGGTCATAACGCGTAAAAACTGAGAAATGTATTAGTTTTCGCATAGTTTCCTTTAAAAGCACTAAAATGATATGGAAAAACAGCACAACGCTGTTGCAAGCGTTTTCCTAAAAACTCTCGAGTCCTCTTTGGATGCCCATGAAAAGTCTTATTCTCCTTAGTTTCAACTAATCTACGGATTGCATTTAACTTAGATCAATACTGAATCAAGTTCTCTTCTCAAGTTCAACTGTTTGGAGTCCAATTCATTACTGACCGAGTGTTACGTTCAATTCCTTACCATTTCAACATGAAAAATCGTTCGGAGCCAGAAAGTTCAACAAAGAAACGAAGAAAATTTCGAAAAAATGAGTTAATATAGGGGCAAGATAAGTGTTTCCAAGAAAAGAGAAAACGTAAATTTTCTCATTTGATTGTCGGATTATATAAAAGGAATCAAGGATAATGAAAAGTAAATATAATAACTAAAATCAATCGTCATGTTTCGTAATTCAATCTTTGTTAACAAACAGAGAGGATAAACATAAATAAATTGACGGGCAGAACTGATTGACAAATGGTTTAAATAAAAATCAGAACATATAGTTTTACTTATTTGCCGACTAGTCTATAGTAAAAGTGCGTAGAAGATTTAGACTATAAATAAAAGTGAAAAAAAAAATGGTATGTCCATCACACAATTCAATTAATTTTGAAACTAAATTGATTAATGTAGGAAATTGTAGCATTAATACAGTTATTCCTTATTTTTTGTTACAAACAGTAGAAAATCTATAAGTAGACTGCAACAGCTTCGGAACTGAGGCTTTTTAAATCTCAGTTTCCATTTTAACCCCATATTGGTATTGGTTCGATGATATTTAACTATTATGTGCAATTTTTAATTTTTAATAGGTTTTCAGATTTTAACAGTTATTTTTTCTTTCCGCTCTTTATTATTTTATTTTGTAAATTTTAAAAAAATGTAAAACAACATTGCCGCCCTTTCGTATGATTTACGAGTTTCCCTCTTTTTAAGTTTTCAGCTTCTAAATAATACACTTTTTTATAAGAACATATCTAATTTTCGACTTGAGGCTGAGCTGGGACTCAACGTTATTATTTGTTTGGCGATTTGAGCCGGAAAACGTTCTTACGACATTCTTGAGATAAATTGTATAGTATTTCAGTAAATCGTAATTCTGAATGAAAAGAAAGAAAAATGAAGTTTTACCAATTTCCTAATTGTTATAAATGCGAGCTGTTATTACTCATGAGCGTAGCGGCATGAGTTACAAAATGTCCTCCGTTTTTAAAGTGTGCACTTCCGGTTCATAGCTTTGCCATTTAAACTTCCTGTTTAGTGACTTCCGGCTACTCTCACTTCCGGTAAAACAGCATAACTGAAGTGTCACGACAGCGTCTCCTACAATCCTACTTAGATTACTAAAGTTCACGTAAGGTATATATAAGACGTAGAAGAATCACTCGCTTCATTGTGGTACAGCCTTCATTTGCAAAACATTCAGTAGTAAACAACGTGGTTTACAGGAACGATGACTGAATGAAAAGAGTAACTCGATCTTCTCCATGTCGGACATCTTATCATGTTTAAAATATATCGTAAAACTTTCTTACGCATGCGCATGAGTATAGGCTGCTTGAAGCCTCTTGTTTTAAAATGGATAACGCCCAGCAACGTTACAAACTATTCAAGCTGCATTTTCTCTGACCAAATAATTAATTACACCTTATTTTGTTTTCAGTTTAAAGCTAACTGTAAAAATAAGAGAGCACATCCACAAAATAAGGACGTTTTTAAGAAAATGTCAGCCTGAGTATATTGTTAGCACGTTGAACTTCTTAAAATTACGGGCAATCCCAGCATTAAAGGAGTTATAAAAAAAGTTTCTTACATATTAAAAAAAATTGTGTATTCATTCTATCTATTTCAAAATAACACTACCTTCAGTTTGATGAAATAACAATTTTATAATTAGCTTTAGACCCGAAGTTAGATGTATTTAACATATATAAGTAGTATGTAGTGCACAATGTACTACGAGGGGACGTACTACGGGACGTAGAACCCGGTGGTGTGGTCAACCTTGCGGGTTGTGGGATTGGAAGGGATGGCACCTTGCATGGGACCTGAGTCCCGTTCGTGCCTTTCCCTCTGGACTGTATGAGCCCAGAAAAGTTGTTAGAAAAAAATGTATTTTAGCCTTTTATATAACTGTAATTAGTACAGTTATTTATATGTTTTATATAATTGTAATTAGTATATTTATACGTACGTATTTTGAACGAGCTTAATTGTAAGCTACTAGGCGTTACGTGGCTAGGTAAATATTGTATTGTATTGTATTGTATTGTATTGTATTGTATTGTATTGTATTGTATGTAATACTTTAACTGACTGAAAAATTCGATCTCACGCAAAATTTGAATTCTCTATTTGCAGATAGTTTGATTTTTTAGCCAAGATGTGGCTTTGTCTTCTTGTGGTTGCATTCAACCTGCTCCTTGCCCACGGAAAAGGTGACTAGCATTAACCAGTTACTCCTAGAGTCAATTATGGAGACAAGTAATGTAGTTCTGGGTACTCCCATTTATAAACTATACGCGCACGTGCTGCGGGATGGGGTCGGGTTTTTGACCTTCTAGGTCTGAGATGGGGTCTCAGTTTTGCCCACTAAATCTGAGATGGGGTATACTTTTTCCGTTAAATTTTCGAATTAAGTGTTTTGTCATTTTTTCCGATACATTTTTCATCTGGAACCGTGCCTGTGGAAGTTTCACTCGATTCAATGAGTGTGTATGGGTTTGACGCCTATTTCTGTCAATTTGTGTAAACAAACTCCTTTTTTGTATAGAGAGCCTTTTGCCAAATTTAACTGTTTGGTCTGAGATGGGGTAGTGAAAATAGAAATTTTAGGTCTGAGATGGGGTAGGGGTTCTTAGGTCCCAACGAAACACCCACACCTAAATCATTGCAGAGTATCCCCCCCTGGGTGGCATGCTCGTGACACAATGAACATCTTTCTTATTGCATTACCGAGCTTAACATTTCCCATCTTTCTTTCTCTTTATTATGTTAGATCCTCCTCTCCCGCATTCGACATGTGAGCGACAATTCGAGAAGGTTGGTTGCTTTGTAGACAAAACTGGAAAGAAAGGAACGTTGAGAACGCTTCCGGATCTCTTGGTTAACGACAGAGATCCAAACAGCGATGCTTACGATGGCCACCGCCTTGATTGGCACAAATGGTCGGAGTCCATCCACAGGTAACCCAGCCTCATAGAAATGCGGTTCAATTTTCTTCAATCGTCAGTGATACACGAAACTGACTAAGAAAAATAAACCTATCCCAAAATAAAAGGTTAAGAGACTGAATGTATACTGACAATAACAATATAATGAAAAAGCTTACTACAATTAAAAGAACAAAGTGGAAAGTTTGAGAAGGGGCTACTGAACGGAACGAGGTCCCGACGAGGGAAACCCCACCATATGTATTACTATATAATATACCGTCAGAAACCCATAAGTGGGTTGAAACGGGGTGCCAGTAAAACGCGGGGTCGGGGCCGGAGTCGGGGTGGGGATTAAGACATAACCCGTAACCCGTAACCCATAACACATAACCCATAACATATAACACATAACACATAACCCACTTATGGGCTTCTGATACCGTATAATGCAGTAACGATAAAATACGAATGATATATTTTTGACAAAAGTTTATAACCAAATGGCTAACAAAAATTCTCAGCAGCAAAAAGGTATGCCAACGGACCTACAATATGGACACAATGCGATTAGGGCATTTTTCTGACACGTTATATTATTGAAAACCGCTTTGTTTCATCCTTTTTCTTTAGCCTTGCTTGCCGCTGCGCCAATGCCACTCGTGCAAAAGGCTGGAAGGTATTCGGATTGCAATTCTACGGAGAATGCTGGAGTGGTGATAACGGGGAGACCACATTCAACAAGTACGGAGAAGCATCTCCCAAAAAGTGCATCCAAGAGCTGGTCGATCCCTTGCCGCCTTGTGACAAGAGTAAAGACATGGAATGCGTTGGAGCTCAAAGCACTAACTATATCTACCGACTGAAGGACTGTGAGTCTCTTTTAATTTGACGATTTCATTCCTTCGTTTTCTTTGTATTGAATGATAAGTTTGAGAAGGTATAGCCGAGCAGTTTTCAATTGAGTGTCGTAAAACCAAAACCAAAGTAATTACTCTGACCAATCACAGCAGTCGTAAACAATCCAATGAACCAATCAGAGCTCGAAGCAATTACATGTCGCCGGCGCCAAGCGCGGGAAAATGAGTGCGAGCAAGTCACGATTGGTTTTGGTTTTACTTCTGATTGGTCGAGAAAGTGCACGTGGTGCGAGATATTTTAGCCAATCAAAAAGCGTAGCAATGCAAAACCAAAGCAATTGTGTAATTACTTTCGACATTCAATTGAAAACTGCTCTATCAAACACTCGAAAGAGTAAATAAACCACCTTAAAGCTCGAGTTTTTCATCAAGTATCCCGGCAAACACTTCGAAGCAGGCTAAAAGAATCTCCGGTTCCCGGCGTGTGAAAATCCCGATGAAACACTGTTCCTCGTATTGCATAGCCATAGCAAAAAAATGCCTGGTTTTATCCTTTATCCCGCACAGTGCTCATTTCAGAACTTTGTTGGTTTCTATTCATTTTGATTGGCTAATGCTAGTGCTGAAATGACAGCCAGTCTAAAGGTTTGGGTGTTTCTTGGTGTTGCGGAAGCCATTGTTGGTTAGCTTTTGTGTTGTGATGTGAGTATTGTTCAGTGTCCTTTGAATCTTTTGTTTTACATCATTTGGTGATCACACCATCCGCAACACCAAGAAACTACCAAAGTTTTAAAAGCACTCAATCCCGCTTAACTACCCATTTTAGTCCATAAAATGACCCACAGTGCCTGAGTTTTAATAAAATACATAAACGAATGGTCACTGCATATAAAATACATTAATAAATGATATTTAGTCAGAAAAAAAAGAGAGAATAACGAAACTATTCTTGAAAAGGACCGTGACAGAACGAGAGCGTCTTCAATATTGTGATTGGACTCACTAAAGGAAGTGCAATCAATTTTAATGCAATAAAAAAAATTTGCCACAGTTTTGCGAATGTTTTAGATGTTTCCGACACTCAATTATCATTTGTCGTTCTATTTCATGCCCTTTTTGTTCTTGACTCAAGACTGTTACACCAGACTGTGTTTTGAATAACATCCCACCACGCAAATACCTTAAATGGATTGAAGGATAAATGGATCCATACATTTTCGATTCTAGTGTATTAGATACTAGATATTACAAAGTGGAAGTGATCTATTGCCAGAAGAACCATAGCTCGTAAGTACAAAATAATTCCCATGCATATCAAGACCGACCCTCATAATGCTCACCGCACACATTAATCCTTTCAAAAAATCATTTGAAAACTATCCTGATTTTTAAGCAGTGTCGTAAAACCCAAAACAAAAGTAATAACTCGGGTCAATCACAACAGACGCAGACAAACTCAAAACAAATACAGGCTAGGTAGCCGGCGCAAAGTGCGGGCCAAAACGCGTGCGAACAAGTCGCGTTTAGCTTTGGTTATATTTCTGATTTGTCGCGAGTTACCAGCCGTTTTGTGCGCCCGCGTTCCTTTGCGCACATAGCCTGTTCCAGGCTCTCAGATAGTGGGGACGAGCGAAAAATGTCGGAGCGAGCGAAGAAATTTTCTTTCTTCGCTACCAACATTTTTCGCTCGCCTCCACTATCTGAGAGCCTGGAACAGGCTATCGCGCACACCACGGCTGGATCACTGGTCTAATCTATTGTATTTTTCAACCAATCAGAGACTTGTTGTTGGGAGGAGGATCTGAAAACCGGACTCCCTCAAACGGCTAAAAATCCAGCCTACGAGTTTTTTAGCTAATAAAGAAGCGTAGCATTCAGTAGCATTGCAAATTCTGAAGCAATTGCGAAATTACTTTCAAGATTCAATTGAAAACCGCTCTACTTTGTTTGCTTGTAATTGCAGTGAAGCCAGCTGATGTGAACGGCGGTTACTCCATGTGGTCTCAGTGGACTGAATGTACCAAGACCTGTGGAGGTGGAACCAAGGTACGAGAACGAACCTGTACCAACCCTCCCCCTGCAGGGAGTGGAAAAAGCTGCGTCCATCTGGGTGATCCCGAGGAAGAGGAAAAATGCAATGAAGACCAGTGCCCTGATCGTGAGTATAATTATTTCTGTTAACAGTATGGGGAATAAGCATACAATGAACTGCAGGGCTGATCTGACCACGTAAATTAAAAACGTCTAGTAGATTTTGCGAGACACCATCACGACAGAAACCGATAAAGTAGGATCGCAACCGTGGACATCTGTTTCGTTGTTATTGCAACTCTTCAGCACGGTGCAGTGAACTAAATAACGCCCGAAAGAATGTCAGCACAAATGGATTACACAATGACCCGTTTACCATATCAGGTTTCGTATTATGTACTCACTTGTCACTCGAATCACGCGTTGCGGAACAAGAGGCCCATACTGTCGCAAAGATGTCTCGCAAAGGAAAATGTTGATGGACAAAGCCGATATGAACATGGGGAATAACGACTGCCTCTAGTCCAAGTCTCTCGTCTGTGAGACATCGATTAGTAAAGAGTCTGGGAGGAGAGGGTAGCGGTGGTCCCTATATAAGCTTTCATTCAAATGCAGTTTTGCTTGACGTTTTCACTCTTTTTAAACTGCATTTGAATAAAAATCTCGATCACTTTATTGCCGAGGTTATTTAGTCAGAGTTATTTGCAGGGAGTAATAATTTAAGTCTGAGGAAACTATCTGTGGTAATTTAATGATAATTTGTGAGACTTATGGAATGTTTTGACCGCTTATATTTTCAAACATGAAAAAACACATCTTAAAAATGTTTCATCGATTTATTCAAAATCGAATTTTGTTTGAAATTTTCCCATTTAGTGTGCTACACTGTGTAGATTATAACGCATTTATTCGTTTGTCGCGGGTGCCCCCAAATCGAAAGACGATTAGGAAAAACTGCTTTTCGCCATGTTTGTTTACCGTTGCTATGGAAACCAAATAAACTGCAGATACCGTGAACGATCCATTGCGTCACATTGGATCAAATACAAACAGTGATAAGCAACAGACCACTGTAAGGACCGATCAAACAATGTGAAAAGGCATTCTCTCGAAATGGCACTACGGTCGGCCAAACCTGACATGATCAGCGCTCAAAACTAGAAAGCAGACACAGACAGCTGTTTCGGGCTTATTATGCCCTCGTCAGTGTGCCATAGCTAGAACATAATGAGACTCGGAACCACTGCACCTATCTCATATATGTCGCTAATCATTCTAGAAAGAGCTGTGATAGGGAAAATTGCGCAACGGTCACGCCACAAACAAACAATTCCCTATCACAGCTCTTTCTAGAATGATTAGCGACATATATGAGATAGGTGCAGTGGTTCCGAGTCTCATTATGTTCTAGCTATGGCACACTGACGAGGGCATAATAAGCCCGAAACAGCTGTCTGTGTCTGCTTTCTAGTTTTGAGCGCTGATCATGTCAGGTTTGGCCGACCGTAGTACCATTTCGATAGAATGCCTTTTCACATTGTTTGATCGGTCCTTACAGTGGTCTGTTGCTTATCACTGTTTGTATTTGATCCAATGTGACGCAATGGATCGTTCACGGTATCTGCAGTTTATTTGATTTTTTGCTATGGAAACGCCGATTAGCATAAAAAGAGCATCGCCAAAACTTTCATCCAAGCCTAACATCTGGTATTAAATTCAGATTCATAGAGCTAAAGTAAGTTTAAGTATAAGCGCATTCACAAAGGAAAGTGTGACCCCCAAAAAACTACTTGGAGCCGCCTTAAATTTTCGTTTTTATAACGAACATTCGAATAAGTGTCCCAAGGTCTTTTGCATCATACAGCATAATAAACAACACCTATAGTTGAATCCCAAATCTGGAATTAAAGTTAGCGTTATTGACAGTTAAATCACTATAATATAGTGAAGTAATGGAAACTGCTTTTGTTTCAAGTTATCGCCATTCTGCCATACTCACTATATAGCCTTCAATTAACAAACACACTTCAGCATTTTACCCACAGTCTCAATGGCTTTAATAGCAGGTTTAAGACAGCTTAAGCCATTAACTTTAACTTTAACTTTAATTGAGATAATTGTCATTAGTACACTAATCTGGCAGTGGCTGGTCGACGGCTAGCTAAGCAAATACAATTTACATTGAACTGAATATACTGTTGACTAGAATAACAAATTACACAAGAAGCTGAAAAGAACAGAAAGCTAGTAAAATAACACTAATTAAGCACAATCCTAGCTTTGAAAAGGTTGACAGATGACGCATGTACCACTGAATAAGGAAGGCCATTCCAGACAGGGATTGTTCTAGGAAAGAACGAATATTTATATGCATTTATTGAAGCTAATAGGGGCATGAATTTACAATCATGTGACCTCTTAGTCCCCTGAAAACCTAGAGTAATTTCGGTTGGGAAAGAGATATTCATAAAATAAGTATTGATCTTATAGAACATCGGAAACTCATTGATGGTACGATATTCCACAAGTGATTGCCAGTTCAGGTCTGCTAACATAGCAGAGACGCTACTGTTGCGAGAGCAATCATTAAGGACAACACTTAAAGTTTGACTCTGACAGTTTGACAATGACAGTTGTGTGCATTTGTTTATATTTGAGTGCTTGTTAATTTTCCTTGTGCCCTTGTTTTTCACAGCTTGCAAGAAAGCGCTTGACGTCGGTCTCATAATAGACGGCTCGGGCAGTGTTGGCAGTACAAACTTTAAAAAGGCTTTAGATTTTCTCGCGGATCTCGTCGGCCATTTAGCTGTTTCACCACAGGGAACCCACGTTGGCGCCATTGTGTATCACTCAAAAGCACTTCTACAATTCAACCTGGCAAAATCAGAGTACCATACTCTCTCTATGCTGAAGGCAGCCATTCGAGCTCTGAAGTACACTGGGGGAGGTACTAGGACTGACCTTGCCTTGCAATTGGCAGCCAATCAGATCTTTAGCGCCGCAGGTGGTGACAGACAGGACGCTGCGAATGTGCTTGTTGTACTGACTGATGGCAAGACCAACAGAGGTAGTAGGCCGTATAAGGAAGTACTGGCTCCATTGCAGGTTAGCATGATAGGGACATTGTTTTTGGTGGCTAACCATCGGACGTACCGCGCAAACGTATACCCCCACCATGAAACAGGGGGGGGGGGGGTGTTGGTTACACTCCCCCCCACCCCCTTGGATTTTTGCGGTGTTACAATATTTTGCAAATATTTTACCTCTAATAGATAGCCTGTGATGTGTTCTACAAGGTATTCAAGGTATTCAAATTTGTCGAGAAAATGCTAGAGTTGTAAAATATGATACAATTAAACAATTTGCATCTTTTGGTAGAGTTTATAAGGTTTTTTTTTACTGAAAAAGGTAAAAACACACAATTTATTAAAAAAATTGGTTTGATCTCATTCGACTTATGTCATATTTCGATACCATAGCAACCGATTGACGCCAAACTTTACAAAAATGTGTCTCCAGGATAAAAAAAAAAACAGCTACTGAAGACGACATAAGCTAACAGTAAATGGCTTTGAAAAAAAATCGGAGAAAAACCTTAAGGGTTTGGGGGGGTATCCACCACCGCATCTACCCCCCCCCCCCCCTGTACGTCATAGAAATACAAAACACAAATAGAATAGATAATTTTATTTATACACGGTATTTCCATCAGCTTATTTATCATAATCAGCTAGCTACCTCTCTTCCTAACTACAAATAAGAGGTACCACATATAAAAAATAAAAACTGCTTTTCATGGAGGCCATGTTCAAAAATATACTTAAAATTTTACTTAAAAACTATGGCGACTTAGTTTTGTCTTAAACTCGCTTAAGGAAGTTGCTTGTCTTAATTCTGTGGGTAAGCTGTTGCACAACTGAGCTTCACTGTACGAAAAACGTCACTTAAGATAATCAGTGCGAGGTTGAGGAAGAATTAGTTTGTTTTCGGTATGATAAACAAATCTTGATCGTAGATGTTCTGGTATTATAAACTTTGATTAAAATATTAAATGGGATAAGATGCTGTATTCGTTTAATGAGGGAAGCAATCTTTTTACAGACATTTTTTCAATATACTGCGTCGGCGAGTAGGTAAAACACTAGAATGTGGTATCGATTGAGTGTGAATTGAACGCCGTAAACAAATTCATTTCTGTTTTTTTAATTTACTTACACAACTCCGTTGATAACATATTTGCAATGATTTTTACGTTGTTTTTGTTTAGGGAAAAGGCGTCCGAACCGTTGCTGTTGGAATCGGCAAAAACATCGACGATGATGAACTACTGGAGATAGCTGCCGGTAACCAAAACTACGTGACTCGTGTTAGTGACTTTAACGACCTGAAGAACAACTTGCAGACAATTTTACTCGAATCTTGTCAAGGTAAACGCATAAATGGTAACAATTCACTTTAAAATTGAAAGAGGTTTTATCCATGACTTTCCCATTAGCGTGAGTCGATGGCGTAAGTAATATATCAAACACGAGGAACAGTGTTTCATCAGATTTCCAAACACCGCGAAGTGGGTTGGAAAAACGAGGCGCAGCCGAGTTTTTTTTAACCCACTTCAAGGTGTTTGGAAATCTGATGAAACACTGTTTCGAGTGTTTGATATAGCTTCTCAAACTGATCGTTAAATGCGGAGAAAACGAAGGAATAAAATCGCCAAAATCTAACGATTTCAAAACCTCCTTCACGGTAGTGATTTCCTTTGTGTTCTCGACATGAATTATTAATGAGTTTGAGAAAACGTGTTCTTTCTTTTTAGAGCGGTTTTTAGTTGAGTGTCGTAAAACCAAAACCAAAGTTTTTTTCCAGCCAGCCAGTCACAATAGACGCGGACAGTCCAATGAACCAATCAGAACTCGAAGCAAATACATGTAGTCGGCGCTAAGCGCGGGAAAACGCGTGCGAGCAAGTCATCACGATCGGTTTTGATTTACTTCTGATTGGTTGATAAAGTGGCGCGAAATTTTAAAGCCAATGCCTTCTGGACACTGTTTACAGTGAATAACGTTTAAATATTAGGATTGACCGGATTGAAATTGGTTTGGACCGCGGTTTTCTTAACCCTTTAACGCCCAAGAGCGCCAAAAATCAAATTGAAGAAAAATCCTAAATTACATTTTGTAAAATATTGGAAAACAAATGACACCATGTAAAAGTACTGCTGAAGAGGTTTCATTTGAATGGTCACACCATAGGATTTCATCAACAGACTCAAAAGTTAGAACAAATGGTACCATGCAAAAGTACTGCTGAAGAGGTTTCATTTGAATGGTCACACCATAGGATTTCGTCCACATAATCAAAAGTTAGAACTACACTACATGTCTCCATAATTAACTATGGGAGTGATGGGGTAAAACACCGTCTAAACTTCGTTTAAATAACCATTAGCTGGATCTACCTCTTAAGCTCGAAATACACATTTACCACATTTCTCTTAGTTTATTCTAGAAATGTCTGCTCTTGCCCACCTGGACAAGATATCAACGGCGTTCGCAATGAAAGCAAAAATGCTAAAACAAAGTTTTAAACTGACTGTTTGCTTTAAAGCGCGCACTGATAGGCCATTTGAAGGGGCAAGATAGACTACCACAAATGCAATTCACTCATCTGGGGTCGGTCGGTCGAAAGTCGGTTAGGGCTAATCATGGCCAGGATTAAAATTTTAACCGCGGATTGTATTTCTCTTGTATAAAAACTTTTTTCAAAAGCTAATTTTAAGCTAGATCTGAAGACAAGTCGAAACTAAAGGACAAAAAGTCTTTAGAAAAATTTTCATTGATTTTGGCTGGTTCCCACTAGCGACGGAAGCGGAATCGGAATCGGAATCGGAATCGCAAGAAAGTTACAATCTAGTAGAAATCAATACGACGGAAGCGGATAGTGAGCGACG
Organism: Cladopsammia gracilis; assembly: GCA_022457155.1. Classification (NCBI taxonomy): domain Eukaryota; kingdom Metazoa; phylum Cnidaria; class Anthozoa; order Scleractinia; family Dendrophylliidae; genus Cladopsammia; species Cladopsammia gracilis. The sequence goes on from JAJGOT010000550.1 coordinate 317,022, forward strand.
GAAGCAGAAGCGGAATCGTATGAGAAAGGAAACCTTCTGATCCTTCTGGTTTCGATTCCGTCGAGCTGCCGAATCCAATTGTGACTCCGGTTTTTGATTTCCACTAGAACGTAAGGCTTCCTACGCTTCCGACTCCGACTCCAATGACGTCACTAGTGGGAACCAGCCCTTAGTTATTTGACTGCGCATGCTCAAGCATGTTAAGGCATGGGCTGTCCTTTGATCTTAGACCTCCCGCGAAGAAAACTTTTTTTCTAGTAGAAGGGAGCGCAAAGCAGAGATATTTCAACGTCCTTAAACCTTTTGAGTGTTAACAACTGTGGTCACGTGACTGATGGCGTCTAATAAAGTTAAAAAGAGCAATCTGGAACGGGCCAAGAATGGTTTATTGTGGCGGCCGAAAAACCATGCGGTATATATTGACTTGGTGCATAGGTACAATCCGTGTCCTGAATGGAGAAATATCTTCTTTCATTAAGAAGTTATTAAAAGAATAAAAGGGTCACGTGACCTATTTTTGAAAATTACCCTTTAACGGTAAATCGTAGTCAGCCATTCAGGACAGATTCTTAAAGGGGGAAACCACAGAATTACGTTGGTATTTCAATATATACCTATTATATGCCATATTGGCGGCCCATTTTCACTTTCCTCTTAGCGCAAGAAAACTGTTATAACAGGTCACGTGATGCAAACATTCCACACATAAAGTAAACACTAATTTAAGGACATCAAGTTTTATGTTATTACCAAGTTTGAGGATGTTTATGTATATCTTTTTAAAGTAATGACTCTTAATTGACGGATTTTATGTAAATTAGGCTCTGGGTCATGCCTTAACATGCTTGAGTAGATTCAAAATTGATGCTAATTCTGGGTTAGCTTAATCGAGCCGCTTTGAGCAACCCGGTCTTGAACCATAAACGTTCAGCAGTGTCTCAGTTTTAATTTTAATTGATGCTTAAGTGGACTAAACTTACGTACATTTCTAATTATGATTTTAATTTTTCGCCAGGTGCGGGTGACGTGGATGGGGCGTGGTCCGATTGGGCAAGTTGGACCCAGTGCTCTAAGTCGTGTGGCGGAGGAGTTAAAGTTCGAGAGAGATCCTGCACCAATCCACCTCCTAAAGGAAACGGACAGAAATGTTCGGGCGAAGTTGAAGAGAGTGGGGCTTGTTCTGAAACACCTTGCCCCAAACGTAAGTATTTAAGGAAGCTATATGGGCTTATAAGTCTCCTACAATACAACTCATCATTTGCGTATTTAACTTCAAATTGGACTTAAATTTTTGGTGAAGCTGTTTCGGACTATTTTCAGTGTCTCGAATGATCCATGTAGAAAAGGCGACAAAAGCTAACAGATTCACCTAGTTATCTCGAAAGCTACTGAGAAAGCACTACAAACCCCGGGTGGCAGTGCGCGTACCAATCGCTTTATGTCTCAAATTTTAATTTTAAATGGTACTTTGGTTCTTCTGCAGCTTGCACAAAGGCATTAGATGTCGGAATCATTCTAGACGGCTCAGGAAGCGTGCGCAAAGCCAACTTCGAAACGGGAAAACAATTCGTCCAGGACTTAATATCTCATTTCAGTGTCTCCGCCAAAGCTACGCACTTTGGCGTTATCACCTACAGCACCAATGCACGGCTCGAGTTCGATTTGGCAAACGCAAAATACCACAAGATTGTTGAGTTAAAGAAGCGTGTAATGGAAATTAGATACCCTGGACAATGGACTCGTACTGACAAGGCTTTGGAAATGGCCGCCCAAAAGTTGTTTACCGATGCTGGTGGAGATCGTAAAGACAAACCAAACATTTTGATCGTGTTTACCGACGGCAAGACTAACAGAGGCAGCAAACCTTACCCGGAAGTATTGCAACCACTCCAGGTAAATCCTTTATTTCGCGTTTGAGGCAGGAGGGGAGGGATAGCGCCCAATAGAGAGGGGGTCTTATTATAATTTAGCGAAACGCCAACAGTTCGCCACACATTTTTTTTTAGTTCATTTATTACCGTAATCCACCGTAGGAAAAAAGATGGCGGCTGTTCATTTTACCACAATACCTTGCGGACCTAACACAGCACATAAGGCACAAAGAAAGCCAAATTTTTACAATATTTGTTCCAGTACTAAGGACAATGTGTAGACTAGGTCTGAAGATTTTATAACTTTTCGTTACATTTTTATGAACGTTGTTAAGATTTTTGTGCGCTAAGAATTATGGGTAAATGTACCAGTCGCCATCTTTTTTCCTACCGCGGATTACGGTGCCGTGTGATATTTCTATATCCCTCATGATGAAAAAAATAACCAGCGAGCACTGCCCAACCTCGTCCCCAGGGCATTCTCCGCTTTCAAAATGGCGGGGCCGGCGTAGAAACCCTTCATCTTGTACCCAGATCTCCCACGGTCAGACGGAGGGGAGAGCTCCTATTTCAGTACAGTATAAGCACGAGTGAGATCTGGATACGAGATTAAGAAACCCTTGGACTTAACCGCGGTCAAACGAGAGAAATTTACAAAAATTAAGCAAAGTACTTAAAAGTTAAGGTTGTCATTTTCACTGTTTAAAGTTTAATATATTGCCAATACACTGTCAATTTTCCAAACGTTTTGAAAGTTTACTAAAAAAAGTTCTAAGCGTTTAGAAACTGTGGACTGCAGGATTGTCGGCGCCATTTGCCAACATAATTTTGATCAGGCGCAAAGAGTTTTGGTCAGTTTTCAACGGTAAAAAGCTTATCATTTTGAGAAAAAATAAAAGAAAGTAACGTCAACTATTTTTCTTAATACATCATTGCCCATATTTCCATTTAATATTGAAATAAAATCCAACTAAATGAAACGAAGAACGCCTCGGACGTTTGACCGCGGTGGACCCTTGGACGAGGCTGCCTGCAAAAATTCTGGAGAATTTTGTCACTTAAAACATGGCAAAATGTCTGTTTCGTTTTGAACAACAAACACGGCTGCCAATCACTTAAGGCGGGGGTCAACATTTTTCCGACACGTGACATGGCTTTAATGGAAATATCTTGTTCACGTTTCAAGCAATCCAAAAACTGTCTGTTCATCCCATGAATCTATGTTATGGGGTGTTTTGTAAATTTTTGGGTGATTTTTGGGTATGTTTGGGAGGAAATAGCTTTTCTCAAAGGATTTGTAAAATGAAGAGAAATAAGAAATATTGAAGATTTAGTGATGTTTTAAAAATAGAATTTGTAGCTAATAATTAATAGGCGGACACCAAGTTAGTCCGCCGGCAACCTGGGGTGCTCTTGCGTGGGTATCAACTGTCTGTTGGTGTTCCATAAATAATTTTCTTTCTTCTAAATAACCTCCGAAAACGCCATTTTATCACATGAAAAAATACTCCACTGTTATTGGAGTATTTATCCAGGGGTTTTCTACGCCCACCCTGCAGTCACCGCTACTGCAACGGGCGTTGGAAATGGCAAAATTAGCACAGCAACGAAACAACTTGGCTTCATTTTCAGCCGTTTGAGGAAGTCCTGTGTTCAGATCCCTCAAATATAGCCAAGGCAGCATTTGACGCTGCAAGTCACATGTGAGATATACATGGTCTACATGTGATATACAAGGAACAAACCCTAAGGTTATGCTGAAGGACTTTATTGACTTTTCCAATGGTGTAGTTTCGTACGTTATCCCACCCTTCCCCGTGCGACAAAAAGCCTTTTCGTAAATGCGTATGATTTTGAAGCAAAGAAAAGGTGCTTGGTTAGCTTTTAGGGCTTTTTTCATCTGTGAGTTAGTTGTCATTGTTGTGTTGCGGGATATCATCACAACAGAACACTCTGCCCCTTAGCTTATTTAAACAAGTCATTGTAACAGAGATACCTTTAATGTTGTCTCCAGGTGCGAGGAGTTAGGACCGTAGCTGTTGGAATTGGCTCCGGCATTAACAAAAATGAGCTTCGTCAGATTGCCATGAACGACGTCAATTACGTCATTCAGGTGCACAATTTCGACGCCTTGAAGGACAAACTGCAAATGATTTTGGACGAGTCGTGTCAAGGTAATTTAAACAGCTTGAATCTGTTTAAGAGACTTACATTAGTCAACTAGCCACTAGCTCGTAACAGCGTAGATTTTGGGCTCTGACCTGTAAAAATTAATTAAAACCCTAAAGGAGACCAATCTGGGCGTGGTTCAACCTTTATTTGACGCCTAAAAGATACCATCGTAAAAAAGACAGACACTGAACAAGACTTTAAAGAAGATAAAGCATTGTCATAAATATTTAGTTCTTCATTCAGTGTCACTTTGGAAAATCTAGACTGTTTAAAAGAACTGTAACAATTAGGCAATATGTTATATGTATCACTGGCCGATACATGGAAATGTTCAGTCATCGTAATTTCCAACTAAATGAAAGCAAAGCTTCATTCACGTTTATGCCACGCTTCGATTAAGTCTTCCTTGTGATGCGTGCCACTCTAAACGATACCTTGATCAGGCTAAAAACTATCGGTGTTCAGGGGCGTAGCTAGGATTTTTCAAAGAGGGGTCACACTGTGTCACACCCAGGATAATTACCGGATTGTCATGCCGACATCCACGCCGTAGGGGGGTCACGGGCACCCTAGTACCCCCTAGCTACGCCCCTGGGTGTTTGTTCCTGAGCATTCCCGTACCTTTCATAAGGGAGCCCCCCCCCCCCCCCCCCCCCAGCCAAAACACAGTTTGTTCTCATACGGTTACTATCCCAGACTTATCAAAAAGCACTAGAAAAGAGAGAGTACGCAATGTACCTGGACATAATTGTACTAGTTTAACGGCTGAAGAGAGAGGGTTTACACGTTCGCCAGCAGTATTGTATCTTAATGGTTTACTTGCAACAAAGGCTCAAGCAAAATTATATAGAATATGACCAGTGTGCTAATTGTAGTGATCAGCAGAGGCAACGGGCAGTGACTTGTAAAGTGCATATAACCGTTAATTTTATATTACAAATATCGATTGGAATATTTCTTGATTTGAATGTTGCATTCAATAGGCCTTTATCACGCCCCGCCAATTTGTATAAAAACAAAAGATTTACGCCGCCCAGTCTCGCAGTGAAAAAGTTGAAAACGAGGTTGGGCAGGCAAAAACAAAGCATTTTATTCTCCGGGGAGTCAACATGGCCGCCGCATGATAAAGGCCTAAAGAGGTTCGTTGGGTCAACGTCACATTCATTAGCATACGGATGCAACACACGGATGCAACACACGGATGCAACACGCGAATGCAACACACGGATGCGACACACGGATGCAACACGATGCAACACGATGCAACACACGAATGCAACACATGGATGCAACACACGAATGCAAAACACGAATGCAACACATGGATGCAACACACGGATGCAACACACGGATGCAACACACGGATGCAACACACGGATGCAACACACGAATGCAACACACGGTTGCAACACACGGATGCAACACACGGATGCAACACACGAATGCAACACACGGATGCAACACACGGATGCAACACGATGCAACACGATGCAACACACGAATGCAACACATGGATGCAACACACGAATGCAACACACGAATGCAACACACAGATGCAACACACGAATGCAACACACGGATGCAACACACGGATGCAACACACGGATGCAACACACGGGTGCAACATTCAAATCGAGAAATATTCCAACACTCAATATTCCCTTGATAAAAATAAGTATTATAGGCACTTTAATGGGGCTAAATCCGGCATTATAATTGCTAAATGACATAAAAAAGATAACACTTTTATCTTAATGCAGGAGCGCCACCACCCTCACCAAGTCCAAAGTGTCAGGAGGGAGCCCTGGGTATTCAGAATGGAGATATCCCTGACAATGCCATCACTGTTTCCAGTCAGTGGGATGGTAATCATGGCCCAGACCGTGCGCGGCTCAACCTAGCTAAGGTGGGAGCAAAGAGGGGTGCTTGGTCAGCGAGATACAACGACATAGGACAGTGGATTCAGGTATGAAATGAAATAAACGATATGAAATTAAAATAATGGTACTTGTTTACGGCAACTTAATAGGGAGCTTAAAGGGAGGGTTTCACGGTTCGGTGCATGTGCAAGCTATGACGTAACCCATTTAATTTCATCGTTTAGACCAATCGGAAGCGAGTAGATAACTCTGGCACATGCGCCGAAAAGTGAAACCATCCCTTTAAGCAACCACGACGGCTACGGCAGCGAGAACCACAAAACAATAGGTTTAATGAGTGAAAATAATGCCTCTGCACGTGGATTTTACATTTTAGTACATTTATTTGACGTTCCTTGCAAAACAACAACGTCAAATGATCAAATTATAGGTTTTATGGAGAACGACGAACACACGACGGTTAATTTTCCTTTCTGAATTTGAACCGGAAAGCCATCCCTTCATATTCAGCTTCTGGACAATCCAGTCACATTAGACAAACTAAACAATTGGAACAAGTGCAAATTAGTTTAAAATAGCACGAATCCTTTTTTTAAAGAGACGTTTTCCTTGGCGTTGCCCTCGTCGTTGCTTAAATGAAGCTCCCTAATAATCATGTTACGACGCTCAATAAGAAATATTACTATACCTAGTTTACTATGCAGCAAGTTAAAAGAAACAGGTTAGGCATGGTATCAAGAGAAAATGATGCAGGGGCACCCAACGAATCTGTTCCTCACTTTATCTGTTTCCCAGCGGAATTCTTGCTGGCTGGCAAACTATTCTGTACATTTTTTTAATTACTATTTTTGGGCTGGTTGACTTGAAAAAGGAGTCGCAAGAACAAACTGTGCTGGCTAACTTGACCAGATCGAAAAGAGACTGGATCGAAGAAAATCGGAGGACACTTTGGGGCTTAAAAGGGTTCAACTTTGTAATAACAAATTTAAGCAGTACTTAGAGATACCCGAACAGGTTAAGTTCGAGACGGCAGTAAATGTACAAAACAATAAACAAAAAGCTTCAAATAGTTTCCCATTAATGTTTCATTAGTTCTCAAGCCTCTTTTGGTAAGTTATTATTATTGTTCTTTTCATTTATTCATTTTTTAATTTCTGGCTGGGAAACAGACATTTTTTTATCCAGCTGGCTGGGAATTTTCCTATGTGTAATGCTGGGAAAAAGGAACAGATATATTTTTCCCAGCAACGTAGAAGAACACCTGGAAATGCTTTTATATCATTTATTTTGATTTATTTGAGTAAAATAATACATTTTACCAAAGATTGTTCGTTGGTTGCTCCTGATGATGGACGCATTGAATAGAGTCACAAGCATACTCTCAAGTTCTTTTTAAGGCGGGACGTAACCTGAACGCCATTTTTCCGCACTTAATATGGCTTTTATGGTAATATCTTGTTCACGTTTCAAGCAATCCAAAAACCCTATGCTCATCTCATGAATCTATGTAATGGGGTGTTTTGTGAATGTTTGGGTGATTTTGGGGGTATGTTTGGGAGGAAATAGTTTTTAATTCTCAAGGGAATGGTAAAATTTAGAGGAATAAGAAATATTGAAGATTTAGTGAAGTGTTAAAATTGGAATTTGTAGTTAAGCAGCCTATACTCATGCGCACGCGTAAGAAAGTTTTACGATATATTTTAAACATGATAAGAAGATGTCCGACATGGCGAAGAGTACTCCTTTCATTCAGTCATTGTTCCTGCAAACCACGTTGTTTACTATTGATTGTTTTGGAAATGAAGACCGTACCACAATGAAGCCAGTGATTCTTCTAACTCTTATATATACCAAACCTGAACATAATTAATGTAAGAAGGGTTGTAGGAGACGCTGTCGTGACACTTAAGTAACGCTCTTTTACCGGAAGTGAGAGTAGCCGTAAGTCACTAAACAGGAAGTGTAGTTGCAAAGCTATGTTAGCAGGTTCGATTCCCGGCCGGACCGACACGCAGGGTCTTAAACAACTGAGGACGAAGGTACTACCTATGTTATGGCAAAACGGTCAGACTTTACGTGGCTCGGATCACCACGTAGAAATGACCACAGTCCCGTCTCCAGTAGGGAACATAAAAACCGTGTCCTCAAATAGTACTTTCCTGCTAAATACATTGACACTTCGCTAAACTGGTTAACTGTTAAATCCTGTTATTTCAGGTTGACCTTGGTAAGGTTGTCAAGATAACCAAGGTCATGACGCAAGGAAGAAGTGATTCCAGCCAGTGGGTTAAGACATACTGGCTATCATACAGTCTAAACAACGGCTACTACCAGGCATATGGCGAGAATAATCCTGTTGTAAGTACATTTACTACATAGCTGAACTATTTTATAAAATTTTTAAATAACTGCGCGTTGGGGGAGCAGGGATGGCGCAGTGGTGAGAGCACTTGCCTCCCACCAATGTGGCCCAATATCGATTCCCGTACTCGGCGTCATTATGTGGGTCGAGTTTGTTCTTAGTTCTCGTCCTTGCTCCGATGTTTTTTCCACCGGTTCCATTCTCCATTTTTTCTTCCCTCCTGAAAAAAACTTACATTTTAAAAGTCCAATTCGAACTGCAATTCAAGGGCCACAGGCTTGTCACTCGCAATTAAAACCAAAACCAAAGTAATTACTCTGACCAATCACAACAGACGTAGATAATCCAATGAACCAATCAGAGCTCGAAGCAAACGCATGAAGCCAGCGCCAAGCGCGGGAAAACGCGTGCGAGCAAGTCGCGATTGGTTTTGGTTTTACTTCTGATTGGTTGATAAAGTGGCGCGAGATTTTTTAGCCAATCACGAAGCGTAGATATGCAAAACCAAAGGAACTGCAAATTACTTTCGATACTCAATCGAAAATCGCTCTAAATAAAGTTCATTTATACAGCATGATGCAACTGAAAAGAAGCATTCTGATTGGCTCCCTGATCGGTCCGATTTTTGTAATGCGGGCAGCTCACATATCAACCTAGTAAATGACCCAGCTTCAAGTAGCTTAGTCGGTTAGAGCTTCTGACTGGTTTCTGGAACATCATGAATTCGAAGAATTTTCCTTTGAAATCCGGCATGCTCGAGGCAGAGTTAAATGAAACTACAGTCAAATCTCTCTAAGACGGACACAGTCGGGACCGGACCTAACTGTCCGTCTTAGAGAGGCGTCCAACTTGCAATTGTAGAGAGTCGAGACACCGGTAATTCTGAGATAATAAAGCTGAACCTATGCACAGTAAATACACGTCTATTTTGAGAACTGGAGCAAACAAGGAGTCGCGTATTTGGTTATGTGATACGAATTTTGCTTTCCCAAATCGTAATTTGCTGTGAAAAAAGCACTTCTCAAGCGCACGTTTTCCGTCTTATAGAGAGTTTAGTTACAGTAAAACGACTGAAAAACAACAGGAACCAACACCAGGTGTCCGTCTTATAGAGGTGCCAGTTAAGAGAGAGTTGACTGTACTTTCGCGGCAACTTAGTTGCTCAGTATGTTCCTGGATCCTGCGGTGGAAGACAATGTAACCCAGTTTTACAGAATTTCAGTTCAATGTTCCGACATTTCGGTCGGCAAGCCGACCTTTTGCAAGGAATTTAAAGTCTACAATTGTTCCTTGTATTTTATTAACACAGCTCTTAAATTTTTTTTGGATTTCTTTCCGTCGTATTTTCAAATATAAAAACAGAAAATGTAATAGAAAGAGCGTATATTTCCTCATTTTTATTTGTTTACTTTATTTCAGATCTTTACAGGAAACTCAGACCGGAACACTGTCAAAGAAAACGTGTTAGATGAGCCAATTTATACTCGTTACATTCGACTTCATCCCCAAACCTATTATAGACATATCTCCTTGAGGCTCGAACTGTATGGCTGCAAAACAGGTTGGTTACATAGAAGTGCCCTGTATACAACTTCTTTTCCACGGCCTATCCACTTTGAAAATGGCGGACCAAACGAAGAAATCCCTGGACGAAAAGGCTGCCAAAATACTCCGAAAACTCTGGAATAGCATTTTCATTTCGTTTAACCCTTTAACTCCCAAGTGTGCCAAACATCAAAATTCAAAACAAATCTCAAATTTCATTTTGTAAAATATTGAAAAACAAATGGTACCATACAAAAGTACTGCTGAAGAGGTTTCATTTGAATGGTCACACCATAGGATTTCCTCCACAGACTCAAAAGTTAGAACGAATGGTACCATGCAAAAGTACTGCTGAAGAGGTTTCATTTGAATGGTCACACCATAGGATTTCATCAACAGACTCAAAAGTTAGAACAAATGGTACCATGCAAAAGTACTGCTGAAGAGGTTTCATTTGAATGGTCACACCATAGGATTTCATCAACAGACTCAAAAGTTAGAACGAATGGTACCATGCAAAAGTACTGCTGAAGAGGTTTCATTTGAATGGTCACACCATAGAATTTCGTCCAGAGACTAAAACGTTAGAACTACACTACATGTCTCCATAATTGACTCTGGGAGTGAAAGGGCTAAACAACCGTTTCAGATTAGCTGCCGATGTTAAAAAGAACCTCCAAAAACACCATTTCATCGTGTGTTACATTACACAATACTCCATGATTCTTGGAGTATTCTGCCAGTCTTTTCCAGGAGGTTCAACGCCCGGCCCGCCTCGGCCCGCCAATATGAAAGCAAACAAGGTCCTGCGGACGAGATTGAGGCCCTGCCAGGGTAAATTCCGACAGGCGACATGACCCCAAAAGTAGCGACAGCACGTAAAATGAAATCGCGACAAAAGACAAATTTTCGTTCAATTTCCGACAGCAACCTGAAACATTGATAAACCATGCACATGAGACATTTTAAAATTCAGACAAGCGACACCGGACCCCCCCCCCCCCCCACCCACCCCCTGGCAGGGCCTCGAGATTGCCTTGTGCAGCTTAATTCAGAATCAGTTTGCGGTAACTCAGAGGGAGTTTAAGGTCGAGGGCACTTCCTTGCTACGATGATAATGACATCAACTAGAACTTCATGCGATCCATGTTGAAAGGAAGGTACCATCACCGTTTTGGGAATATCGGAACGATCCTAGGCAGCGGCCATTGGGGGTAAACAGTGTCTCGTTCGGTAATTTCAAAAACTGTCGCCAAAAATTAAATTGAGTGTGCGGGAATAGAACGTCTGGGTTCTAGGCTGAAAACAATCTCATCTTCAGTTCGATCCTCTGTTGTTTTTCAGAGTTTTTTCTCGCCATCATTGTGAGTACCATGACAACCCAGAGGACGAGTTTGGGCAGTGATTGTTCATCACTCCCATCATTGATGGACCATTTCACAGTTGTGTGCTTAGAGTGAACGAGAGGCTTGGGTTCACTTTCGTTTGATACAAAACCCATCTAATTTTCATATGTAAAATATCTTGAACAAAAACTAGTTAGCATAAGAACAAAATTATTTATCATGATATATGAAAAACAGGAAGGTTTCCATCAAAGCATGGTCAACCTCAGCCTCACTCTCACACAAAGGCCAGGTCACTAAGCACACAACAGTGAATAGGCCATTTCCGAGTTACGTTATGCCTCGTTGTCAAAGCGAGGCTAGGTGCACAACCTTTCATATGGAAATGAGTTTTTATTCAAATGCAAATAAAATTCATTTCCATATGAAAGGTTGTGCACCTAGCCTCGCCTTGACAACGAGGCATAACGTAACTCGGAAATGGCCTATTGGGTTATTCTGATACTAACACCAACTTTCTTAACAGGCTTTGTGCCGCCCAGTCCCCCACAGTGCATGAACGCTCTCGGTATGCAGAGCGGACGCATCAAAGCGGACGCAATACAAGCTTCTTCTTCTTGGAGCCATAACTACAGTCCAGACCAAGGACGTCTTCATTTCCAGAAATCGGGAAGTAAAGCGGGTGCTTGGTGTGCGAAGACTAACGACGCTAACCAGTGGATTCAGGCCAAGTTTGATGTGGTTGCCAAGGTGCGTCGCGTGGCAACTCAGGGTCGTGCAGACAAAGATCAGTGGGTAAAGACCTATACTCTGGCTTACAGCTTTGATGGAAAGGACTGGAAGGATTATGAGCTTAATGGAAAAGTGACGGTAAGTGATCGATGGCCTAGGTCAAATCAATCAAGTCAAGTCTCTTCAGGCACGCCAAAATCCTCCATAAAAATTTTGATCTCTGCACAGGATTAAGACCCATGTCCCGCCGGAGCAGATTTACGTATGTAAGGGCCTATGTACCCCTCGCGAGGCTTCTTCCTGGGTCGGTTCTCAGGGACAAAGTCACTAGCAAAATTCATGACGTCATCTTCCGCCGTATGTAAATTTAAGAAGAGATTTTCTGCGGATATGCTCTGCCTTGCCCTTAAATAACGTCAATAGTTATAATTTCAATTGTTACTGGTCTGGTAAATTGTAACTAGAGAATTCGACGTTGTACTTTTAAATGATTTTACGTCACAGGAATTCCAAGGCAACAGTGACCGCTTCTCCGTGGCCACAGAGATTATCGATCCACCAATCATAGCACAGTATGTACGAGTGAAGCCGAAGACATGGTACAAACATATCTCCATGAGGGTAGAGTTTTATGGATGTACAGAAGGTAAAATATCAAAATAACGTTTAAAAGGTCTATATTCCACATCTCGGCCTTAAAAATTACTTTTTGACCTTACAACCTTTGAACTTACGCATTACAATTACATTTTTTCTAACAGTCCGTGCTATCGAGATTTAGCTGTAGTTTTCCTGTTTAATTTATTAAAAACATTTCTCTACAGACGGCGACATTTGTAATGTGCACAAGCCCTGCAAAAATGGTGCTCAGTGTACAAATATTGTTGGTGGCTACCAGTGTAAATGCTCAGCCGGTTACAAGGGAAAGAACTGCGAAGAAGGTGAGTACCGCCCATGTAAGAGCAGTTGTCAATAGAGTATCGTCAGACAAAAACCAAAGTTATCGCTCTGACCGATCACAGCAGACTCAAGCAATCCAATGAATCGATCAGAACTCGAAGCAAACGCAGGCAGCCGGCGCCAAGCATGGTAATGGTTTTACTTCTGATTAGCTAGTCAGTCGCAAGTAAAACCAAAACCAAAGTAATTACTCTGACCAATCACAACAGACGTAGATAATCCAATGAACCAATCAGAGCTCGAAGAAAATACATGTAGCCAGCGTCAACAAGCGCGGGAAAACGCGTGCGAGCAAGTCACGATTGGTTTTGGTTTTACTTCTGATTGGTTGATAAAGTGGCGCGAGATTTTTTTAGCCAATCACAAAGCGCAGCAATGCTGAACCAAAGTAAGTACGAAATAACTTTCGACACTAAATTGGAAACCGTTCTAAAGAGGCCAAGCAATTTAGAATTTTATTCGCATCTCTTTATTCAAAGAACCCTGAAGGCACAAACCAGAGGATACATAACCTAATATTAGCTATATTATCAGCTTAATTTTTTTTGTCTGCATGACTAAAAAACGGTGTAAATTTTTGTGCTGTTGGTCCAAGATCAGGTTTTGTTGTGTACTGATCTTTATTATATGGCAAACTGGTTCATGATGAGAAGTAGCATTCTGATTGGTTCCCTGATCCTTCTGAATTTCATTTGCAATACGTACCCCTAAGATGGACCGCTCACGAACTTGGTAAAGTTCGTGAGTATTCACAAGTCTCATTTATATGTATTTAACTTTGCAGACATCGATGAATGCGCAAGCGGTCCATGCAAGAATGGTGGAAAGTGTACTAACACAGGCGGAGGGTACAAATGCGATTGCGTTGGAGGCTGGTTTACTGGAAAGAACTGTGATGAATGTAGGCTTCACATACATTAGCCGTTTTTAATTAAGTCTTATTTAATGCTGAGGGTCGAATACCATAGTTCTTAACACTTTCGATTTCAACCCGTTCACTTCACAATGAGATCAAAACCAAAATTCATGAGAAATACACAATTTAGTTTTGTAAAAAATAATGAAAAAAATGTGAGGGAACCCGTCGTAATAAATACTTGGCGCACTTAACTTTTGACGATGTATTCGATCGCTATTAGTTCATGGAGTGACTGTTAACATATATTGGGTGTATATGAGTAAAACTACCCAACAAGGGATAAAAATTTAATGCGTTTTGAAAACCAAAAAAATAAGGAAATAAATATAAAATTGTGAGAAACGTAAAACAAAATACAGAATTTTTATGTGTACATTGGTTCTTTTTTGATTCTCAGTAAAAATACAAAAAATAATAACATTGAGGAATTTTTGATAGAGTGCGTAACATTTACTAACGAATTATTTTTAAATACAGCTCCAACGGAATGCATCGTGAACTTGAAAATCAGCGAAGCAAACCGTGCTTCGGGCAGCTTAAGGCGAAACATCCTCAAATGCGACCAGAGGTATCCTGAAATAATTGGAAAATGGTTCCAGTTTGTTGGTGATGCCGGCACCAAGATACCCAATTCCTGTGTCCCGACACAGCACTGTGGAACTCACGCTCCTGGGTGGTTGGATGGGGAGCATCCTAAGAAAGAAGACGGTGTGGTAAGAAGAAAAGTATGCTTCCACTGGAGCGGCAACTGCTGTAGATGGAATGTCATGATCCAGGCGCGAAACTGCGGTGGGCATTACGTGTACAAGATGGAGAAACGTCCGCCGGCCTGTTATCTTCGCATATGTGGCGATAAAGGACATAGTAAGTTTTTCAGTCTTCCTCCCATACGGTATCATCATCATCATCATCATCATCATCATCATCATCATCATCATCATCATCATCATCATCATCATCATCATCATCAATCATCATCATCATCATCATCGCTATCATTATCATCACCATCATCATCATCACCAACATCACACCATCATCATTATTATCAAACCATCATCATCACACCATCATTATCACATCATCATCATCATCATCATCATCACCATCACCATCATCATCAACATTACACCGTCGTCATCATTATCATCATCATGAAACAATATCTTCATTATCGTCAATGTTAGTATTATCATTATTTCTGCATCGTTGTAAAGTCATATACATCAACATGAACAACAACATAATCGTCATCATCATCATCATCATCATCATCATCAACAACAACAACAACACCAATAACAATAACATCGTCCCATCATATACTTCTAATACAGAAATATTTCCTATTTCAAGCTCTCACTTTTGAGATCGCGGCTTTATGTTACAGTTCTTGCATTACAATGAAATGTAGGTCAGATTGCATTTCAAATACATGATAGAAAAGACAACATTGAAAAATAATATGTATTCAAAAGGTAATTATGATTTGCACGCTCTCATTGGTGATCTATGCTGCGTGCATTATAACTCGATAAAGCACACGCGTGACGAAGGGCACGTACGATCTGTCCAATCATATCTCACGTATTTCTTTGAACATTTTATAAAAAATAAAGCACGTTCAGATCCAATCACACGTATAGCGGCGCCCATGGCAGTTTATATTTCTTCTAATTAAAACTCTAGTAGTGTGTCGATAACTTTATAGAATCAGGGAAACGATATCCATATCTTATATGTAGCGAAACGGAAGACTGATTTTTCGTCCGATTCTTTCCCCCAAGATGTGTGCGAGCCAAAGAACCCATGTCAACATGGAGGAACATGTAAACCACAGGGAGACAGCTATTTCTGCGATTGTAAACCAGGATACCAGGGAAAGAACTGCGACAAAGGTACGTTACTTTCTAGTGCACGCAAATGCAAAACTATATCATGTTGACAACAGAGAGACAGTGTTTGCTTTCAGTGTAAACCGGCAAGGATATCCACGAAGGGACCGCGACAGAAGTACGCTTGTCGCTATGTCCTAGGATGCACATGAAAACCACAAGGTGACAGTAATTATTGCCAGTGTAAACCGTTGAGAATTTGAGATACCTTTTTATGCCTTCTTGAGCGATTCCATCGGTCATTGCTGTTTTTTCTTTATTACATGAGGCGGAAATTAAACTTTTAACAAAATACTGCCTCCAACAAAAGATAATGATTGACGCACAACACTTCTATTGATACCTGCTGTTTGCCGTTATTGATCTAAAAATAACTAATTACGACGAATTGGTGGTTCTTTAGAGCAATTTTCAACTGAGTGTTGTAAAACCAAAACCAATTACAGCAGTCGTAAACAATCCAATGAACCAATCAGAGCTCGAAACAATTAGATGTCGGCGGCGCCAAGCGCGGGAAAACGCGTGCGAGCAAGTCAAGATTGGTTTTGGTTTTACTTCCGATTGGTCGAGAAAGTGGCGCGAGATATTTTAGCCAATCACAAAGCGTAGCAATGCAAAACCAAAGCAATTGTGTAATTGCTCTATACTAGAGAGGAATATAAATACGTCTGAACTTGGTCAAACATTCGTGATGCGTGATGCGTGATCCCAGACGGATAATACGATTCTCGGTCACGTTCAAAGTGTTACTCTGACAAAATCGATTCGCGCTATGAAAATAGAAGAATAAATTACACTCACGTTTGACTCCTCTGCGCCCTGTGTAATAAATATGTCGGTAAGCGACATGATACATTGGGTACCATGTAGTGTTTTTTGGGGGGCGTTTTCGTGACTTTGATTATGAGGAAAGATCTAATTTATTTCAAAAACTGAATTGTGTCTATTTATTTATATTTATTGTATCCTATTTATACTGTACACACATATTTTTACATTAGATATAGACGAATGTGCTGTCAACAACCCTTGCAAGAACGGTGGCACATGCACCAACACCGCTGGAAGTTACAGCTGCACTTGCGGTGCAAAATATACAGGAAGGAACTGCGAGACAGGTAACCAACTGTCTTTCCTTCCTAGGGTGGTTCTAACCTTCTGGGAGTACTCCGTTATATAAGCTATGTGGTATATGCGGACCAAAAATAGTTTTGAGCCGTTCTGGTATAAAAAGGGTATCGAATTAGGGACCATACTTACAAATTGGTGTGGAAATCATCTATTTTGGTCTGAAAATGGTGTAAGGATTTCAGTAGGCAGGTTCTTTTCATAGAGGTGATAATTACAAAGATTATATGAGCGTTTTGCTGGCCGGGACCAGGAGAAGTGTCCCGTTATATATAGAGGTGTTCCTTTAATAGAGGTGAGAATTACAAAGATATGAGCGCTTTGCCGGCCGGGACCAGGAAAAGTGTATTCTTATTTAATGCATGGAGGTGTTCCAAAGTAGAGGTTCTACTGCAGTCCACTACCCTTGAATACAATCAGCAGCATACCGCAGAATATGCAACATCTTTGCAACCTTCTAACTGGCTGTATTCTTCAAGGCGTGGGATAAATATATGTATGTCTAGTACAATGTGAAGTGAGAACAAAAATTGTCAGTGAATTGTTGAGATTTCGTTTATTGAAGTAATTTTGAAACTGCTTCTTTTCTTTCTTTAGATGTCAATGAATGCACGGTTCACAAGCCCTGCAAGAATGGGGCCACCTGTGTTAACTCAGTAGGTGGATACAGCTGTCGATGCCCACCAAATTATAAAGGAAAACACTGCGATGAAGGTTAGTAGGGCCAGCTCGAACGCACTCAAGGAACAAAAAAAACAAACAAACATGAAAGTCGCGTTAAAAATAAAATACCATAACTATTGCTGACACAGATGAGTGATAACTTAAAGGAGCTGCCATGGTGATTTTGAGGTTTTCGAGTACAAACTGCCCCATATTAACACTACGTATCTTTGTCCTATACAAAATGCTTATAGAACACTAAGAGGAAGATATCAAGTGAATTTTCGAAGAGAAAATAAACCATAATCAGAGTTTTAGTGCGTTTTCCAAGAGAGAAGAGACAAATAAGCTCAATTTTTTCAAGATGCAATCCATTTCATCGTGGCTATCTGCCACCCAAAAGTAAAAAAAACAAAAAAGAAGTAAAAGGTAAATGTTGTTTATAGTGGACGAGCACCTAACTATACAACAAATTCAAGGCACGCCACTCAAACAATGAAACAAGTATTACAAATTGAACATAACATGTTAAAAATCCCAACTGGCAAGAGGCATACCAGTAGTTGGTTATTTACAAGCGTGGACGAGAGTTGAATTCGGGTCTACCGCGAAACTTCAGCTAGTGGTCAGAGCGAGACCTCCGGATTTCAACGGTAGTGTAGCAGCTCCCGATTGTTTTAGGTGTGACGGCTGCTTCTGTTTTTAGGGCTATGAGCCATTGTTTACTACTACTGTTTGTTGTATTGTTCTCTCGAAGGGTTTCATACCAATGGTGTGAGACCTTACGAGAGCTGTTACATCGCCCGATTTCAAGTCCGGCACCCTAACCGCTCTACCACGCTGCCTCCTAAAACATTTATGTTTACTCTTAAAGCACTAGCTATATATTCAAAGGGGACAAACTTCAAATAAATGTGGCTACTAAACATACCTGAATTTCGTAACTGTTCATCAGTAGGATGCCTAAAATGTGCAATTCCACAATTTTGGTTTCGGCTCCATTAAATCCTATACCAATTGCAAAGCATTTTAGGAGGAGCCACCCACAATGTGGGCACAGTTACTGACAAGTACTGACAAGTACTGACAAATACTGACAAGTACTGACAAATACTGACAAGTACTGACAAGCATAGCAAAGTAATTTAAACAAAACTCAACCATTATGTTTGGGTTTCCACTCATATAAAGATGCCATTTGGCTTTTAAAGTAACACTGGAAATTGTGACATAGCTCCTTTAAATTAAAAATCAAACTTCCCAAGATAACGCTTGTTTTGCGTAACATCGATAATCGGTGATTTTTATTCCTTTTATTTATTTTTTTTTCAGATGTTAACGAGTGTGCCGCCAACCCATGCAAAAATGGAGGAAAATGCCAAAACTCTGCAGGAAGTTACAAGTGCACGTGTGTAGGTGGCTGGTTCACTGGGAAGCACTGCGATGAAGGTAAAAATATTTATAAAAAATATATATTTATCATGCAAATCAGTCAAAGTCTAACCTTCGTTACCAGGCACTTCTTGTCCATTTTTTCACTGGTGGTTTACCCATTAATCCTTTCACTCTCAGAGTCAGTTATGGAGACATGTAGTGTAGTTCTAACTTTTGAGTCCGTGGACGAAATCCTATGGTGTGACCATTCAAATGAAACCTCTTCAGCAGTACTTTTGCATGGTACCATTTGTTCTAACTTTTGAGTCTGTGGATGAAATCCTATGGTGTGACCATTCAAATGAAACCTCTTCAGCAGTACTTTTGCATGGTACCATTTGTTCTAACTTTTGAGTCTGTTGATGAAATCCTATGGTGTGACCATTCAAATGAAACCTCTTCAGCAGTACTTTTGCATGGTACCATTTGTTCTATCTTTTAAGTCTATGGACGAAATCCTATGGTGTGACCATTCAAATGAAACCTCTTTAGCAGTACTTTTGCATGGTACCATTGGTGTTTCAATATTTTACAAAATGAAATTTGGGATTTTTTTTAATTTTGATTGTTGGCACTCTTGGGAGTTAAAGGGTTAAGAACTTCTCCAAAACATTTCATCGACCACTTCTGAGTCTATAACATCTAGGACATAATACTGTTCGATCCAAAGGATCAAGCTGTTGTAGGTCATCGATCGGCTATCAAAACTTAATTACATGTTTCTTTTGTTATGTAGTCCAACAAGTTTAATGATCATGATGTTTCTTTTATAAACAAGAGAAAACTAAAACCATTCTTGCCTTGGCATTTGGCGCATGTTCTTGCGCGAGACATTCATTTTGTGATTTTATGTTTGATTTATGATTTTATAATTTGGTTCTTGGTTTTACGACTCTTATCTAAAAATCATAATGCGAGAACGACTGCCTTGTTGATGTCTTGTTAATACGAAGTAGAATTTTTACTTATTGCAACCTTCAGTCTGGCCTTAACACAAACCATGCATAAAAAAGTTGCCTTCAACCATTTTAAGGTGCAAAATCTACCTAAAGCTTTCTTGAAGAAATTTTTAGAGTCAAGTACAAACAATATTTGAATTCATATCACTTTCATCACCTGCAAATTAATTCACAAAATGTCTTTTCCGTCAGATCCTACGGAATGCTCAAGCTACACCAAACTTAATACTGCCGATCGTGCGTCCGGTTCGCACAGGGGCAAATTACTTAAGTGTGACAGGAATGATTTCCCCTCCGTCGCAAAGTGGTATCGTTTTGAGGGTGATGCAGGAACCAGAATGCCCACTTCACCAGTACCGGTACACCACTGCGGAACTCATGCACCGGGCTGGCTGGATGGTCAACATCCTAGCAAGGATGATGGATTGGTCTCCAGAAAGGTTTGCTTCCATTGGAGCAACCACATTTGCAGATGGCAAATTTATGTTAGTGTCCGTAACTGTGGCGCATTCTACGTGTACCGTTTGGGAAGGACACCAGGTTGTTCCTTCCGTTACTGTGGAAATAAAGGACATAGTAAGTTTCAATGTTTTTACATCTGTTGCGATTCGTTAATTGACTTGTGGACTGTGTTGCTAACATTAAACTAGCCAGGATTTGCGTCACCTTTGAATCCAGTTAAGTGACCAGTGAGATTGACATTTTTCCCATTTTCTTATACTTTCAGTTTCTTCTCTGACTCTTCTTTTAACGAAAGAAATTAAATCCTTGGTTAACTTTCAATCCTGGATTAGCACGCGCGCCTAAAGGCTATCATATATCGGCCTACTATATTTCCATTACATGGTGCCAAATTGTCGACCTTACTACCAATTGAAATGAAACAGATCTTGCGTCCTTTAAAAAGTCCTTGCGGTCTCTTCTTCTCTAAAATACCATTATACAGAACATTATCACTTTAACCTAGCTATGTACTATCGTGCGAAAATTGCCTTGGAAATGCACCACTTGAACACTTTTTAACAATTATGCGATATTAAAAACTATGCCGTGAAGAACATGTGCAATACCTTTGTTCTCAGATACTTGCTTGGCACGCAACCCATGTAAAAATGGAGCAACTTGTCAGCCCAATGGCGATGGATCCACCTGTCAATGTACGCCCAACTTCCAAGGAGAAAACTGCGATCAAGGTATGCATGACGACATTGATACTGGGGATTCTAGTGTCACTTTAATAAAACTAATAAACAAGCCTAAAGAAATATTTATATCGATGGAAACCCAAAAATAATGTTCAAGCTTTGTTAAAATTAATCTACTAGTGCTCCATGATTAAGTAATGATCCGCATAAGAAGGAAAGTGCTAACGGCAATGCACGATGGAATGTCAACTTTTTTCATTGTTACAAAAAGTTAGGTTTCAAGGTGCATTTTGTTTGATGTTTTACAGGTTTCATGTAATTTAAGACCCAATCGCAAAACATGGACATTTTTAAAGAAATTGTATTTGAGGAACTTCATCAAAGAAGCAAAATTATTAGCAATTGTCTTCTGCTATTCTGATTGGTTAAGCACGAACATTTCCTATAAAAATTTATCTGACGCAAATTGATATTCTTTATTTTTATACTGAAATATAATTATAAACCATAAGCTCCTCCCCTTTTCTTGAAATCAAAGACATTCTATGTGAGAAAGAGCCAATGCCGCAGAACAATGAAGTTTACTGTAGTTCTTATGTGGAGCGTTACTTAAAAATAAGTGTCTTGGGCCGCAGATGGCTAGAATGGAAATGGATTCCAACTTGAAAAAAATGGGCCAATTTTTTCGAGTTTATCGCCCTGTTGTCTTGGAAAACTCGCTCTTGATATATCCCTCTAAGTGTTCTGATGAAATAGCTACTTAAAAAAAACATTAACCATAACTCAATACAATTTTTTAAAAAGATCACGATTTTTTTCAATTTGTAAAACATGTTTCGATGTGACTCACATCTTTCTCGACCATTTAAATCAATAGAAACACAATCCTATTTTCATGGCTTTATCGTTCTTTCAACTTCCACTCGTATAAATGGCAACACTGTAAAAAAAAAAATAAAATAAAACAGAAACCTTTTTCTATGGGCACATGAAATAAAATAGCAAGTGTCAAAAAATCCCACAAGGTGAAACTCAGTTGAACACTGAATTTCTGATACTAATTTCTTTTTTGGTAGATGTGAACGAATGTGCTGTCAACAATCCATGCAAAAACGGAGCTACATGCACCAATACACGTGGAGGTTACCAATGCGCATGCAGTGCCAGCTTTACAGGAAAGCACTGTGACCAGGGTAACTGAAAGCTGTCATCTAACTACTTTAACTCTCTCATTCCTGGCGTGTGTTTCTAGAAAGTTTCGAAAACTTTTTGGGCCCGTAAAGCTGTGTTGTGTGGAGAATTGTTTTTACTAATAAAGAATAAGGATTTGTTGATTTTGAAAGCTAAGCAATAAAATCTTACGTTTACTACCAACCTGAGCTGCTTTTTGGGAGTTCCGGGAAACGTGCGCCTGGAGTCGAGGAATGGACACGAAAATGGCGCGAGTGTGCGTTGTTTATTTCGATGACGTCATGAAGAGGTTTTTACGTTAGCTAAAACGTTTATTGCGCGCGTTTCACACGATAAATTTTTATAAAAATTGGCAAATTGGTAGGATTGTCTTGGTTCGTGATCACAAAAAAAGACAACAGTTTTTATACATTCTCAAACCCAATAAACGTAAAAAACGAAAGGTGAGTAAATTGCCGAAAATTATGTATAGATTTTTTTATGGCTTTGTCAGATGAGACTTACTGAATGTTTATTCTGTTTCACCAAAAACCGTGAATATTTACCGTGTAAAAACCGAGAAAAGCCGTCGAGAGGTTTGGTAGCCTTGAACGACAAACCAACAACTCAATCAGTGGTTGCCATGGTAACGAGACAAGACTGCCAAATTAGATTTCTTTGTGAAGGAGAAAGCCAAAGCTTCGTGTATGTGTATATTATACCTAGTATCGCGAAACAAAACTCTCAAAAGACAGCAAAACGATCATGGATATTTTATTTGGAAGACTGACAAATAACTAGATGGAGCCACCTTTAGCTGGCTTTTCAATTATCTGTTGAAACATGTGTTTTCCAATGGATGATCTCAAGCTACTTGAGATTCATCATATAGATTCATCATATAGGTTCATCATATAGATAATAATGAGTAAAACCGAAATAGTCCATATCGTATTGACCACATTTATAATGGCAAACGTGGCATTAACGTTAACATCGGTAAAACAGAAAACTTGAAATATAACGACATTTGTATGACCATTTTCAGGCAACCTTTGGTCCGTTCCAAATTTTTTGATACATTACAGCAACTACAAATTATGTTAATAATATATCCTTGCTTACTTTTCTTAGATGTAGACGAGTGTAGAGTGCGTAATCCCTGCAAGAATGGAGCCACTTGTGTGAATTCTGTTGGTGGATACAGTTGCCAGTGTCCTGCAAATTACAAAGGAAAAAATTGTGATGAAGGTACTGTTTACCAAAATGCGGAATGCTTAGTACATGCCAATTAATTGCTCCTTTTCATTGTAAACCAATTCAACCATATAATGAAAATTATTATATATAGCTATTGGTTTAAATAAAACACTCATCTAATGATTCTTTTTTTCAATCTTTGATTGTTTTTCTCTTACTCGTAGATGTTAATGAATGTGTCAATAATCCTTGTAAGAATGGAGCCACGTGCATTAACACTCATGGAAGCTACAGGTGCACATGTGACAGTAGATTCACGGGAAAAAATTGTGATCAAGGTAAGATCATGAGTTAATGCGAATCTGAGACCGAGTTAAATAACTGAGTCAACAGAACATTACTCTGAAGTGTTACCTTTAATTTGCTCACAAGTTTACTTGATATTTCCTAAATTTTCCTCTTTCTGGTTTCTCGGCTTTTAATTTTAGTATTCTTTGTCTATCTCGTTACAAAGAATTTCGAAGAGAATAAGGGTATCTATAATTACCGATCCCATAATTAATTTGATATGATTAAGCAGTGTTATAAACCAAGGTTAGAAGCTAAATCGATTTCGCGATCTGGGGGATAAAAAGGTCCACATGACTAGCCCCTAGTCTCAAAAAATTAAGCTATATCGAGCTTTATGCCTTCTGATCTTTCACATATCGTTTCTTTTTCTGATTTAGATGTGAACGAATGTAATGTACACAAACCCTGCAAGAATGGAGCCACTTGTGTGAATTCTGTTGGCCTTGGTGGATACAGTTGTCAATGTCCTGCCAACTACAAAGGAAAACATTGCGATGAAGGTAATAATGGCATTTATAATTTGAGTGGCTTCAATGGGGTGAAAATCAAAAGTAAATGAGGCTATTTTTATTAATCCACCTTCACGTTTAGTTATAGTATTACATCTATCATGAAAGGATCGGAAAATGAAACTTTTAATTTACAGTTAATGGTATTCTTTTTATCATTAAGGCCCGGTTCAAACGCCGAACATCACATGTGCCGAACCTAATGTAGGCTCGACTACCAGCCGCTGTTCGGGGAGGCTCAGAGACCGGACGCGAGAAAGCGGCGGAAATCGAGCCTAAACCTAATGCAAATGAGCAAAATCTATTGTTCTTGCTCATTTGCATTAGATTCGGCACATGTGAAGTTCGACGTTTGAACCGGGCCTAACTGTCAAAGGAAGGCCTTCATCGACCCAAGGTTGTTATACGAAGATATTGTGAAAAGTTTTAGTTCATTGACAAATTTCGAATTACCAATAGTTTAAGTACATACTAAATTGAGCTACAGAACCGCCTTTGGCCGGTTTACTTTTCCTTATTCTCTTTGGTGTTTACCTACTAGTAGTGCTCTGTCTGTTCGTTTGAACTCTAAATCTAGCATTTAGCGGCAGAGGTTTGGAAACTCAGTTTAATTAGCATGGATTTTGGGCAACGTTATTTCTCAGCTGGGAAGCTTTATGGATATTAAATATTCCAGGGTGTTTAACATCTTGAATTTTGTCCAAACGTACACGACATTTACAACTTTGTTCGCGATGGAGGGTATCTTACTAAAACACATTCTCTGGTGTTTAATATATTGACTTAGTTATACTCATATTAAAATCTTGAGAGCGGATTGTTTGAATTTGAATAAAATAGTCAGAGTTTTAAAAAAGGATAGAAATTAATTTTGAAACACCAAAATATACTCAGTGACCCGTTACTGACGCAAGAGCATGCCACGTTTATATCTTTAAGTAATGCTCCACATAAGAACGATAGCAAACTTCATTGTTCTGCCGCATTGGCTCTTCCCCACATAGAATATCTTTGATTTCAAGAACAGAGGAGGAGCTGATGGTTAATAATTATATTTCATTATAAAAATAAAGAAAATCCATTTGCGTCAAACAAATTTTATGAAATGTTCGTGCTTAACCAATCAAAATAGCCAAAGACAATACCTAATAATTTTGCTTCTTTGATGAAGTTCCCCAAATACAATATCTTTTAAAAATTGTATGTTGTGCGATTGGGTCACAAATTACTTGAAACCTTAAAAAAATTAGACAAAATGCACCTCGAACCTTAACTTTTTAGCGGTTTTTGAGTCTAAGCCAATGAGATCACTGGTTGAAACAATAAAAAAAAGTTGACATTCCATCGTGCATTGCCGTCCAGCGCTATCCTTCTTATGCGGATCATTACGTAATATTTCCTATTTTTCTAAATTTCACATTCCTCACCCCACGCTTTTCTCTCGAACACGCCTAAAAATCACCAAAAACAATCACAGTATATCACACAACATTGATCTACAGACTAAGGGAAAGCATTTTTGAATACACCAATATCACGCTAGCATGGCATGATATTATATTTAATTTAATGGGAAAAAGAGTCCAGTGTCAAATTCAGCACATCAATATTAGTAAAACTGTAAAGTTCGTAAAGATTGCTCGTACACTGACGGAGATATGAACTTTTGAAACCTAGTACTCTGGCCTAATTTTTACAAAGAAATGTATGGGAAAAACACATTTCTTTGTAAAAATGCTCAGTTTCAAAATTTCATATATTCGTCAGTTTTCTTGCAATCGTTACAAAACTTTGTAGTTTTACTAATATCGATATGCTGAATGTGATGCTGGGCTCTTTTTCCCAATAAACTAAATATATTTTTGTGCCATGCTAGCGTGATATTGGTCTAAATTGCTTTTATTTCATGCTACTCGGGCTGAGCTCGATCGGTGGACTGAGGTGCGTCTATTTTAAAACATATATATTTTAAAGTGATGGGAATTTCAAAGTTGCGAAGTTCGTATGTTCGGAGCGGTAATGATGAGGTTCACATTTGGTTGGTACATGATTAGAATTTTGTCAATTTTGTTTTCAGATGTGGATGAATGTGCAACTCTGAAACCCTGCAAAAATGGCGGCCGATGCCAAAACACAAGAGGAGGATACTCCTGCGCATGTGCTCCAGGATTCGCTGGCAAAAACTGTGATCAAAGTATGTTCGTTTAAGTAACTATGTTTGTGCGATGAAACATTTTGACGTCTGTAACAATTAATGCATTCGAAAATTTATCCCATCATCTACGGTTAAAGCCGGTAAATGAATATTTTAAGGAAATTGAAAGTGGATAGTACTTACTTTCATTTGATAAAAATTCAGGCCGTGGCCAGAAAAAAATAAGGACTGAAGCAATATCCATGGTTAAATTCCTCGCCTAGCTATTTTGGGTCTTTATGATGACTACGTTTAAACAAATTAAACACACCGCAACCACTCCATTGTGCTTCGAAAGATGAAGGCGGGCAGTTGGGCCATGGCGAGACCACGAGTGCTGTTCATACATTTTCTTCTCTCTCTCCCTCCTTCTACTCATAACGAAGCAACGTGCTCAATGCAAATTTGGCAAAAGCAAAACATGTTTACCGTCTCGCTTCGTAATGTGCCGTGATCCCAATGCGGCCTTGCGGAATCATTGCATTTGAATTGAACGGAATGTTATTCTCCGAAAAATTTAATAGTTTCTTTGTTTTAGAAAACCTCACCAATGTGTAAAATAAGCATTTTATCGGCCTTTCACTCGGGGATATCAGATTTATTCACCTCTGGTTCCGCCCTCGGGCTGCGCTCTCTGGCGGAACCAGAGGTGAATAAATCTGATATCCCCTCGTTTCAGGCCGATAACCCTTACTTATTGTTGTTTATATTCGTTTCCTTTACTTACCATTACTTACCTTTAACCCTTTTTTTTAATTTCAGTCGATATTCCACCTGAATGCAAAGGTTATGTAGTAATAAGTGATAAAACACGCTCAAAGGACTTCTCCGGAGGCAACCTGGCGTGTGACCAGAGGAACTTGCCGACAGTTGGGAAATGGCATCGTTTCATGGGGGCAGCTGGAACTGTGATGCCCACATCCTGTGTACCGGAAAGGCGTTGTGGTACGCATGCTCCTGGCTGGCTCCAAGGAAGCCATCCCACTGAACAACAGGGGGTTGTCACAAGAAAGGTTTGCTTCCACTGGAGTAGGAACTGCTGTAAATGGAGTGTGAATATCAGAGTTAGAGACTGCGGGAAATTTTACGTCTATAACTTGCCAAAGAGTCCTGTTTGCAGTCTTCGGTATTGTGCAGAGCAAAAAGGTGCTAAGCGTGTTATGTTTTGAAAACGTTACGATCTTTCCCTTCGTTTATTATTAATCCATACTCGCTTATGGCTTATGGAAACATCGAATCGTTAAGAGTGTTGTCATTTGAAGTTTAAAGTGTCCATTTCTTAGTTTTACTTTTTCTACTGTGCATTCATTTGAGATTCGTTAATCTTAAATATTTTTACAAGAAACAAGATTCCTTTTATCTGTTTCATTTAGAGATCTTGTATAAGAACAAACCAAACTGAAATCATAACATCATTTCCATGTCTTTTGAAACGAGAGAGGCTGAGAAAATATTGTTTTGGAACCCATAAAACTAATTTAATAACAACAAACAAACAAACAAACAAAAACCTTTATTTAGACACGGAACAGTCGAGGTTGAAATGGGTGACCCCAGTAGAACACGAACTTTTGTCGCAAGTGTAAACTAGCGGCGATTTCCCGTGCGATTCGGGTACGATCTTTGCTTTGATTTGCTGTTATTTTCCCAAAATCGCTGCCAAGTTGCATCAGGTGGACATCGTGCGACAGATCGCTTCCAAGTCGCACTGAAATTAGCCTGCGAACAGGCTCCTGGCTTGGAATCGCCGCTAGTTTACACAAGCGATCTGTACATGCAACTTGCGCGCGACAAAAAATACACCGAGAAGTGCGACAAAAATGGCAGAAAAAGTCGCTGTGTAAACGGGCCTTAATAGTGCCACGATTTTGAAGATACGTTCCGCCAGTGCCAACACAAGTCAAAGTTCTCATGTTTGCTTTCTTCACACAAGAAAGACATGTCAAATTAACCCCTCACTATAATTTTGAATTTCAGTCTAAGATGTCCACAAAGAACGTATACATACAGCTATTTAAATAAACGTTGTCTGAAGAATTGCGCATTAGTACATCCCAAGACCGCATAGCATTGTGGGTTCGCATGCAGAATATTCTTCAAAATACTCTTCACAGAACAACATGCCGACTCCATATAGCGATAACCTAAGGGTCAATGACTTTTATTCCTTATAGTTTGCCATGTTGTGATCGACACACCAGGCAATACAGATTTAGGCAAGATAAGGTCGACCCACAATGCCTTGCGGTCTTGGAATGTACTAATGCACAATTCTTTAGACAACCGTTGTCTAAACAATCACTCATCTATCGATGTTAACTAAAATATGAAGTGGTAAGCGATGTGTTTCGCTTTGAATCGATCTTCTTTGCTACGTGCACGTTCCCTCATTGCAACGGCATGGTATAATGCTTTAAAGCGATGGGAATTTCGAAGTTGCGAAGTTCATATGCTTAGGGCGGTAATTCTGAGGTTCACATTTGATTGGTACATGAATTTTGTCAATTTTGTTTTCAGATGTGGATGAATGTGCAACTCTGAAACCCTGCAAAAATGGCGGCCGATGCCAAAACACTATAGGAGGATACTCCTGCGCATGTGCTCAAGGATTCACTGGCAAAAACTGTGATCAAAGTATGTTCGTTTAAGTAGCTATGTTTGTACGATAACACTTTTTGTCTGTAACAATTAATGCCTCCGAAAATTTGTCATATCATCTATTAATAAAGTAAATGAAAATTTAAGGAAATTGACGGTGGATAGTACTTACTTTCTTTCGATAAAATCTAGTTGAAAAAATTAATTGTTTTTATATCTTCTGGATTCTCTATCTCAAAAAGTATAACCCTTTTCTCAACTAAATGCAAAGCGTTCATTAAACTTAATAATATGCTCTTAGACGCGGTGTTCATTGAAGGGTAATTTGTCATCACTTTGGAAGCCTTTATTTTTAAACAAGGGGTTCCAGAAGCCTATACTCATGCGCATGCGTAAGAAAGTAGTAGTAGTAGTGGTAGTAGTGGTAGTAGTGATTTATTTACCCACATTACACGGTTGAGTTAAGACTCGTTACATACATACATATTACAACGTGCATATTACAAAATAAAACTAATAAATGGAAATCTAATATGTCAAAAATCTTAAGGTAAACTAACACTTTTTACTTGATACTAAATAACATTACATAATTGAGTAAACTTAAATAATTGTAATAACTAGTCTCTATAAAATAGGGCAGCAACAGTTGACCCCGGTGATCAAAGTTTTATGGTTTATTTTAAACGAGTCACGCAACCCCTCCCCCAACGAATCCACATTCGTCTAATACTTCCCAAATCGTGAATTATTTCTGTTGCATTTGAAAAGATAACTATTAAAAGCAATGAAATCAGTTAAAATCGACTGACTCCTGTGTGATTTCTCAGTCTATGATCAAATCGACGCGAATCAAGCCCGGGAAATCAAGGAAAGATAATAAACTGGGCAATGCGCACAAAACATAAAAGCGAACACTGACTTGAAAAAAACAACATCTCCTCGGTCTAGAATAATTAGTATGAACAATTTTCGAATGAGAAACATAGGTTGAACATAAAAAATTGCCTAAAGAATTAACTTGAGTTCGCGTACACTAAAATATGAGTGCATAAATTTGCCTGCACTAATGTGACACCAACAAAAAGAAAAACGGAGCCGAAACCTTAATTACCTCATACGTTGCGCGCATGAGTAATAATTACATCAAGATTACTGGATTACTTAAATGGAAAATTCAACAAAACAAAGAAACGTTTGTGCACGATGGAAGGTGTTTGTCAGTAATTCTAGCAGAGATTTGAGCAAAAAAAAAAAAAAAAAAAGCCAAATATTCGTGGCATGGCCTCTTGAATACACTTATTGATCAAAACAGTTAGATAATGCGGGGCTCAAATAAAAGGTGGATCTCGATTAAACGCCTTTTTTCTACGGATTGTAGATCCGACAATCAATAGAAAAAATACGGTATCCACAGCTAAGGCCCGGTTTAAACGTCGAACTTCACATGTGCCGAACCTAATGCAAATGAGCAAGAACAATAGACTTTACTCATTTGCATTAGGTTCGGTACATGTGAAGTTCGACGTTTG
Source organism: Cladopsammia gracilis (assembly GCA_022457155.1). Classification (NCBI taxonomy): domain Eukaryota; kingdom Metazoa; phylum Cnidaria; class Anthozoa; order Scleractinia; family Dendrophylliidae; genus Cladopsammia; species Cladopsammia gracilis. The sequence continues at coordinate 347,587 of JAJGOT010000550.1, forward strand.
AACCGGGCCTAAATGAGTCTTGTAACGCGAATGAATGAGATACTGACTGCAAACAAAGAATGACACTGAGTTCGAAACTGTGTTGAGGATTTTTGTACATGAAAAAGGAATTGCATTCGCCTCTATGCGATCCCCTTTACTTACCTTTTGTCCTTTTTTTAAATTTCAGTCGGTATTCCACCTGAATGCAAAGGTTATGTAGTAATAAGTGATAAAACACGCTCAAAGGACTTCTCCGGAGGCAACTTGGCGTGTGACCAGAGGAACCTGCCGACAGTTGGGAAATGGCATCGTTTCATGGGGGCAGCTGGAACTGCGATGCCCACGTCCTGTGTACCGGTACATCGTTGTGGTACGCATGCTCCTGGCTGGCTCCAAGGAAGCCATCCCACTGAACAACAGGGGGTTGTCACAAGAAAGGTTTGCTTCCATTGGAGTGGGAACTGCTGTAAATGGAGTGTGAATATCAAAGTTAGAGACTGTGGAAAATTTTACGTCTATAACTTGCCAAAGAGTCCTGTTTGCAGTCTCCGGTATTGTGCAGAGCAAAAAGGTGCTAAAACGTGTTATGTTTTGAAAACGTTACGATCTTTCCCTTCGTTTATTGTTCATCCATACTCGTTTTTGGCTTTTGGAAACATGATATCGTTAAGAGTGTTGTCCCTTAGAGGCCCACCTTCACCCAAAAGACGTTGCGGTCGTTTGTTTTTGTTTTGAGATGCTCCACTGTTCGTATGCGTGATCTGATTGGTTACACGCATTCAAGCGTGAATTTCGTGTTACAAGACATCACGGCACGCACAGCATTTTGGGTGCACTTTAAAGCGTCCATATCTTAGTTTTACTTTTTCTACTGTGTGTTCGTTTGAGATTCGTTAAGCTTAAACATTTTACAAGAAACAAGATTCCTTTTATTCTTGTATAAGAACAAACTGAAATCAAAACATCATTTCTATGTCTTTTGAAACGAAAGAGGCTGAGAAAATATTGTTTTGGAACCCATAAAACTAATTAACCAGAGTAGTCGAGATTGAAATGGGATTGAAATAGGACACGAACTTTAAACAATAAGGGCCCGTTTACACATGCGATTTTTGATGCGCTCTCCAATGCAAGGTTTGTCGCAAGTGTAAACTAGCGGCGATTTCCCGTGCGATTCGGGTGCGATCTTTGCTTTGATTTGCTGTTATTTCCCCCAAATCGCCGCCAAGTTGCATCAGGTTTCGAACATATTTGGAACCTCCGCGACATCGTGCGACAGATCGCTCCCAACTCGCACTGAAATCGCCGCTAGTTTACACAGGCGATCGGTAGATGCAACTTTCGCGCGACAAAAATTGCACCGAAAAGTGAGACAAAAATGGCACAAAAAGTCGTCTTAATAGTGCCACGATTTTGAAGGGGGCGTTCCGCTAGTGCCAACACAAGTCAAAGTTCTCATGTTTGCTTTATTCACACAAACAAGACATGTCAAATAAACCCCTCACTATAATTTTGAATTTTAGTCTAAGCTGTCTACAAGGCCGGCGTATACAGCTATTTAAGGTGGCTGAACACAGTTTTACTGTACCTATGCATCATTCATTGTCATTTTAAAACCACTAACGTCTGGGCGCCCAAAATTGGCGAGGCATAAGATTAAGCAACAAGCTTTATATTTTGATATCTTCGTTGAGCTTGCCATGGCAACACGGTGGATTGGAAATCAGCCTGCAATATTTGTTTCGTTTATTTTCAGAAAATCTAGTCATTAGATTTTGTCCGTCACTTGTCTCTAGTAAACTCGTAAAAATATTCGCATGTTAACACTAGTCTCATGTAATTTTGACAGAGGGATCTTCCGTAATTTGATGTTCAATATGTTCCCGTTTTGTAAAAATCTCCTCTGTTAGATTTCAAATTTTTGGTGGCAGGTGAGTTCGGCATATTCAGAACTATTATTGTGCCAAATTTCGTGAAATTCAAATGAGCGGTTCCGTAGAAATTAGCACGTTTCCGAGGAAAGTCGCCAAAACATCCAGTCACAATATTTTGGTCAACTGCGCATGCGTTGCATTTGACTGGGTTCTCGATCCAAAGACAAAAACGACCAAATGGGCAGTGTATTTCTTCAATGGTTCTATATATTATCTATTGATTCAACAAACATTTTTACAAACAACAAATTGTTTCATTTTAAGACGAAACACAACACTTTCGCGATCCACACCGAGCAAAATAAAATGATGGCCAAGTAGGCACCACGTTTGTTTTTCTCAAAACTTTGCGCGCGCTAAGTCACGTAAGCAGCTGAAATTGGAGAGCGCACGCAAACTGTGTTCAGCCACCTTAAATAAACGTTGTCTGAAGAATTGTGCATTAGTACATCCCAAGACCGCAAGGCATTGTGGGTTCGCATGCGGAATATTCTTCTGGTGTGACCGACACACCAGGTGATACAGATTTAGGCAAGATAAGCTGGACCCACAATGCCTTGCAGTCTTGGAATGTACTAATGCACAATTCTTTAGACAACCGTTGTCTAAACAATCACTCATCTATCGATGTTAACTAAAATATGAAGTGGTAAGCGATGTGTTTCGCTTTGAATCGATCTTCTTTGCTACGTGCACGTTCCCTCATTGCAACGGCATGGTATAATGCTTTAAAGCGATGGGAATTTCGAAGTTGCGAAGTTCATATGCTCAGGGCGGTAATAATGAGGTTCACATTTGATTGGTTCATGAATTTTGTCAATTTTGTTTTCAGATGTGGATGAATGTGCAACTCTCAAACCCTGCAAAAATGGCGGCCGATGCCAAAACACTATAGGAGGATACTCCTGTTCATGTGCTCAAGGATTCACTGGCAAAAACTGTGATCAAAGTATGTTCGTTTAAGTAACTATGTTTGTGCGATAAGACATTTTGACGTCTGTAACAATTAATGCCTTCGGAAATTTATCCCATCATCTACGGTTAAAGCCGGTAAATGAATATTTTAAGGAAATTAAAGTACTTACTTTCATTTGATAAAAATTCAGGGCCGTGGCCAGAAAAAAAATAAGGACTGAAGCAATATCCATAGTTAAATTCCTCGCCTAGCTATTTACGGTCTTTATGATGACTAGGTTTAAACAAATTAAACACTGAGATCATGACTGAGGCAAGTGCCTCGGTTTGCCTCATACTGGCTACGGCCCTGAAAATCTCAGTAGTCGAGTTTTGTTTAATTTATATCTTCTGGATTCTCTATCTCAAAATGTATAACCATATTTTCTCAACTAAACGCCCAACCTCGTTCCCAGGGTCTCTCATCTTCCCGCCCCCTGGAGCGAGGGGGCGGGAAGATGAGAGACCCTGGGAACGAGGTTGCTAAACGCCAAGCGTTCAGTTAAACTTATCCTCTTAGACGCGGTGTTCATTGAAGGGTAATTTTTCATCATTTTGGCAGCCTTATTTTTTGAAATAATTACTTTAAGATTACGGGATTACTAAAAAGGAAAATTTAACAAAAGCATTAACCAAAACCAGGATTCTAATGGTTAGCGACTTCGTACCCGGTCATATAACTTTAACAAAAATAACTTACGAAGAATGTAGTTTTCTGTAGAGCGCAACTGAGATATATTTGAATTACTTAGAAAGCAAGATACACTACTGGTTAAACTAAATTGGTACATCGTGGCTGTTCATACACTTTAAAGAGGATATGTCACCAGTTTTAGCATTACTTTAAAAAGCCCAAAAGATATATTTCTATCAGCGAGAACGCAACAATAATGGTCCAGTTTTGTTTCATATTACTCGACTAGTGCTCTAAGAGTAAAAACAAGAAGTTCTTGGGCTGCGGAAGGCCAGGATGGAAATGGTTGCAACTTGAAAAAATTGCGCCAATTTTTTCGCCTTGTGTCTTGTAAAACTCAATAAAACTCGTATTATGGTTGATTATCTTTTCGAAGCTGAACTCACATAAAATCTTCTTCTCAGTGCTCTTTAAGAATTTTGTAAATAACAAAGGTAGTTAGTTTCAATTTGGGGCAGTTTTCACCCCAAAACGTGAAAATCCGGTATGTCACTAGATTGTAGTACTTTATATCAACGACTTGTCAACAAAACAGACGAACAATAGACTGAACTCACTGACAAATTTGACTAACAATACGACTACAGAAATTACACTAACAACACACGGATCGAAACGCACCTATCACTGACTTGAGTCTCTACGCATATATATACAGCCAATAACATCACGGCTAAACTGTCCAATGACAGTTATAACCAGACGTATATAACATCAACTGACCATTCACAATTCACATGACTCTGAAGATGACTTCCGCTCAGGTTGTCGAAACGTCAGTCATTGTCAACAACAACAGTTCTTTTCAGAACTACACTCACCCGGACGATCACAAACAACAGACTACTGATACTCCTGGGTTCAAACCATTTACAATATCACAGAAAAACTTAAAAATAATGGTCTAGTTTTGTTAACAATTAATATATTGGTGCACGAAAACTATTGGTTATGTTTTAGCAGCGAATGGGTAGGTTGGACATGGATTGCGGCTTGAAGAGTTTAGGCTAAAGTTTTCAAGTTCTTCCTCTGTGTCTTTGAAACGTCGTTCAAAATAATAATTCATGACGAGAACGCAAAGGAAATTACTACCGTGAAGGAGGTTTGGATACCCGGTCTTAATTTGCATAGATTTTGGCAATTTTATTCCTTCGTTTTCTCCGCATTTATTGATCCGTTTGAGAAGCTATATCAAACAATCCAAAGAGTCTTTTATCTGGTATCCAAACGCCTCGAAGTGGGCTAAAAACATTCGGCTGCGCCTTGTTTTTTCAACCCACGTCTCGGTGTTTGGATATCCTGATGAAACACTCTCCCAAGTGTTTGATATATTACATACCAAATGACCATGGTTCGTTATTCCTTTAAGAATTCACCTTATATCTTCCTTTTTTTGGTTCAAAGAAACGTTTGTGAACGATTGAAGGTGTTTGTCAGTTATTTTAGCAGAGATTTGACCAAAAAGAACAGCCAAATCCTTGTGACATACCTCTTGAGTACATCTATTGATCAATACGGTTACATAATGCGGTGCTCAAATAAACGGCGGATATGATCTCGCCGAATAAACGCCTTTTTCCGCAGATTGTAGACCCGATAATCAGTAAAAAAATACGGTATCCACAGCTAAATGAGTCTTGTAACGCAAATGAATCAGATACTGACTGTTAACAAAGAATGACACTGAGTTCGAAATTGTGTTGAAGTAGTCATATTTTGTTTTTGTACATGGAAAAGGAAGATAAAAAGGAATTGCATTCGCCTTCATGCGCTTTCCTTTACTTACCTTTACCCTTCTTGTAAATTTCAGTCGGTATTCCACCTGAATGCAAAGGTTACGTAGTAATAAGTGATAAAACGCGCTCAAAGGAATTCTCCGGAGGCAACTTGGCGTGTGACCAGAGGAACCTACCGACAGTTGGGAAATGGCATCGTTTCATGGGAGCAGCGGGAACTGCGATGCCCACGTCCTGTGTACCGGTAAATCGTTGTGGTACGCATGCTACTGGCTGGCTCCAAGGAGGCCATCCCACTGAACAACAGGGAGTTGTCACAAGAAAGGTTTGCTTCCATTGGAGTGGGAACTGCTGTAGATGGAGTGTGAATATCAAAGTTAGAGACTGTGGAGAATTTTACGTCTATAACTTGCCAAAGAGTCCTGTTTGCAGTCTCCGGTATTGTGCAGAGCAAAAAGGTGCTAAAACGTGTTATGTTTTGAAAACGTTACGATTTTTCCCTTCGTTTATTATTAATCCAAACTCGTTTAATTATGGCTTATGGAAACATCGTATGGTTAAAAGTGTTGTCATTTAAAGTTTAAAGGATCCATTTTTGTAATTTTACTTTTTCTACGGTACATTTATTTTATGTTCGTTAAACTTAAACATTTTACAAGAAACAAGATTCCTTTTATCTGTTTCATTTAAAGATCTTGCATAAGAACAAACCAAACTGAGATCATAACATCGTTTCCGTGTCTTTTGAAACGAAAGAGGCTAAAAAAATATTGTTTTGGAACCCATAAAACTAATTAACCAGAACAATCGGGGGGTTGGGGGGGGGGGGGGGGGGGGGCAGTAGAAAACGAACTTAAAACCAAGTCTAAGCCGTCCATAAAACACGTATAGAGTGTTTTCACTGACGTCACATCAAAATTCAGAAGCAGTTTTCGATTCTAAAATGTTTATGGAATTGTAGAGAGTTTAAAACTACACATCTAGGCCAAATTTTGAGGCGCAAGAGCATTTCATTCAAGAGTTATAGGTGAATGAGTATAGACATTTTTAGTAAGAAATGTATGGAGCGGCCAACTTGGTGTCCTACTTAGGGACACCAACATGGCGGCCAAAAATTTAAAGACTTTAAAGTCTTAATAACACCAACAATCTCATCACAAAATATTTTATTCACTATAAGAGGCCTGAAATCGGCTTATAATTCATTAATAACTGAACTAGTTCAATTTTGTTTATTTTCACGGCTTATCTGAAATAGCGTGACGAATTGCGTGACACATTTACAACCTTTATAAATCGAAAACGAAACATCGTTAAAACCTGAAACTTTTTGTGAAAGATTATAACACTGGTATCCACATACCATGTTAGAAACAGCTTTGTAGGATGTATACTTTAGATTTTTTCATTTTTATGACGTCATGTGAAAACACTCTATACAGCTAATGAAAAATTGTGCATTAGTACATTCCAAGATCGCAAGGTATTGCGGGTTCGCATGCAGAATACACTGCAAAATGCTCTTCACAGGACAATATGCCGTCTCCATAAAGCGATGACCTTAGGGTCAATTACTTTTAAGCATACCTTAAAGTCTGCCATGTTGTGACTGACACGCCAGGCGATACGGATTTAGGCAAGATAAGCTGGACCCACAATGCCTTGCGGTCTTGGAATGTACCTATGCCAATTCTTCAGACAACGCATATTGAAATAGCTGTATTTTAAACAATCACTCATCTATCGATGTAATCCAAAATATGAGTGGCCCACAATGAGTGGCCCATAGTGGCACTATTGGGGTTACAATAATTAAACTAACTAGTGTCAATTTGTTTTCTAAAGCTCCTGGAGTGCCATCATCTTGTAAACGTCCCATGGACATTGCTGTCATCATGGACCGGTCTGGCTCAGTTGGTCATGCTAACTTTGAGAAGGCAAAGCAGTTCGTCATACAACTTGTACACCGATTACAAATTTCATCACACGGCACCCGCATCGGCATCATCCCCTATCACTCCAATGCTGAGGTGTCAGTGAAGTTTGCCCATGTCCAGCACCAGACACCAGCTGCTATGACCGATCTGATAAAGAAAATCAGGTATACCTCCGGGAATACACGCACTGATAGAGCTATTGAACTGGCCAATAGTCAGCTGTTTACCAGCGCAGGAGGAATGCGCAGCGACAAGCCGAACGTTCTTATTGTGATGACGGATGGCAAGACGAACGCTGGAAGTAAGCCGTACAGAACAGTGCTGGCTCCACTGAAGGTTAGACATTCACAAGTTCGTGTTTTGGAGCTGTACTCTCATGCTGTATATATTAGTATAGCGACAGGAACAACAACAACAAATATTATGTATAAAACAAGAAATCATGCCATGAAAGCCAATTTCTTCGAGGCGGGTCAGGCAAGAGGACATTACAGACCTTCCTACCATGGTTACTTCCTTCGCCAATAGCTTCAAATTATCTTTTCTTCTTCGTTGACTGATTTAATACCATATTTTAAAAGTAGGTCCTGAGCAGGGGTAGAAAACTTATTTCATGTTGCAGAAGTTGGTAACGAGAGTTGGAGTTCTTAATCCTGCATCAGCCCTTGGCACGGATACTGACATCAAATAACGCCGAACAAATGGTAGCTTAAGGTGGCTCCCAATAGTTTCCAGCACTTTCCAAGACTTAGAATTTTCGAAAATTTAAGGTGGCTCTGAACCCCACCTACAGAATTTTTTTAAACTTTGCCAATGGGTTCACCGAGTCATTTTTGAGTTATTAACACTTAAAGCTAAAATCAAGGGTGTTTTGAGCACGTTATATTGTTGCTATAGTAACATATTGTGTCACAAAAATGATAACAACATGTTCACCAATCATTGGGCATTCGTTTGATATCATGATTGTAGCATCAACTGATAAAGAGTAGTTATAATGACCCATCAAATTCTAAGTCTTGAAAAGTGCTGGAAACTGTTGGGAGCTACCTTAAACTCCGAATCCTGTCACATTTCTGCTATATTTGCGAATCACAACCCCACGCCATATTCGACATATTCCGCATCTCCAAAGATCTACTAAACATCTGCAAACTAGCACTCAAATTTTATTTCTGAAGTAGCTATTTCATTTCAAAAGTCACGAAAAGTAATAACCATGGCCATTCATTCGACAGAGTAAGCGAGTAAAGATGATAGCTGTTGGTGTGGGTTCAAGAATTGACAACGACGAACTGAAGGAGATCGCTGATGGCAAACGTGAAAATGTAATTCATGTGGACAAGTTTGATGAACTTGTCAACAACGAAAACAATGTACTGTTTGCATCGTGTCAACCAGGTTAGTTTAAAATGAACTACACAACGATGACCTTGACTGAGAACAACTTCGCTCTTGACTTGACTTATTTTACCAAGTGTCTCGTTAACCAAAACACTACAATGCAGTTTGTTACTGCAACATACAACGAGTCTAGGAAGCCATTTTTATTTTTATACACAAGGTCTAGTTCTGGCCTGGTTACCGAAGCATGCCGTAACTCGGCCAGGTTACATATGTAACAGTTACCAGTGTGACACATAATTGTTTATGTTTGTGATAAAGGGGTTTATCATCTAAAAACACACGATGAGATTCAGTTTAAACGCCACAAGTAACACGAATCTCCTTTGTCACACGGAAAATGCCTGAAAAAAAAGAAACACTGAGTATGAGACATAGTCAAGTCCACCGAACTCAACATGTTCTTTTCAAGAAAGAGTTTCGTCTACCTGAGAAGTAAACGACTAAGAATCATGTACACCCCCACCCCCCCCCCCCCCCTCCCCCCCAACACACACAGATCTTCTTAGGTCGTGTTCTATTGGGATCAACCGTTTCAACCTAAACCGGTTTTGGTTGATTTGGTTGAGGTGTCTCAATAGAACACTTTTCAACCATTTTCGGTTTTTTCGGTTTCAACCATTTCAACCAGGTTCAGAGCTGATTGAAATGGTTGATCAACCAAACCAACCGAAAACGGTTTTTTCACAATAGAACACGAAAAAAATCCAACCAACCCAACCAACCGAAAATGGTTGATCCCAATAGAACACGGCCTTAGTTGTTTCTGCGAGATTAAAAGAGAAATAATTACATTTTGTGCTTCGTTACAGACTCTCCTGCTCCACCCTGTCAACACGCCATGGATGTTGGTATCATCATGGATCGCTCGGGTTCTGTCGGCTCTGCAAACTTTATCAAGTCCAAGGACTTTGTCCGCACTGTGGTCGACAGGCTGAAAATCTCCTCTCGCGAAACCCGCGTTGGTATCATTGCGTATCAGTCAAGCTCACATCTGGCAGTTAAATTCGCTGACGTCAACTCGCAGTCCCAAGCTGCTATGGACAAAATTATCGACAGGTATCTCTCATTCCCTGATGCTCTCAATAGATATCGTATGAACACCAACTTATTGCTCGTAATTCAATCTTTGTGTGCTGAACAAACGGCAACACCAGTGGCCAGCAAATGCCCTAAATAAAATATTTGCTCGTCAATATAATTTGTTTTAAGGGTGAGTCACGTGATCAACCCAGCCAAATGAGTGTCATTCTCATCCTCTCCTCCCCCTCCTGCCCACTTTTTGTTACTCACTAATTTAGTGTCGTTTCGTTTTCAGTGCCCGCACCTTTACTGGATTTTTCTGATGAAATTTGGTATTTAAAAAATAGTGGCTATGGGCCTTTGCCTATAACCATATTAGCCCATACTTTCGTTTTGTCTCCATTGCCTAGTAAACAGTAAACAAAGCTCGAGCAAGGCAGCACTGGGCGAGTGCTATTTTCGGTGGGGGGGGGGGGGGGGGGGGGGCAAACAGAGCTCAAAGAAATGAATATAATTATTTTACAAAAAATTCATACTGAGTTTTCGCCAAAGGAATAACACCTAAGGGGGGATTGGGGGGGGGGGGGGTACTCTCATATATAAGCTATATGGCTATGCTCCACTGTGAAGGGTATGGTTTTCAAGCAGTTTATTCTGTGATAGGGTATAGAAATCAGAGTGTTTTGGTTTTGAATAGGGTATCATTTACAGGTAAACTGATCAGTGGTTTGTAGATAGAGTTCCTGAAAATTGGCGAGTTTGGGATAGGGTAGGGATTTTGTTGTCCAGTCTAGAATAGGATTCAGGGGCGGATCCAGGGGGGGGGGGGGGGGGGTGAAATGGGTGAATTTTCACCCCCCTTTTCTGAGACCCTTTTTTTCTTTTTTCTAAAGCATTTCTCAAATAAATAAAAAAACCAGGCTTTGGTTCTATTGCATTTAAAATTTCACCCCCATTTCAAAATCCTGGATCCGCCCCTGAGGGTTGCAAAATGCAGCTTAACGTGGATTTTTTACAAATATAGTCGTTTCCGTACCGTTTATCAGCCTTGCTTTTTATATCAAATCGTTTTAGCTTAACGTGGACTGGTATAGGGTAAGGGTTTCAGAGTACCGGCGGCACACCACCACTCCCCCCCCCCCCCGGTTGAATGAAGATAGAATTTCTGAAAAATAGCGAGTCTGGTTTGTTGTCTTGTCCAGAATCCAGCTTAACGTGGTCTGATATAGGTTAAGGGTTTCAGAATTCCAGCGGCAGAACGCACCCCACCCCCCCCCCCCCACCCCCCCGTCTCCCCGGGAATAACATGCACAAGGCGTGACAAACATTACTGATACTGGACTCGAATAAACAGAATCGCTTACACTGGCGGGGGAACACGAACCGACATTGCCCTGGAGATGGCTAACTCTGGACTCTTTAGTTCCGCGGGAGGAGATCGTGGTGATAAACCGAACGTGCTTATGGTGATCACAGACGGTAAAACTAACCGTGGCAGCAAAGCTTATGGCACTGTCCTGAGACCACTTATTGTAAGTTGACTGTCATTTTTTTACTTATTATCGCCTGTAGTTAAGGCAATGTCAGGTCTTGCCTGTGTGTGCTCAATATTTTTTTCGTTTAGCTGCGTAGCTGCAGCAATTTTATTTGTTAAAAGAAAAAAATCAAAGCCCAATTCGGGCTCTCGCAGTTGCACTGGATATTTTTCCTCAGCTCCTTGGTTTGCAGGATATGTTCTTTCAAAATCCCCCCTCCACAAGAAGTCAAATGGTCGGTCCCGAGAGGGGGCATTAGCAAAAACGTTGTGTCATGGGAACTAATCCTGCATTTTAAGCCTGATGGAGTTCACCAATACGGACGTTTTAAGGCCTCACAGGGGCTAGACACCGTAACTAACTCTAACTGCTATCTAACGAGATGCTGAATCTTTTGTAGAGTCAACTCCCGCCTTGTGCACTGATACGCATGTTAGATGTGAAAGGATTCATTAGATCAAACAATGCCATTTCTCATCTTTGTATTCCTATATTTTAGAGTAAAAAGGTGAAAATGATTGCCGTTGGAGTTGGCCCAGGCATCGATCACAGCGAGCTGCGGGAGATTGCCAATGGAAAAACAGATAATGTCTTCTACGTTAGCAAGTTCGAGGACCTCTTTGTACGACTGAACGCTGTTCTCAAAGCTTCGTGTGAAGCTGATTAAGAGTCGGTAAGTTGCTTTACACAAAAGAGCTTCCCGAACAAAATGTTTCCTTTGAGATTCTCATAGGTTGCCATTACTGTTATATTTCACTTTTCTTTTTCTTTTAACTAGATTACCATGGAAGTTGTCAAGCAAGAAAAGAAGCAAAATCAACAGTTGTTTAGATGAATTCTTTGTTTTTGCTCACTAAATCTCAATAAAGCTTTGCATGTTTAAAGGAATATAGAAGTTTGTTTCGATGCTTTCATTTCACCCTTTCACTCCCAAAAGTGCCAAAGATCAAAATTCCAGAAAAATTCCATATTTCATCGGCTCCAGATTTTGTAAAATATTGAAAAACAAATGGTGCCATTCAAAAGTACTGCCGAAGAGGTTTTATTTGAATGGTCACACCACAGGATTTCACCAACAGACTCAAAAGGTAGAACTACACTGCATTTCTCCATAACTGACTCTGGGAGTTAAAGGTGAAAGGGATAATCTCCCCTTCCCCCCCCCACCCCCTCCCCTGTAATGTTGATCGTGTCACGAGCGTGGGATAAAGAAAGTCCCCTACGTACACTGGTCGAACTCTTTACCGTTAGCTATCATTTTTGCACTTATTAAGGAGGCTCGACTCAGTTCTTTTTGCCGTGGGGTGTATGTTTTGAAATCAACATTTCGCAGGGAAGACATCCTTCACAAAGTCAAGTCAAAGCCAGCTTTTTGCCCTTTGTTTTAAACTATGTCGTTTTTCTCAAAATGTGGTCAGATACGCAAAGAAAACCACTGAGTCGAGCCTCCTTAAATGGCAATCGAGCTAAATGGAGTTGGCGTACAATACATTGTTTTCACTCACGTGACGGGCGGCTATATTGGAGTGCTAAAACAATAGGAAATGTTTGAATAAGAATAGAGCTTAAGTCCCATAGGATCCGTTTAGGACACCAATATGGCCGACATTTCATTGTTTTGGGACACCAATATGGCCGCCGTGACGTCACGTGCAAACGCTCTTCAAATCTCCCCTGGAAATCTTCGTAAATCTTCGGAATATTTCAGAAAATGATCGGAAACGTTCGTACACCTTTGGACGGTATTATACTTAGTAGTTAGTGTCGTTTAACTGATAAACAAAATAATACACGGCTTCTTGGAGATATTAAATTTATCTTCTCGTGTTCAATTCGATATCTCACGAGTGAGATGCCGAGTTGAACACTATAAGAAATTTCATATTTCCGCGCACCAACGTATTATCTCAGTTCTATTAGGAGTGATACATCATAAGTGTGTGTTTTTTTTTTCGGTTCATAGTTTAGCACCAACCTTTTCAACCTTTTACTCTTAAGAGCACTCATGTCCAAAACTTGAAAAATTCCCAAAGTTCTTCATAAAAATATTGCAAACTAAACCACAAACAAAAACATCATCAACAACAAAACAAATTAAGGTGGCAACTCCGATATTAATATAACACTGGTCTTAACAAATTTTCATCTTTATGTAATACAGCTGTGGTGACCATTTTTCCATAGCATTGTTAATGGCGTCGTAGTTGATGCTCAAACTTGAGGAGTATCGCCCCCAAAAAATCTAGTCGAGCCACCTTAAAGCGCTCTTAAGAGCCATCTCATGAACACGAAACAACGTAAGGTGAAGGCCACAGATCGGTTTTAAAATTCCATACTGTCAAAGAATTGAAGAGTAAAACAGATTTAAGGTGATTCCCTAGTTTTGTATTGCGCATCACTACTGCGCATAATAAATTGCGTCATTTGCGCGTGCACGAGCGCGCGCGCACTCCGAAGCAAGAGGGTTTCCTTTAAGGATTCAATTGCAAAGAGGACTTCGCGCTGTTCGGGAACAATAGCTTGACAACGAGCACACGGTGACCACCAATTTTTAATGCAGAAATTTAAATGACAAACGGTTGACTACAATATATCGCGATTTAAAGAAAAGTTAAAAATTCTGCTTTGAAATATTTGTATTTGAATGCTGTAAAGAACACGTCTTCAGGTAGTGTTGGGTATGCGCGCACGCCGCGAATTCTTTAATTTCTTTCATAATCTCAATTCCTGGTCAACTAAAATAGTTTATAATGTAAGATCAAAGTCAATTTTGTTGAACTGCTCTATTATTTTAATCCAAGCAATGATTTTTTTTTCAGAAATTATAGTCCCCTTTCTGATTACTAGGGTTCAGTAATGAAACCTCGCGGGTCGTATAGTTACTATAATGGCCATCCATGTTGTGCAAAAACGAGCACGGTGACCCCTATTTTTTATTTCATTTTTGTGATGCTCATAACATAATTACCATCTGAACCAAGTTTTAAAAAATCGTAAAAATTCCTTCTTTTTCAATGGAATCGCCTTAAACGACCAACTGAAAACATCTTAGCAAGTCATAATATATGCAAAGTGTGAAACGAGACTAGACAACTGAATGACGCAATACGTTGGGAAATTAAAAAACAGCAATCAGCTGTTGGGGTTTTCACTTGCGTCATATCAATATCCAGAAGCATTAAACAACAGTTTTCGGTTCCAAAATGTTTATGGAACTGTAAAGACTTACGTCATATCAAAATTCAGAAGCATTAAACAACAGTTTTTCGGTTCCAAAATGTTTATCTGGGCCAAATTTTGAAGCGAAAGAGCCTTTTGTTCAAAAGTTATAGGTGAACGAGTATTAGACAGTTTTAGTAAGAGAAAACAATCTTGGTGCCCCACTCAGGGGCACCAACATGGCGGCTTAAAAATTCATAATAACACCAAGAATCAAATCGAAATATATTGTATTCGCTATAAGTTCCACTAAATCAGCTTGTAAGCATTTATAATGCACAAATAACTTTCAGTTGGCTCAATTTTGTTCATTTTCACGGCTTATCTGAAACAGTGTGACGAATTGCGTGACGCTGCGCACTTAAAACCTTTATAAATCGGAAGCAAAACATGATTTTTTTTGTGAAAGATTATAACACTGGTATCCACATACCATCTTAAAAACAACTTTGCAGGATGTATACAAGATTTTTATATTTTTATGACGTCATGTGCAAACCCCACGCAATTAAAACCTAATACACTGGGGGATTACAAAACTTTACGGATGATGCAACGAGTGACAATTTGCACATCTGTTCCGTTTACTATATCTCGCTCAACGCTTTGTGTATTCACGAGATAAAAAATTTGAATATCTGTTCCGTATACTATATCTCGTTCAACGCTTCGTGTATTCACGAGATAAAAAATTTGCATATCTGTCCCTGTATACTATATCTCGTTCAACGCTTTGTGTATTCACGAGATAAAAAATTTGCATATCTGTCCCTGTATACTATATCTCGTTCAACGCTTTGTGTATTCACGAGATAAAAAATTTGCATATTTGTCCCTGTATACTATATCTCGTTCAACGCTTTGTGTATTCACGAGATAAAAAATTTGCATATCTGTCCCTGTATACTATATCTCGTTCAACGCTTTCTGTATTCACGAGATAAAAAATTTGCATATCTGTCCCTGTTTACTATATCTCGTTCAACGCTTTGTGTATTCACGAGATAAAAAATTTGCATATCTGTCCCTGTATACTATATCTCGTTCAACGCTTTGTGTATTCACGAGATAAAAAATTTGCATATCTGTCCCTGTATACTATATCTCGTTCAATGCTTCGTGTATTCACGAGATAAAAAATTTGCATATCTGTCCCTGTATACTATATCTCGTTCAACGCTTTGTGTATTCACGAGATAAAAAATTTGCATATCTGTTCCGTATACTATATCTCGCTCAACGCTTCGCGTATCACGAGATAAAAACGGCATCTTCGGCAAGTAATTGTAATAATCGTGCTCGAAAACAGTAAGTATTACTCGAAAACTTTCATCTGAATGGTCACGCTTAAGGACTATCCATAGACTCGAACTATCTTGGACCGAACACATTAAACAACACCATGAGAAACTTCTGCTATAGAGCTTGTATTTGAATAATCACATTTAAGGTTTTCGACCATCGATTCAAAAGTTAGAACCACCTTGAAAAGCATAATAAACAGTTTAAATGCTCGTTAGCATTCCTTTGAATGATCAGTTTGGATATCCATCCATACACTCTAAAATTATCGCCATATGAATAGTCTATGTTTGACTCTCCGGGAGGGAAAGAAAACCAACTTGTTTAACTTCACTTCAGTTTTTGCTTTTCAATTTTCCACTATTCATTGCCATAGTTACACATTTTACGGCATTAATTTATCCTCTCTTTCCTTGTTTGCAAAGCTTATTCAATATTTAGGTATATCCTGTGCTAATAAGGATCTCAAAAAAAAAGAACAAGAGTTCTGCCTATTACCCATTATAGCATTTGTCAGGAGTCAGTGTTGGCTAAATGCTTGCTTTTCTAGGACAAAAATCTCAATATTAAAAAAAAATCTTTGTGCGTCAATTTCAACAATGATGCCGTAAAAGATAAACAAACGAAATTTATACTTATCTTCCAGATTTAACAAAAATTTATAAAATTTCGAAAGGGCCCTAGTAAAATTTTTAGATCATAAAGACTTTCCATTGAAAAGAATCCATGCAGAAAAAGCCTCAAATTTCTTCATTTTTCGAAAAATGGTGTGCTTTTCAATTAAATTTGTCTCCGATCCTCTTCTTTTAAATTACCATAATTACCAGAATATTGTAGCTTTAGGTGTAATCGTAATAAGATGTGTAACATTTAAGACAACGTTTTATCATTGACGTGAAAAGAAAACTGATATGCATACACTTATCTAAACAGAAAATGATATATTATACGGGTCGTTTAAAATCTAAATAAAAAGGGAGCACTTTTTATTAGCTTTAAGTTTCTGCTTTTTAAAAGACGTTTTGATTAACCCCTTTCCTTCTTTTGTAAAGCAATCGGAAAACTACTGGAACTGATAAATTTAAATCGCCTATTTGCCTACACTTTGAAAAATGATAAAAAAAGATTAAATAAAAGGTCCTTGTTGAAGCAAAAAGATGAAGACAATGTGTAGAATTAAATGAAAAATAGCAATTGTTTACATTTGTCAACTGTGCAAGCTAAGGAGGAAATTTAACAATTTCAATAAATATATATCTATATGTATATATACAAGTGCGAGATCGACAGTTTTCTTTTTATTTAAGAGCATGAGATCCATTGTAGACACATTTTATGTTCGACAACTTTGGTGTACTACAAACCTGGCGATAGATAGGATAGATAACCTTCTTTCGAGAGCATGCATCTTTAGTAAAACAAATTTTGACCAGCCGTTGCGACCAGTATCTAATTCCCGTTGACACTTTTTTAATTAACAATTTGCGAAGTGGGTACAGAGTGACACAAAGACGAGAGAACCTGCTAGGCCATAGGCTCCGCTTATTTCCCCCCTGCTGACCTAAACTAACGTTATTACGCCCAAGAAATAGAATGACTGCCAAATATCCTGCCCCTAAGTGAACCACTTGGAATGTGAAAGAAGATTCGACATTTCAATAAATTTTGTGTCCTCTTGTTGGTGTGGTATTGAATCTGAAATACCACCTGTCTCATTCTGTATTTGCAGAGACTGTTCCATAACCTGACTAATTTCATCCAAAATAACCATAGCAAACTGTCACAGACAAAATGTCATCCGTGGGATGATAAATCATCCAAAATCAACCAATGCAAGGCCTTTGCTATGCCATCGATTTACGATCCGTTTCCAACGTGTCAGTCAAAAAAATAATCAAACAGAGTAATTATTTTTTCCCTGCTGCCAAGCTCAGTTGCACTAAACCCAAACACTTCACGCAATATCTACCTCATTTCATCGCGGATCGTTCCAGCTGCGGTAACTCCGAGAACCATTTCAAAGAGAAACAGTAGCAAGCAGTGGGGATAGCCTTTGTTGCGAGTAAGTTTGAATAAAACTGATATACTTATGATAACGTTTGATGTTAAAAAACAACAAGAATTAAACTAGCAACACAGGAAAGTACTGCTCGATCGCTTTCATTTAAATGAACGCTATTAAGATTTTAAGATTCAAAGGCTTCAAATTTGACTCACGGAGTAGGAAGTTTAAGTATATATACCTTTTTGAGATGATTTAAAAGCTGTAACGGTAATGCGGTTGGCACACCTTTTACACAGTTTACTGGAATGATTTCTGAAGTGAATTGGAATACCAAGATAGCAAACGCTCGATTTAACAGCTTATAAATAGTAATGTGGTTTTTCTTTATTTTCACTAGTCACATTAGCAATTATCACTGCATATATGATCGGCCAGTACCTTATGTATACTGGTATCAGTTGTAGTAAGTTTATAAGATACTTTATAAGGTAAAACATTTTTACGTTAAAATCATGCGGTTCTATTATTCTCAAAAGGAATTGCTTTGCGTACAACTAGGGGTCACCTCTGTTGCTGTCTTTAGAAGGACGATGGGTTAAAAATAAATTCTAAACAAAAATAGACCTATTGGAGAAAATATTAACGATTTTGTCGGACTGAGTTGAAAAATATTAATGGCTAATGAAGAAAGTCAAGCAGTAAAGAATGATTTCCATCTCTTCCTGAGAAATAAACCAGATGACAGGAAATCGTGTTCTCGTTGTAAAGGATTTTGGGTCTTGCAGTTCTTTTCAATAGTGATTATTTCTTTAGCTGAAAGTCTCAAAGGGAATATACCATTTGTAGGTCATAGCCTTCGTTATTCTTGTCCCTCTAATCAGTGCCCAACGGTCTGGCATAATTCCTAATACGGTTGTCACACATTTCCACTCACACGAAACAACTGACAAACTCTAGATATACATCAGGGGGAAAATTGGATAGTACGTATTAAACCAATTCGTATTTCTTGACCATATATAAAATACTTGACTTCATGAGTAAACAATAAAGGGAATATACCATTTGAAAGCCATAACCCTCGTTGTTCTTGTCCATCTAATTGTGCCCAACGGTCTGGCATAATTCCTAATACGGTTGACAAACATTTCCACTCACACGAAACAACTGACAAAGCTCTAGATATACATTAGGAGGAAAATTGGATAGTACGTATTACACCATTTCGTATTTTTTGACCATATCTACAATACTTGACTTCATGAGAAAACAATAAAGCGTTTTTCACACCCAACGGCCTCATTCGTAATTGAAATTGGAACGGAACAAAGTACATGTTTATTTTAGAAACCATGTAAAAAATGGCTCGAAACGAATTTTTAAGGCGGATATCATTTTTTATTTCGAGATGCATTGATGCTTGAGATTTAAATTTAAGACTGTGATAAGTCCCTGACAAAGGTTAGTTTTATATAACCGAAATACTGGGCAATATTAAAAGAAACCGAACAAATTCAGCTGTTTGATCAGCCTTGCATGTTAACGTGTTTCATTGATAAGTCGTTCATCGACAACCTCCACGGGAAATCGTCTATCATGTGTCGCAGAAAATGGTTGCAATTTGCATATCGAGGATCGAAAGTTATTACACCTTCGGCAAAGAAAAGGAGTACTCTGTTGACTTTTTAATATAATTTACTGGTTTTATTTACACACAAAGAAAGTCTCATATAATAATTCTTGATAATGAGAAACGTTTAGGATTTTTACACAAAATATTATTATTCATTGTAGTCACTATCTGTCTTCTCATTGGCTAAGAGCCTACAGTTAATTCTGGAAATCAGCTCACCCTACAGATTATTCACTTATATATATCTGCTAGCTGGGTGCGCGCGCAATGCATGATTACCAAGAGCAATGTCAAGTTCACGAGTGGTGAGTGGCAACTTTGCACACAGCCAAGTAAAAAATTGGCTCGTCAATTACGCTTCTTCAAGCGAGCAAGAAATTGAGAAATTGCTGGACGATAAAGACTCGAAAACACAAAAAAATAGACATAAGTTGCGAAGGAACTGTTCCATGAATACCTTAAAGAGAAAAACATTCAGGAGCCGGGCGACAAAAAGGAATTAGCACAAGTGTGTGAAATCTTTTTTAAGACTTGTGTTTGTCGTTATTTTCTTTAAAACAATGTACAATAAAACAATTATTAGATTCGGTTTTTGTGATATCCGGAATAATCAAGGTCAAGTAAGTGTTATCAGCCTCATGCAGCCTTCGGCTGCGGCTTCGGCTGCGGCTTCGGCTGCGGCTTCGGCTGAAAACTCTTATTCCGGGTATCACAAAAATCTCATCCAATCAATTGTTGGTATATGCTTTTTGCCAGATCGAGCAAAACGACGGTCACTATTCCACCTTTCTTTTTTCTTTGTTAGACTTCAAATACGTTTTGCTTTATCTTTGGACAATTTAGCATTTTATCGATAAGCCACCTAATTAGACAGTTTACCCGGAAAAAGTACAGTGAAGAGTCGTGTCTTTTATTTCGCTGTTTTCGGTTGCTATATAGTTAAAGTGTGTTTTGGTTTATTCATGGGCTATTTATTCAGAGGTCTCTAGTTTTTCCGGACCAACTAAGTGTCGGATCGTGTTGAATGAATTTTCATGAAATTATTTGAACGTCAAATTTTTGGGCTGAGAATGAGCTGGAAATGGACGTTCTTTTTTTTTTTTTTTTTTGGCGAGTTGAGCCTGAAAACATTCTTAGTACGTTCTAAGGATTATTGTAACGATATTCCAGTAAATCATACACTGTAGTTCTGAATGAGAAGAAATAAATATAGGCGAAGTTCTCAGTACAAGTTTGCCAATTTTTAGACACGTTTGCTAGAGTGGTTTTACTTCACCTGTGAAATAGATAGTAGGATTTTACGCCGTAGTACTTCGTATCAGTTTCTATTATCCTCGAATATTAGAGCGATTACAGTTAGGTCTAACCCGTGAAATAGTTAGTAGAATATACGCGCTATTAGACAATAATTCCATTGTTTTCTTTTGTTTAATTTGGACTATCACACACGAATTGTTAGATTCGTTTCACGGGTTAATTGTAATCACTTTATCAAGGTCTAGCGCTAGTGTAATAGATAGTGATAGATAGTGTTAGACACTAACTAATAGTTTCTGTTTCACAGTTGAAGTAAAATCACTCTATTATAAAATGGAAAAAGTCTTGTATATGATTTTTAACTCATTGTTAACATGGTTAATAGTCAGAGACGTTCTTAACAAAATCTCAGCCTAGGTACGGGGTATTCTGGTCAATCCCAACCTCGACGTTCTTCAGTATAAAAAAGGTTCTTATATATAAATGTATATACAAAAAAGAGTGTACTTATTACCGTGATGCACTAAGACAACTGCCGGAAAGATAGCTTCGAGTGAAAGTAATTACAGAACGTCTATTTATTCATCATGACAATCGGAAATCAACGCAACAAATTAAATGCTTTCACCGGTGCAAGTGAGCAGGTTAAAAGTGGAAAGCATCACAAATCTTTTTTTTTTTTCAAGACAATGAGTCTGAATAAACAGCACCGATAGTAAATTGCTACTCAGCAAAATTCATTTGAATTACAATCGTCATTTGATCGGAGGATGTCAGTCTTCCGAGCCTCAATAGAACCAAACAGTACAACAGGAAAGTACAGCTAAAAAAAAAATGTTCATTGATCCGAGAATATTTCACTTTTTCTTTAATGAACAAAAAAAATGTCGATACGCTTAGATGTTTTCAACCTTAAGTATACAAAAGACTTAAAGCGACCATTAGTGGAACGAGTTGCAGTGAATATTTCATGCAAAAAAAAGTAAGTCATCATACACTGACGTTAAGATATCATTTTTATCAGTTTATTAATGGAAATTCTGGGTCGTCCAACATCGCACGTATATGAAAACCATAGATGCTTCAGGGATGAAAAAATTAAGTATATCGTATTATTATCAACAAGGTAGAGCTACTGTTTACACAGAGATTCCAATGATTGCAGACTGCTTTTGCACCGACATCCGAATTAAATTGCACTACCTGTGAGGCTAGACTAAAAAACGTCTCATCAAACGTAATCGCAAAGAATAATCAGATTCATTTACGGAAAGAGTTGGATGATATCAGTTGTTTCTATCTCGTAAAAAATCTTGCGATGAGATGTTAGCAATCACATTATGGTACAATGTCGGAAGCTACCCAGCAAGAGCAACGTCAGATTTAAGCACGTACTTTCTTGTTGTAAACAAAGTAAAAGGCATGATTAAGTTTAAGCCAATATTTTTTGATAAATACAAAAATTCATTATGTCAGTGAAACTACTGGTTCCAGAACTTATTTTCTCAATATAAACACGAAGAAAAAAAAACAATAAACAGAACGCCTTTTTGATACTTTCTAAGTGAAGGTGTTAGTAAAATTTTCATCCGTAAGTTTATCACTAACAGTAAATTTGAAACCGGAAACTTTCAGTATACATGGCAAGCACTCCTGCGGTCAATTTAATAAAACTTTTACACTTGTAATTTACAAGTACAACTATTGTTTTCAACCTCTGAAACAATGGCTACGCTTGTAAATTACACATGTAAACGTTTTATTAAATTGACCCCTGGCTTTGAATGCCTCCAATTCAACCAAGTGAAAATAATTCTACTTATTCACTGTTTCATCTTTTGCTTACAACTAGATATGAGTAACACCGAAAACGACACCTCCACCCTTTCCAACCAAGATAACCCAACGTCTGATCCTATGGGCCGTTCACCGATTCAGATATGGTTTGAAGTGTCTCTTGGCATCTTGTTTTGTCTGGTAGCATTCACAGGTAGGTATTAACATAACACACCTTAATAAATAGTGTATTTTTATCACTTCTTATAGAAGCGGCTTGGCTGAGCTGAGTAAGGCGTTGGTCTTTCTCTGAATATAATATGCGCGCTCTGATTGGTCAATGGCTTCGGTAAACCAATTGAATAATGTAGTTATTATATAAAAGCAATAGACAACACATATCCATGGTCCAAAAGCTTGTAAATCGCTCGCCTTCGGTTCGTGACTTAAGGTGGCTCCATACAGTTTTTTGGCGCGAGAGGCATGGGCACGAAAATGGCGCGAGCGTGCGTTTGTTTATTTTGATGACGTCATGAAAATAAAGCGGTTTTTACGGTAACTAAAACGCTTATTGCGCGCATTCCATACGGTGAATTTTTCATAAAAATTGACAAATTGGTAGGACTTTCTTTATTCTCGATTAGAAAAAAAGACAAAAATTTTTGTACATACACAAACCCTATAAACGCAAAGAACGAAAAGTGAGTAAATTGCCGAAAATTACGGTACCGATTTTTTGTGGCTTTGTTAGATTAGACTTACTGAATGTTTCTTCTGTTTCGCCAAAAACCGTGAATATTTACCATGTAAAAACAAGAGATTATCATTGGACAGGTCCAATTATTTTCTCTTGGTAAAAACTAAGAAAATCCGTTGAGAGGTTTTGAACAACAAGCCCAACAATTCAATCATCGGTTGTCATGGTAACGACACAAGACTGCCAAATTAGACTTCTTCGTAAACGAGAAAGCCTAAGCTCCGTGAAACAAAACTCTCGAAAGACAGCAATAAGATCGTGTATATTTTATTTGGAAGACTGGCCAATAACTAAATGGAGCCACCTATTAAAATCTCTTTTCGTGTTCTTCCAACATAACGCATGGTTAACTTAGCTGATAAACCGTAGTAAGTAACATGAAACACCCAAATTGTAGTGTTCTGTTGGATCGTTTTATCGTTTTATCCAATTTATATTTGGTGGTATTTGGCAATACTGACATGGAAATTAGGAAAGTAAAATTTCGATTTTTTTGGCGGCACATTGTCCCCTTAAGGTTACAGTGTACCTTCAGATCGAAAATTTATTGAAAATTTTTTTTGGGCGTTAAAATAAAGTTTACAGAATGAACTTTCATCCAAAAAAAAAATATCGAAAAAAAGTGAAAATTGACGGAGAAATGACGGTGTAACTTTTGTGGGCGGAGTTTGTTTATTAAGCGATATGTTTCTTTAAGCGCCGTTTTCTCAAAGTTAATTTTTCGCTTGTTGGGGACACTTTAAAGAGCTACAACTCAAAGGGAATTTGTTCGATTTTCCTTAAATTTGGACAGAAGCTAGGCTAACATATAATCAACAAAAACGTGTCGGCGAATTTTTTAATTCCGAAAACTTTTTCGTCAAGAGGCATTTCCGTGCGATCATTCCAATTTTTTTTCTCCCCTTTTCGAAAATATTCTGTAACTTTTCACTGCAATTGAATATGGAAAATCGCCGACACGTTTTTCTAGCGCTTCATGTCCGGAAACCCGAGAACAAATCAAATTAGCAAAATATAATAATCGCTTTGAGTTATAGCGTTTTAAAGCTGATTCGGACGTTCGAATTTAGACGTCGTAAAAAATTCGACAATTCATTTCATTACCAAATGGTTTCCATATTCAGATAGCCAGCTCTATAAGCTTTAATTTGATATCTGGGTTTAGGTATATTAAATGTAATCTTAAGACGCTAGAGCTGTTATACTGGAGACACCCCCGAAGGTACACTGTAACCTTAAGTTGCTAAGATTACTGCGATGATCTCCGATTTAGCATTCGGTAACCTACTATTAATTTTGATCTGTACATTGAAACAATTTATTGATGACTCAAAACATCACTACTTGAAACTTAACACAGTGTCTAAATCCTATTTACAGGAAACGCGTTAGTCGTCACTGCGATTCATTACGACCAAAAACTGAACACGATAACCAACATGCTGATCGAGAAC
Source organism: Cladopsammia gracilis (assembly GCA_022457155.1). NCBI lineage: Eukaryota > Metazoa > Cnidaria > Anthozoa > Scleractinia > Dendrophylliidae > Cladopsammia > Cladopsammia gracilis. The sequence goes on from JAJGOT010000550.1 coordinate 372,189, forward strand.
CTTGCCTTCACCGACATCTGCATGTCTACCCTTCACATGCCCTTCTGGATCATCAGTCTCCGCTATGGTCGCTGGATATTTGGTCACGTGTTATGCCAGATGGTTGGCTTGACGCAGCTGACGTTTGGGATCACTTCACTATTCACTATGACTGGTATTGCCTTTAACCGATACTTCAACGTTGTAAGGCGAAGTCTGTACCTGAAGTATTTCTCAACCAAGAAGACCACTTACTTCATGATTGCCGCTGCCTGGCTTGGTGCTCTGACCGTCACCTCACCGCAGCTCTACGGTTGGGGAAAGATTGACTACCATTCTCTCTTCTCGGTCTGCACATGCATATGGGACCTACCGGATGTCTCCTTCATGATATTCCTTTGCGTTGGAACAATTTTCACCACCGCCGGCGTCATATCATGGTGTTATTACACCATTTACAAAACCGTCAAAGCCAGCGCGCAGAGGATGCAGGGACATGCAGCTAAGAGTAACGTGACAACCAAAGCTGGTGGCAGTAAAACCGAGAGATCCGAGAAAAAAGTCCTCAAGACCTCGTTTGTGGTGGTGTGTGTTTTCATGACGTGTTGGACGCCTCTTTCTGTAATCGGCTTCATTGAAATATTTGGATCCTCGACTCCACGATGGGCACATACATTTGCCTACTTCTTCGTTTTTGGTAGCAGCCTGACAAACCCCTTTATATACGGAATCATGAACCCGCAATTCCAGCAAGCCTTCAAGAAGTTGCTTCGACTAGGAAGTAATGACATCCAGCCAATGTCGAGCGGTAGCCAAGTTAAAGAAAAAAAGGAAAATGGAACGACGAGTACAGCTTTAGACGGCGTGCCGATTCAAGATATGCCAAGCATTACAATCCAGTCGGTTCCCGTTTACCGGAGCGAAAACCTAGTAAAATGTGAAGATAAGCCTGAGCAGCCCTTACCGAAACAAAAGGCTCAAGCATGGGCTAGAAAGTGATTTTTCCTTGAGAGAGGTGTCCGCGAGTTGCGGAAACAGAAGACGCAGCAGAACCTTTCTGTAATGGAAGATCAATCAACAGGGACACTTCCGTAAACTATCGAGCAAGCATAAGAAAGGGGGGACGGTTCTAGCCTGGTCGATTTTTTCCTTTCGGATGCGAAACTCGAATCCACACTTGTCTAACTCTGCTCACCCATTTGTATGGATGGGTACAAGTTAACCATTAAGGAAACCTAACAATACCCTAGGGTTATTGAATTCTTCAACGGACTTGAGCATGCAATCAAGGGGGTATAATATAGTACCGGAGATAGCCTAATCACCGGGCGCGGTCGTGTCAGGGACGCCTTGCCCCCGTATGTTACTCTATCTACCACACAAAATGTGAACATTCATGCATGTTCAGGGAGTTGAAATAATACACATGTACTCAAATAAGACGTTATTAATGAGGCAATTATAGAATTTAAAACAATATTCGCCTTCCCTTAAAAACTTGTCCTTAACCCTATTCAGCCTGGGAGCACAAAGTGCCCGCGCTAACTTTCAACATTCATAACTTCTTTGATATGAATTCAAACGCCATCAAACTTTGTGACTTTTCCTAAAATTTATCTGGCAACAATTTTATATGACAATTTATTGATCACATGACTTCATGTTTCCATGGCAACAAGATTTTGACAGCCATATTTTTTGAAATTTGAATATTTGTACCTTTGAATGAAGAAAAACAATGTTTATTGGTATAACTTTTATATTTTTTCGTCATTATTATCTATTGGTTTTGATTAATTTTGAGTCAATTTGGACGGTTTTTAAGAGGTTTTACAAAATGTCAGAAATCCAAGATGGCGGCCATATAACTAATTACTACCTAATAACTACGTCATATGACGTCATCGTTCCATTGTGCGGATCGCAAAGGAGGCAGTTTTGTACATACTATGTAGCCCCCCAGGCTCAGGAACTCAAAAAAAGCCCAGGTTGAATAGTGTTAAACACTCTGGCATTAAAGTGTCTAAATACGTTAGTATAGATTTCGTCGGGGACTTTAAAGTTGCTATTACTAATTAGTACTACACTCATCATATCATACTATATTCATCATTCATAGCGGAGCTCTGCGGGCCGAAGGCCCGCGCGGAGCCCCATACTCATAGAACCTAGAACCTATGCAAGTCATGGTCATGGCTAGCGGAATGTTTCGCGGGCGCGTATGACGTCGCAAAACATGCGCGTATGACGTCACACAACATCCGAGATGTTTGTTTTCATTACGGATTTCACAACCAAAGAAGCGAGGGACTTAAAGGTAAAACAGATTACAGTTTTCAATGGGAATTTATGTTGATATCAATCTGTGATTGACTCTTTCTTTGTGTTCTTGTGTAGTTTTGGAGAATTGTTTTTAAAACGTGCTTAAATTCAGTTGTATCGATTTCTTGAATTTCATCCAAGGCAGCTCGGCGAACTCGATGCGCTATAAGTGGTACGTGTTTTGCTTTTAAACATAAACTAATGGAGATTTGCATAAAAATTTTCGAAAGAAGATTGTGTTGTCCATTTTTATGTGTTTGTTCATTCATTACATAGATTGAAAAGCGAATTTATAGTTGTATCTTCACTCGCGTCGCCTTATGCACATATGTTTATGTATTTTTGCAAGTTTGATTTCCAAATCAGTTTCTCGGGCAATTTTTGACAAGCAACAACTGTATTTTATTCGGAAAGAGTAGTCGTACTAGTTATTGTAGACGGAGAAAAAGTTGTTTTTGTGAACTTTTGTACGGTCTAAATGTACTGTGCAGACGGTCGCGTAATAATGTTTTTGAGAATTACCAAAATTGAAAAACAGCCCGGTCGTCAATCTTAATTCTTGTGCTTCCGACCTTTCACCTTAGTTAAGTTTCACATTAGTTAAGCTTGTTCAGGGAGCGACGCTGTTAGGCTCAGCCTATCAATATATATTATCCAAGCACCTTAGTAAGTAGTTGTAACAATATTGTAAAAATATTCTCCCCCACTTAAAAAAGAACTTGCTCTTAAACACTCTGGCATTAAAGTTTCTAAATAAGTTAGTTTATAATAACCTTGTAAGTGTAAAAAAAGTTATGTTAAGCATAGATTTCACCAGGGGCTATAAAGGTGCTAAGTACTACATGTGTAAACTCGTATCATATCATACTATATTCAACATTCATATTCCAGCACCTTAGTAGGCAAAAACAAATATATGCATGAGATGTGAAAGCCTGTTTTACTTGTACAAAAAATAAAAATTACCTTGCGTCTCCTGCTGTTGATCAGGCCATTCCTTCTTTAAACTCTGAAAAAAAATCAACTCTTCTTCAACTCTCTGGGTTCTAAGTGTTCAAAAATCAGCTTTTCCGATCCCGCTTCATGGCATTAACCTTGTTTTATCCAATCATACCGCGCCAGTCAAAAACCCTCATCGTGATCCCACTTTGGCATGGCATTTTGGCATTTCTTTGGATGGTGACTGGAGTCGGATAATTTTCCGTTTATCATCTTGTCAACAAAGCCTTCCATACCCTCCCGTTTTCCGTCTACAAAAATTAAGACAAAGCATGTCCATAAGTGGCCCATGGACTATTCACTGACTATTGTAGTCCGGGAGCGAGGGTCTCAAAACTGAGGCTTCGCACAACCCAGAGTACTGAAAATGTTTGACGCAGATTTCAATAGTTTGAAACCTCCTCTTTTTCGCTAAGTAGTTTGTGGTTTCCGGAATTATGTTTTTGTGAGTCGGCTAGAGTCAAACTGAGTTCAACACGAGAACGTGGCTGAATGCAGTGATTGCGGCTCAATATCGTCACAGAATTTTCTTCAATAAGAAAACAAATTAGCCCAGATATCTCGTAACAAGAAAGATTCTACGAAAGTTAAATTTTAACAAAAGCAACACCACTTTTCAGGAAGTCACGTGATATATACCTCCTCCTACGTGACGTGTCACAGCATCTTTGTTCATCGTCGAATACGGACTAAAACGTTTTCGCTGACGAAAATCTCCAAAGCGTTTTTTTATGCTTAGACTTCTCTTTCCAGATAAAAATTGTGAATTTTTCAAATTGATCACTTTTCAGAGTTGGAAGCTTTAGGAAAAGCTGTCGATCATACATTTTTATGAAGCCTCGCTTTCGTACTTATCAAAACAGTCGTTGATGGACTGCTCCTGAGACAAAATGAGCCAATAATGTTAGCAAAACTGTACACGATACGGGACTGGAACAACACTGTTGTGGCAATAAATGTCTTATTGTTGTTTCTTTTATGATTTCACCAGCAATAGCTTCAATAGCTAATTTTAACACACATTAAAAAGGGAGGTGGTAACAAGTTGTCTTGAACGCGTAATTATATATTTATTCACAAGACTGAACCAAGAACCATGCACATATTTTTAGACAATTTTAACATGATATTATCAACATTTTAAAACAGTATTATGTGTATAAAAAAATACTGAGATTGAAAAAGAACGTGTTTGCAAACATTGATAACTTACTTCAAAATTTACCAAGTTTGCTGTCTTCATTGGTTGGCTTTCTTTGGAACAAAGCTAAGGTGGTCGTGTGCGTAGTTTTCTTTTATTTCATAAAGGGTTTCTTCGTTTCAGTATTGGGGTTTTACATGCCCGCGATCCTTACTGCAAGAGCTGAGCCTGAAGAAGCTGTTGACAATAGCACTCTTTTCCAAGTTGGAGTGGTTTCAATGCATTAGTATATCCTGAGGCCCCATGCTCCTCCGTTGTGGGTTACTGCGTGATGTTAAATGGCCAACCTGGCTCATCAACAGAACTCAGCACCATTTACACTGTTCTGCAAAAACGTTCAGAAAATGTCTGAAATAATTCGCAGAAAGGCGCAGTCATCACGTTTGATTTGGCCATGTATGTCAAAAGCAAAGCAAATTCAATTGTCTTTATACCATGAGTTAAAGGGTGTTTTGATTCGATTGTGGGATTCCATATTGCTTTGAATTTGTTTTAGCCCTTTTCGGAAACACTCGGGCTTGAATCCCCAGATCTGTACAACTGGATTGATGGGATGATGTTTGCAAGCGTGCATTGAATCGATTTATGGATGGAAATCATTCTTTGCGCCGTTCGCATCACCCACTTTCCAACGTTTTCACTGGTATCCGTAAATCCTGATTCAAAATCCAAACACGTTATCACTTGAATATATCAGAATCTACAAGCCTTTCAAGAGATACCGATGTATAGGCAAGAGGATATATATCGTGATGAATGCGAAACTCGTTAGATATTTTGATTATGGATTGATCACAAATTCATTTTCGACAAACTTTTCAACATTTCAAGTGGTTTTGTCTTGCCAATTGACATCGCTGCATGAGTGTTTAGTGAAACTCGCAGCATCGGATCGTGCGCGCAGGAATAAATTCTTCCATTGCATAAGCGTTTAAATCGCAATAATATTTATTTCTGGGAGCCACTTCCGACCGGCTTCAGGATTAAAACATTGGACTATCAATGAAGAAAGTCACCGATATAGCAGCAGGTGAGAAAATGTTTACGATCGGTGAAGACATAGACCTGTCTTTTCATATTTTGTTCGTAGCTTAACTGGTGTCGTCCCTATCTCCCTTGCGCACCCTGACGGCACTTCAAGTAAGACTTTCGAAAGTGTGCACTTTTCGATCTTAGAAGCTGACGAAGTCATGGAACCAAGGCTTCCGATAGAGCCAGAAAATAACCAGTTGCACATTTAATTGACCGTATGGCACTATAAATTCAAGCAATAAAATTTTGCAAAGAAGCAACATGTGGTACCCTTTTCTCGACGTACTTTGAGATTGTCACCTCTCCAGTATTGGCCAGTATCCATCCATCCATCCTGACCCCAGTTCCTAAGCAGTGGAAGGAATACATTTCTAATCCGCCTACGTCTATGCAGTATATTCAGTCCTCAGATACTGTGTATTGTGAAGAAATTGGTTGTCAAGAGCTGTGCTTCCGAACTAGGCTCATCTAAGATACATTCCGATGCACAAAATGCTGCAAAACGTGGGAGACAGCTGTATAAACAAATTCTCCTTTTCACGCATTGACAAAATGGCCGTTTTTATACTAGAGACGCATTATCTGTCTGGACGAACTTGGGCAAACATTTGTATTTCGTCTGGTTTTGCGTCTCTAGTAAAAAGACGGGCACAAGACGCATTATCCGTCGAGACGAACTATCTTTCGTAGTGCGTCGTTCAAGACGCATTTCGAAAGATAGTTCGTCTAGACGGATAATGCGTCTCTAGTTGTTCGTCCCGTCTTTACACTAGACGTATAACATGACAGACGCATTATTCTTCTGGACGGATAATGCGTCTCTAGTATAAAAACGGCCAATGAGACTCAATGTGAATTTGGAAGTGAAATGCTTGAAAATTTTAACGGAAAAACAAAATACATAAACAAAGCTTAGGACAGTTGAGGCAAACGGTAGATGTACTCAGGCAGTTTAAAGTGCACCTAACCCCCATTTTGTTTTTTCTTTAAATCAACTCAATGTACGTTGAAAAGTCGAATAGTGAAATATTTCTTGTTTTTAACGTCGCTTTAGGCCCCGTCCACACGTATCCGGATATTTTTGAATCCGCAACTTCCGCAACAAAAAAGTTGCGGATTCAAAAATATCCGGATACGTGTGGACGGGGCCTTAGGCCCAGTTCAAACGTCGAACTTCACATGTGCCGAACCTAATGCAAATGAGCAAAATCTATTGTTCTTGCTATTTGCATTAGGTTCGGCACATGTGAAGTTCGACGTTTGAACTGGGCCTCTGTGAGTTATAGAGATTTGAATTTTCAAAATGCTAATTATATGCCGTCAAATCAATACTTCACCATTATTTCTACTTCAATTTACAATACGCAGTTCACAGCTTAAGGATAATGAATTTAAGAAATACTAAATAAAAACTGTTAATAGTCAATTGATTTGTAAAAAAAAAAACATATTACTTGGAGGTGGAAACAAGTGGTTGTATAATAAACGATTCTTGATTTGACGTCATTTTAACAACATTTTGTAAATTCAAACCTCTATAATTCACTAACGCAACATTAAAAACAAGAAATATTTAACTATTCAACTTTTCAACGTACATAGAGTTGATTAAACGAAAAAAAAATTGGGTTTAGGTGCACTTTAAGGGCTGGCATGGGTTTAAAATATATTCGGAAAATATGGTCGATCCACAATATTGTCGGCTAGATTCCTTAGAACGTGATGAAATGTTCCCTGACTGTTAATCTTGATGGTTTCCTTTGTCTTAACGCATACCTTTGACCACGCAAATCGGCGATATGGTAGCGAATTATCTTAGTACAGATAAACAAATTGGCGTTTGCGATGGAGTTTTAACCCTGAGATGTACACTCAAACGTATACCCCACTGTGGTACAAGTGGGGCGGGGGGGGGGGGGGGGGGAGGGTGTTTGCTGCAATCCCACCACATAAGGTATAAATATGTATGGGTTATAGCACTGCTGGGGTTCCGTGACATCATTCAGCATGGCAGCCAACATGGCTACCATCTTGGATTTTATTACAATTTCAAATTTGTCGGGAAAATGCAGAAATTGCAAATATTTTTTGCTTGAGTTATAAAATATGACAAAATTCAACACGTCATTTCTGCTTTTGGTGGCGTTTTATGTGTTTTTTCACCACGAAAAAGTGAAAAATATGCATTTTTACTCAAAAAGAGCTTGACCTCAGCCAACTTATGACATCATGTTTCGTTACCATAGCAACCGATTGTCGCCAAACTTCACCGAAATGTGCCTTAAGGATAAATAAACAGCTACTGAAGACGGCATGAGCTAACAGTAAACCCATCCTTGTATGTCCAAAGGTTAACATATATTTAACCTTTTACGTTAATTTTGTTTTTCAGTGTCCTCGAGTTTTAAAATTTAGAGTCATAAATAATCAAAGGTTGAACTTTGGACTGAAAAATGACCTTTGTCCTTAGCTAAATGGGGGACAAGGTATACCAAAATAAATTAATGTTTACATACCAAATCCAATTTTTAGGTGTCCATCTGTTCAGTGTTTCTTGACTGTGTTTCACTCTACAGAATCGCCATTAAACTGAGAAGTTAAAAGTAATATCATCACTCAAATCAATGTTAAGCCTGAGGGAGGATATGAGGGGGTGTGTTGGGGGCGAGGTGGTGGTTATTTGTGTCACTTTAAAAAACGTACCAAATTTTCCAACAAAAGGCAAATACAAGTGGTAAAATATCCTTCAAACCTTACGAAAATGTAATTCATTCAACCAATGGCATTGAAAGTATTTAAATATATAAAAAGTATTATTTCTGTTGTGTAGTGTGTTTGCATGGATGTCACTGTGGCAACGTTGGTGTCCTAAACGAATCCTATGGGACTTACTGTAAGCTCCATTCAGACTTATTCAAACATTTCCTATTGTTTTAGCACTCCAATATGGCCGCTGGTCACATGAGTGAAAACACTTTATTTCATGTTCACATTAAGACTACAATTTACTTTTTTATTTGAGCTTGAGCTGCAAGACTGAAGGAAATTTTGGTTAACACTGTACTGTGGGACAACAAGTACAAAAAATAAAACCATGTACTTGAACATTGGGATATTAATACATACCTTATTCTTCTGACAGGAAGCCATGTCACTTGTTGCTTGAATTGCTGTCATCAGACCTTCTTGGTCATAAAAGATGAGCAATCAGTAATCCCCTCCTAGAATACAATTTCACAATGTACACACTACTTACTGTTGGGGTAGACCTGTCTGTCAATCCCCCCACCCTAATAGCCCCTAACCCACCCACCCCTGCTTTAAACTTGTCCAATTTTGTACATCTGCACCCCTGTGCATTTGTATGGATTTATTGATACAATTAAAATATACAGTTGTATTGTTTTCCAAACCATTAATAAAGGTGACAATCAATTTTATAGCTTGTTCACTCTAAAAATTTTCTTTTAACATCATTTGGGAGGCAGAACTAATAACTGGTTTTAATAAAAAAACACAATGTGCATGTCACTCCTGTCCATCACCTACAAAGATAATAAAAATAAAATAAAGGCCTTGTTGTTCAAAATTGTAAACTGTTGACTGTTGCTAACACATAGATGGTGCATACACTGTAATTGAAGGCTTTCCTGCAAACAGGGCCTTATCGCTTTTTGGGCCGATATACATATTTTGCAGGATGGAGCTAATTTTTGGCAGACTGACTTGTTTTGACATGACAAACATCATTTAGTAATTTTTTTTGCTGATTTGCACCTCGTTTTCGAGATATACATGAAACATTGCAAAAAAAAAAACGAGGCGGCGTCTTTGGAAAGCCATGCAAAGGTATTGTTTAACCAGAAACAAAATAAATTTTACTTAGTTTCTTGAAAACAAGGCACAAATCAGCAAAAAAAACATTATGGAATGATGTTTGTCATGTCAAAACAAGTCAGTCTACCAAAAATTAGCTTGATCCTGCAAAAAATGAAAATCGGCCCTAAAAGCGATATACAGTGAAGGCCCTCTTTCTAAGTCATCAAAGGGTTGTGGGTAGCAGATGGAACATTTTCACAGGTGGTTCCCAGGTTTGCACGTAATCTGATCTCCGGGAAAAAAAGAAGAAGAAGTGCTCAAGTGCTCGAGTGCCAAGCCGCTTACTTTTCATTTTCAGCCTGCTACATGTGTACTTACAAAATTAATGACAGCCCCGTTATTACAAAATATTAAAATGTTTGCAGGCATTAAAGATTTGGACAAGTTTATTAATGTGAAGGCCAGAGAGTCCTTCTTTCATTAACAATGCTGCTATTGATATTCATTTTAGTCTTCTCTGTTGAACATGAAGTGTACACTGTACGTGTTTGTAATATGAACACAAAATGTCTTCTCTAGTGTTTATGTGCTGTACATGTAAACTCTTTCCTTTTATCGTGTTTTTACTTTGTTCACTTATTTCAATCTGAATCATCAAATTTGATTTTCTGTCCTTTGAACTTGACATTGAGATTTTCTTGTGATCTCTTCTTTCTCATGGCTTCCCAAGATGGGTGCAAAGTCTTATCATCATTCTTTCGTTTGAGAGAAGGCTGAACTTTGAAATCACCTGTCTGTTTTCTTGCTTCTTTATTAAATTTTTCTTTCGACTTCATTTCCATTTTGCCTTTGTGCAAATGCTTTGCACCCTTTCCATGAACCTTTTCCCACATCTGCTGCCTTGCTCGCTGTCCTTTACGGTTTCTCTTTCCTTTTATATCTACTAACTTTCCTTTTCCTTTCCTTTGTTTGTTTCTCCCCCTCAAGCCTTTCTTTTCTTTCAGGTCAGACATGGTTTCAACAAAACATGACTCTAAACTCTTGGGCTTCAGTTCTGGGGAAGAAATACATGTATCATCGTCATCTTCATCAAAGTCACTTTCACTGAGGTCTGAGCTTGGCAAAAAGCCATCATCATCATCATCATCAAATTCTTTTACCGGTGGCTCAAATGCAGGGCTTTCACTCATCCAAACATTCTGTTTTATAGCCTTTTGTTGACTCTTTAGTCTTGGTGTATCTTCATCACTGCTTCTGCCATCCTTATCATACATGTATGTCTGAAGGAGAGGTTCACTGATAGATACCACTGTAGCTTTTAATTTGACTTTTGCAGACTTCTTTTTCTTTTTTAGTATTGGTTTTTCGACATGAACACTGACATTTCCATCATCCTGGGCTTCTTTACTTGGCTGTGACTTTATAACAGATGTACGATTGTCAGCTCTTTTAGTTTTTAATTTTTCCTTCACAAGCTCCTGTTGCTTTTTTAGCCTTGGTTTCCTCACATCACTGCTTTCTTCCCTAGCATGAGCGGAATCTTCACTGCTGGCATCTACTCGTTTAAAAAATTCCTTAATTTTGGTAGAATTAACTATCCTGCCTAAAGCTCTTTTTTGAAGATCAATGTCCACGTGCGAGTCTTCAATCGCTTGATTATTTTCATGGCCGTCTTCATCCTCTTTTTTGGCAATTCTGCGAACAATTTTATCCACCCCCACGTCTTTTAAAAACTCTAGTTCCTTTTCAAACCTTTCCATCTTTCTTTGGTTCTTCTTGATTTGAGCTTCGGTGCCTTTTTTGTTGGCCAACTGCCTGAGTCTTCGAACAAGTCGCTGCACTTCAAACAACTTCGCACGTTTGATCTCGCGTTTTAAACCACTGATTTCCTTCTCCATGGCTTCTACTGGTATATTTTAAAACCTCGTAATATCAAAGATTTCCACAACAGACTTATTGCCAAATTTTAGCTGAAAATATAACTAATTGAAAAAAAACGTTTGGAACGAACCAACCGTACTTCATCCGCCATTTTGTTTGTTAGCTTGTACCCAGGCCAACTCGACAAGTAAACAATACCGTCATCCTTAGCGAATCACATTGCCTGGCAAAATGGCGGACGGCACTATTGGTTATGTGCTCTGTGTTCTTTCAATGTTTCTACTTATTTCTCTAGAAATGGTAAATAGTTCTCTAATTTTTCTGTCACTTATGTTTTTTGGTCTCGTCGGGCGTCCTGTTTAGGGGCTTTCAATGATTTACTCCCGAATAATTTCCCCATTTTGCAAGCTATTAACTCAATTCAATGAACTGTTTTGGTTTGCAAGGTTTGTAGTATTGAGCCTCGTGGAGAGGAGTTGCTTTTTACTGTAGAACATTGTCTGACTGAAGGTAAGTTTCATTTAACTTAAAAAATACATTAATTTTATGCCTCAGATACTATGGAAAATGTATTGGAAATGGTTTTGAAGTTTTTAAAAGTAGGCAAACTGTGACAGTGACACTGCACTACAGAGAAATAATTGTCTTAAAATTAAAGTTTCCAATTGACTCTCCTTGTAGCATTTTTTTCTCGTATATGTTGAAGTTAATTTTTTATTTCAGGTAATTTTTGTTTTCCCTTTGTTTCAAATTCAATAGCATATATTACCATACCCAAAAACAATGGAAAAATAAAAATTACCTGAGATAAAAAATTAACTACAACATGGTACAAGTAGTTGTCTGAGGGCGAATTGTTGGACAACCAAATCCAAACAATTGGTTGTCCATCACCTGCATGCACATTGTTTGTTTGTCCAAAACAAACAGATAATTTAACAAGCTTGTTGTTTTTGTTAAATTTGTTGGGCCTCCTTCCTTCTACCTTTGCTAGTTTTGTGTTTTGTTATTCCATGAAATTCAGAAGTTTACTCAAAATCCAAACTTATCAACCCTGAAAAAAGTCCCTGCCAAAATCTTTCTACCTGAAAAACTTGCAAAACATTTCTACCCGTTTTTGACAGAAAAGGTACCCCTTTCATAAAATTATAGGTGTATACCTTTCATTAAAAATGGTACCCCTTTCAAATATCTTTCATTGAAAATGGTACCCCTTTCATATACCCTTTACGCGCATCTGTTTGATGTATTTTGAAAGGCCCTTTTTGTAATACTTACATGTAAATGGCAGTTTTCCCTACCCTTTTTTATGCTTCAACAAATGTTTTCCCTACCCTTTCCTATACTTCGTGAAATCCCTACCCTTTCCTATACTTCCTGAAATCCCTACCCTTTCATATACTTCAACTCGTGAAATCCCTACCCTTTCATATACCTCCAGCCTCAAAAAGGTACCCCTTTCGGGCGGAGCATCCCCGTATAGCCCATTATAGGGAATACCCCTCCCCCCCCCCCGGGATTTCTACACTGTAACCCCCCAAAAGTCTGAACTGTTTGTTCTGTTCTGTTTTTTTAACTTCCCCAGGAGCAGATGCAGTTTTCAAACCAAGGTATTTTACATATTGGTATTACTTCTCTTTCTTAAGGCGAGCAAGGGTGGAAAATTACCAAGGAAGATTATCTCTATGCACACTTGTAAGACCTCCCTACAGCTAACATTGTATAGTGCCTTCTTTAAATAAAAGGGGATCTCTATACACTTGTACATGTAAGACCTCCCTCCAGCTAAAGGTACCATTTTACCTTCTCCTAGAATAAAACAGGATCTCTATACACTTGTAAGACCTCCCTCCAACTTAAGTTGTACAATTACCTTCTGCTAAGGACCTCTGTACACTCATACATGTAAGACCTCTGTCCAGCTAAACTTGGACAATTTATGCTCTGCTAAAATAAAACTGGATCTCTATGCACTGGTAAGACCTCTGTCCAGCTAAAGTTGTACAATCTACCTTCTCCTAAAATAACATGATGATCTTTATACACTCATAAGACCTCTGTCCAGCTAAAGTCATACAATTTTCTTTCTCCTAAAATAAAAAGGCATCTTTATACACTTGTACACTGTACCTCTGCCCATCTATAGCTGTGCAATTTACCTTCTCCTAAAATAAATGTAAAAGAGGATCTTTATACACTCACAAGACCTCAGTCGGCCAGCTAAAGTTGTTCAATTTACCTTCAGCTCCTAAAATACAACTGTACATGTTAGATGATCTCTATATGCTTTTAAGACCTGAATTTACAAGGGCAAAGGAATGAATGCTTCCCTTACTGTATCATGATTTCTGTTTATTTTTATTTTTTTATGTGTTTTGTTTAGGGGAACCATTTATGTCAAAAGTGTCAAGAGTTCTACTGGAACATTTTCACAGAAAGAACCACTGTCATTTGATGACATAGATAATCTGAAGGTAAAAGTAATCTTTAACGTAATTTCATTACGTGAAAGTTTGGTATTGGTATCTACATGTACTTGTAGAGGACAGTAACTTATTTTACAAACTTGAAGCCACAGCTGTATATGCCAAGACATTTTATTTAACAAAGTACAGTAAAAATAATACTAGTCTAACTCAAGAATGTCCATGGAGGCCTTGCCAGGGTAAATTCCGACAGGCGACATGACCCAAAAAGTAGCGACAGCACGTAAAATGAAGTCGCAACAAAAGACAAATGTTCGTTCAATTTCCGACAGCAACGTGAAACGTTGATAAAACACCGACACAAGACGTTTTCCTAGCTTTTGATACAAAATACTAGTTTTAATAAAGGCTTATTAGTATTCTGTATCAACAATACAGTGCACAGTCATGTAGCTGAACTGTATCAGGTTTTACAGATGTTTGTAAAATTTTCATTCTAAATGATTAAATAATGAATTTTATCATAGGATTTAGCATCAAAAAATGGGTACTACAGAATACGATTACAGCCAAAGACTGCAGATAGTGTTGATGGCATGGATAGCAGTGTTACTACTTTTGTAAAAGCTGTAAGTCTAGTGCAGTAACACTACTGCGTACTTAAAAATAAAACAATGTAGACAAAATATGAGTGGCAGAAATTTCAACTTTCCAATGCTGGGCTTATTCAAGGCAAGCTTTTAGCCAGCAGGGTGTCAGGACGTGGGCTTTGTGAATAAATTCATGAAAATTGTACCTACTCCTTTAAAAAGTTATGATGGGAAATAATTATCTTCAGGATGCCCACTCTTCAATTTCTGGCTAAAAGCCTGATTCAAGGGTGGGACTTGTTAATAAGTCATTGAGACAATATTTAAAATATATATATATACAACTGTAACTGACCTTTTTTCGAAAAGAAAGAAAATAAAAATTGGTTGAGAAAACTGATTTTACATACTGTTAAATGCATGTACATGTTTACTTCAATAACATTGACACTTTTCAAATATAAATCCCCACTCTTGAACTCAAGTACTTGAAAAAGCACAGCTTCCTTGTTGAGGGGTGTAGCACTTAATCAAGGGCAGAACTTATTGATACAAGTATTTTTGCTATTACATGTATGTACACTCCACATTCAGGGGTGGTGCTTTTTCACGAAAAAACACTATTTATCAACTTTATTGGTCTCAAATTAAAAATTTAATACATATATGAAAATTAAAAAGAAAAACAGAGATAAATGAGAGGACCAAATAGGATTGCGCGAACAGGAAATAAAAAAATCCCATGCGAGGCGCAACCCAAACAGGACGGTGTACAATGATTATATGGCACTCAAGATAATTTGAGATCAGCATTACCATTCACCATGTAATTATTGTATTTTGATTGAAATTGGTGATTCTCCTTGTGACACTAGCAACTTAATGCAATTGTTTTTGTAAACAACTGATTAGAAGAAACTTGAAGAAATGAAATGAGGGAATTTTTCAATTTCACACCTGTCTCATCTCTAGATCAGTTTGCTGCAATGATGATTATTTTCACAGAAGCCTTTAAGAAACTTATCTATACATGTAGTTTCTTTATATTTATTGTGAACCATTTGTTTTACATGTAATGTTGATAAGTTACAATGTAGTTTTTTTTAAATGTCTAATTCACTTTGTACAAGAAAATGGCTTAATGTTGCAAATTTACTTTTTTGTGTGTTTATTCCCTCGCCAGTGTTCACTGTTTACATCACAACTTACAGAAACAGTAACATTATCACTGGAAAACACAGGTACAGTGTACATTAAATTAATTCCCTATTACTCAATGGTTGATCCTGTAAACTAGAACTTTTACTTCAATTAATACACATGCAAAGGGGTGGTACAAATTGTACCTTTCTGCAATGGTAGGCATCTTTCAGTTATGGCATAATTATTGTTGACTTGAGTGTCCTATTCACTGAAAGCTAAATCCTACAAAACCTACATTTAATGTAGATTTTTTCTTTTTTTGTCCCATGCTCACGACATGCAGGATGCGTGTTGCATAATTACATGTACTGTACACGTATATGAACCTAATATTGTGTTCTTAACCACAACTCACCCAGTAGCTCAATTGGTTAGAGTGTCCATGGGCATAGCCTGCCAGGGGAGGGTTCATGATAAAAGGATGAGAAATATGGGCCTCCTTTGTATACGAGCCTGCGATGTGGGATTCTGCACCTCTGTCTAGTTTCTCGAGAGGGAAACTCTGTGCAAGCTGCTTTGCAGTAATATGCAGATGACCTTACTGTACATCAGTCCAGGTTGCTGATGTGAAAATCATCCGTTGGCGGCACAACAGCCAAGTGCACCTGCTGATCAAGAACTATCCAGTGCTGCAGTTCAGGCCTTGGACTGCAAATTGCTGGTTGCTGCAAATTTTATGCACGTCGCCAATTACATCAGCAGAATGTGAGCAGTCTCTCAGCACATTGCGTTGGCTAAAGAGATACTTGAGGGTGACCATGACCAGCGAGCGAGTCTGGACTTGTTCTAATGTAATATACATACATTACAGTCGGCAAATTGACATTAGTCTGATTAGTGTAACAATTAACATCCTTGCATGGAAGCATCCACAGTTCTTCTTCCTTCTGTTATCCCAGCTGAGTGAATGGCAAATCTGTCAGAAAGCCACCTTATGTCATGTCAAACTGCCTTCAAAATGCACAAGATGCAGTCTCAGACAGCCTAAATTTTCAAAGTTTCCTGGAGCCTGGACCCCCCTAAAAGCCCACGCCTACGGCCCTTGTAAAATCATGCCTTCGGTGCTCTTGGGAGCTTTGGAACCCCGCCTCTTCCAAATGCTGGCTCTGCTACTTTTTGCAACATTAAAGTTGTTGTATACATACACTGTAGGTGGTAATAATAATTGGCAGCAACCTGTCAGCATGATAAGTTAATGCACAATTTTGCTGCCCATATTGCATGTACTTCACCCTGTGTGCAGAAAATGGTGTCACATACATGTATGAACCAAATAAGTGACACCACAAGTCTCCCAGAGCATAGCAGATGTTATCTTTGTCCCATGCTTGTGACATACTGGACATTACTTTAACATCTTTTTCATATTAATTCTTGTAGGTCACTTGTATGGTGTTGGATTGATTGTACCTGACAGTGGCTGCCAAGCAAAGACAGTTAACTGGGTATGTGAATATTATTGGTACTCTTGAATGTCCACATAGGATTTGATGGTCTTAGACTCAAGGACTACCAAAAAGTTCCGTTACTCTTGAATGTCCACATACTGTAGGATTTGATGGTCTTGGATTCAGGGACTACTGCAAAGTTCTGAAACTAATGACTCCCTGAAATTAATGACCCCCTGAAAGAAGCAATCCCACGAAAGTAGTGAGCCACTTTACAGTTACGTAGTTTTACATGTACATGTACTTTGCCATTTTCACTCTCAAGGGCATCCATAAGAGAACTTTCACTGTCTTTTCCTCTAGATGGAGTGTAATGCAGCTTGCTATATTTTAGTGTTTGCTGATGGAGTAAACTTTTATCTTTACGCTTATTAAAGAAATCATTTATATTAAAAAATGCATGAAAATAACTGTAATTTTAAAGAAATTCATCTGCACTCTTGACTTGCACTTGTGCATAGTGAAGAACCAAAATTGCAGCATCCTTTTTTATTATATTACATACCATGTTTCCTTGAACAATAGCTGGGGGCAATTTTTATTTTTTTCACTCCAAAAGGGGGTGATTATTCGAGGGGATGTGATTAATTGAAGAGGGCAATTATTTAAAGTATTGCTCACTGGTCATGCTAAAGTGCTAAATAAATGTGCTATTACATGTAGAGAACATCAAGAAATAAAGGAAAGAGTCAAATACATAAATGTCACTATAGAAAAACGTTTACTTATGAAACCTGTGTTTTTCTAACTTTTCTGTAATTGTAACAATTGTTTCCTTTGCAAGAAGTGAATTTTTAACGTGACTTTTTGACATTTCTGTTCCACCAAAGGGGGGCGAGGGGGGGATTAATCAAGTGACAGCTATTATTTGAGGAAATACCGTAACCATTCATTATTGGTGAATAAAAAAAGGATTAATCATTTTATGATTTCCTAGGATGCAGTAAACCTGCCTTCTCAATTCAATACATCAGTTGTGGTCATGCCTCAAGGAACTGGACAGCTGTGAGTGTATTTTAACTGATAACAAAAGTGTCTACTTGTAGAATGGTATTTTTTCAAATTATCTTTTCTTTTACTTTGATAAAAAATAGCAAGTGCTTGAAATAGTACAGTGTAGCTTTTCATAGTCACCTTGCTCACCACCTCCCCCAATACCCCTTCCATGTACCCCACTCTCAATTACAGTAAGAATTCAGTCAATCTAAAGAGAGAGCAATGAGATGTACATTGTACACATAGTCATGTCCCTTGTAGACTAAAGATATTTGATGATCAAGCTAAAGAAACTCCAGCATACACGTTTTTTTAATAATTTTACCTCTGTCTTGTGCATTTTGCAGTCCTGACACACAAACATACATTCAAAAACTGGAGAAAGAGAAACGAGACAAGCAAGCAGGGCAGACTCAAGACAACAGATCATTCCTGGCAAAATATGTAAGTTTAGCTCAATTTGTCCTATGATGTAATCAGTAAGTGTATAATGGTAAATACATAATGTAAGTAATACATGCAGAAATACATTGTAAAGAAGACAATAAATTATTTGTAATTATTTCCAAAGAATTGCCATGTACTAGGAACATGCTTTTCTGAGTCTACAGTGTTCTCTTTCTAAGCCAGACACCCTCTACATGCAGCTGTCCACCTTACAGAGGTGTCCGACGTTTAGAGAATTAAGTTTTAAAAACAAACAATTCAGTCAAATTCAGCTGGAACCAGCCAACCGCTGATGTCCACCCTACAGGGGTGTTTACCTTACAGGGGTGTCTGCCTTACAGGGGTGTCAGCCTTACAGAGGTGTCCGCCTTACAGGGGTGTTTGCCTTACAGGGGTGTCCGCCTTAGTGGAGAGTCCGCCTTACAGGGGTGTTTACCTTACAGGGGTGTTTACCTTACAGGGGTGTTTACCTTACAGAGGTGTTTACCTTACAGGGGTGTTTACCTTACAGGGGTGTTTACCTTACAGAGGTGTTTACCTTACAGAGGTGTTTACCTTACAGGGGTGTTTACCTTACAGGGGTGTTTACCTTACAGGGGTGTTTACATTACAGGAGTGTCAGCCTTACAGGGATGTTCACCTTACAGGGGTGTTCACCTTACAGGGGTATCCACCTTAGAGGGGTGTCCGCCTTACAGGGTTGTCTGCTTTGAGAGAGTTTCTTATTGACTGTATACATAAACAGTTTTTATATTCATTATTTTTTTGTATACAATGTACAACCTGCCATGCAGAAGAGTACCCAAAAATTAATTATAAATCAAAATTCAAGAAAAATTCAAATTTCCATTTTGTAAAATATTGAAAAACAAATAGCACCAGTACTGCTGAAGAGGTTTCATTTGAATGGTCACACATAGCAAGGATTTTGTCAACAGACTAAAAAGTTAGAACTACACTACATTACATGTCTTCATGATTGACTCTGTGAGCGAAAGGGGTAACATTAGTTTGTCATTATTTCCTTGCAGTGGATGTACATTGTGCCTGTTGTGATATTTATGATGCTCACCTCACAGCAGCCAGAGCAACAAGGAGAAGGATCCAGTCAATGAAGTCTTCACCATTACTTCTTGCATTCATCAACACCATCCCCTTTCCTCTCAAATTTTGCAGGGACCATCACTTGCCCTAGCCATTTTGGATTGTCATGCTAAACAAGTTCCTACAGCTGTACATACTGTACTCTCCAAACTACTTGTTGTCAAATGCTTACATGTGAACTCTGGGTTAAGATTAAGTGTGGCATAGACAAAATTAATTGTCAACACCAAAAGTGGCTGCAAAGAAAACTCGAGATAGATGGGTTGAGACAGGAAAATGAAGTCCTCTCCCTCTTAGCCTGCAAGAGGCAAAGCAAGAGCCTAAAAAAGCATGGGCTGTCACAAACTATCTCCTCCCCCCACTCCCCCCCCCCCCCCCCCTTCAAAAATAAAAAAATAAATAAACTTTTTCCTCTTGCTTGCTACACCAAATGTACATTATAACAAAAATTAGAAAGGCAGCAAGTGACATGTATTATGTTTTGTGCAAAGTCTTCTCTTTTTTAAAAAAGAATTATACTGACAGTTTCCAATTAATTGTAATTGATCCATCTAATAAAGCAAGAACAATCCTAAATTTCTTAAAACTACCAGTTAGCATTATTATTTTATTACAATATCATCCTGCGTTTTGAAGGCATTATCACAAAGAGTCTTGAGAAAGTCCAGGGTGAGATGGATCGAGAATAATGATTTGTGCATATCACCTCCTCCCTTACCTTACAGAAGACAAAGTGACTATTTTGCAGACTACAGTTTTGAAGTCAGCTTTGCATCACAAAGAACATGCAAAGCGTTGGAAGAGAAGTTATAGTACACGGGACAGATTTGCATATTTTTCACACCGTCTGTCATCTGTAAACTTTTTTTAGTTACCCAATGTATTACGTGTCAAAAGTTCATTGCTGTAGTAAACTTTTTTTAATTCCCCAGTTGTCTGGACAGTCTCGTTTCACACAATGCATATTAATGTCACGCTAAGATGCTTTTGGTCGTTTTAAATAAGTTTTACTCTTCAATTCTTTGACTTCAAACTCAGTTTGGAAAATTAAAACTGATCTGTGGACTTGACCTTTCGCTGTTTCATATTGACGCGATACCTCTTAGAGACCTTTGATTTAATAACCATTTAATATCAGTCCCAAGAGCTCAATTTTTGTGTACCCTTTGGACTTTACAAAATGTTTCCTAACAAGGAGGAGACCCAAGCCCTTCCCCTGAGATATGCCAATTTTAACCTTTCATTCGTAAACTTCATTTAAATTCAGATTTACAGATCAGTAGCATAGACATGCTAATATCTCCTAAAGCTAACTACATATAACTTAGATACACACAATATATAAATACCTTATTACATGAAATTTTCGCGACACGTTAATTTCGCGATTTTCGCGATTTAAAAAAAAAATCGCGAAATTTAAGTGGCGCGAAAATTAAATGTCGCGAAAATAATATGACGCGAAAATTAAGTGACGCACATTATGTCAATAATTAAAAAAACGACTTTACCATTACACACGTTTATAACAATCATTTTGAACTATTCTGTGGTAATGTTCTGGTCCTTCAAGCATGAACTACAAACCGTGCCTTGTATACACTGTGAGAACATCTTTCTTGTTACTGTTTACATAATCAGTTGCGTTTCTGTTTATTTGGACATTGTTGATTAAGTTGTTTGATCAAATTCAGGGACATGTTAAATAACATTGACAAAGAAATAAAGTGTCTCACTCAAAAACGCGAAATTAAAGTGAGTCAAAATGCAAAATTCTCGCAAAATCGCGAAATTAACGTGTCGCGAAATATGCGAACCTCAAAATCGCGAAACTAACGTGTCGCGAAAATTCCCATGTAATAAGGTAACCATTAGATCCTTAATTGACTAAATAAACAAAACAAGGTCAACAAAAAGTACCACAGGTGTTCATACAATACATAAAGCCACAACAAAACTCATGGGGTGATTAGAGTAGTTTTCAATTGAGTCTCGTAAAACCAAAACCAAAGTAATTACTCTGACCAATCACAGCAGTCGTAAACAATCCAATGAACCAATTAGAGCTCGAAGTAATTACATGTCGGCGGTGCCAAGCGCGGGAAAACGCGTGCAGGCAAGTCACGATTGGTTTTGGTTTTACTTCTGATTGGTCGATAAAGTGGCGCGAGATTTTTTAGCCAATCACAAAGCGTAGCAATGCAAAACCAAAGCAATCCTCGGTAGGAAAAAAGATGGCGACTGGTACATTTACCCATAATTCTTAGCGCACAAAAACCTTAACAACGTTCATAAAAATGTAAAGAAAAGTTATAAAATCTTCAAACCTGGTCTACACATTGTCCTTAGTACTGGAACAAATATTGTAAAAATTTGGCTTTCTTTGTGCCTTATGTGCTGTGTTAGGTCCGCAAGGTATTGTGGTAAAATGAACAGCCGCCATCTTTTTTCCTACGGTGGATCGTGTAATTACTTTCGACACTCAATTGAAAACTGCTCTCTTATATATACATTTAAACCTGTATTAAGCAGACACTGTACATGTATTAAGCGGATGCCCTCCAATAACTGGACAGTACTGTGGCTAAAGACCCAAATATTTGTTCCCATGTTTCTGTAAATGATACCTGTACTTAACAAACACCATTAACAAGGATAATTTATTGTATGCATGCCCCACTGTGAAATTGTGTAACTATAAACAGAATACAGTCAACAGACGGCTTCCTTGCTGTATGGAAGAAAAGAACGTTTTTCTATCTCTTTCCCTTCTTTTGAGTAAAAGGGTGGGGTAGTTTGTGAGTCTCAAATTACCAATAAAACATGGAAAAACAAAGGGAATTACACCCAAAGTGATTTGGAGAATTAATTAAGGCCCCGTCCACACGTATACGTTTACGTTCGTTAACGCATATTTTTTTATGCGTTTAGGCCTCCCGTTCACACGTGAACGATAAAAACGGTCACCCAAAACGGATATTTTCGAAAACGCTCTCCAAAGTGGATATTTTCGAAAACGCCGTCTACCCGTTTACGTGGCACAGCGTAAACAGATATTTTCGTAAACGCTGATGTCACAGATTCGGACCCAGTCACAAATAAAGAAAATAGAGCAGATATCCAATATGGCGGACGGTCAAGTACTTATCTACGCATGCTCAATGCAGTTTACGTATCGTTTTAGCGTTTACGTGTGGACAGTTGAAAACGAATCGTAAACGGTGGCTGGCTTCATGTGGACGGGAGCGTTTTAGATAAAAAAAAATATGCGTTTACGAACGTAAACGTATACGTGTGGACGGGGCCTAAATTTAATTAATTGTATTTCATTTTCGTCAGTTTAAAAAGCCCTAAATTTTGCTTTTAGTAAGGCTTGTTTGATAATCCCTAAATCCGTTATAAAAGCACTGAATTAAAACCTTTAAAAATAATAAAGGGAACCTCCATTGTTAAAACAAATTGACATTAAATTGTTGGAAATACAGTAGAGTCTAAATTTCAATTCTTGCATAGGGAACCCACGCGTTTATTTAGAATGATCATAGCATAAAGTTACAAATGGACTAACGTGATGTTGTGTTTCAATTACCCGGTGTTATAGCAGCCACAACGGTCCGATCAAATTCGAAACGATCGTGTCTGTTATTTTTAAATGTTCTCGCATTTCGCCGTCTGTTATTAGATTATTAAATTTTAACTTGTCAGCGTCTCGCATTTCGCCGTCATGCGGCATATCACGTAACCGTTTGTTATTAATTAAGAGTTTAAATTTTTAACGGTTAAGAGAGACGCCGAAATACGAGACCATGCCGCATGACGGCTGACAAGTTAAAATTTAATAACAGACGGCGAAATGCGAGACACGATCGTTTCGAAATTGTTCGGACCGTTGTGGCTGCTATAAATCCCGGCATAAGCTGATATATTTCAGTTATTCAACAGCACATTTGGATTGAAACACAACTTCGCGTAAGTCCATTTGTAACTTTATTCTATGATCATTCTAAATAAACGCGTAGGTTCCCTATGATTCTTTAATAACAAAAAGAAAGTAAATTGCAGTTAAAAAAAGGATATGAATATTGCCAATTTTGACTTTTAAACTTTCTTCGTGTGGCTACTTTGAATTTATGATGTAATTATTCTTTTGAATTTGTTTGGAACAAATGGGCAACCATTTGATTTCGTAAATATTCAAAATGGCAGCGTGCAGGAAATTTAAAAGAGAAAATAGGCGATATTCATATCCAATTTTTGTGTACACTAAAATTATATTTCCACTTGTTATTAACACAATTGAAACTTGAAACATTGTTTCCAACAATTTCACATCAATTTCTTATAATAGTGGAGGTTCCCTTTAAATGGAGGATGATACATGCAACTGATGTAAGCCTGTGCTCTGTTGGTATGGATGTAATTATAATTATTTCGATATTAAGAAATTCCCTTGAACATGTAGGAGGGTTGTAAAAAAATTCTGGTACATGTGTAATTAAGGGGGCAGTGTTTCTGAGACAAAGGTAATTTTTTCAACTTTATTGAAGTATGGTCAACAAATGATTAACTAAAACAAAAACAATAAGACAGGAAGTGTGCGAACAGGACATGAGGTCCTTGCAAGGCATTATCCCAGGAAATGTAAAAATTAAGCATACAATAAATTATTAAAATATTATTAAAATAAAGATTCAGGGACTGTTGACAACAAACATTTTGAGAGACAAGTTTACTTTACATGAAACTATCAAAAATTGATAGTTTTACTAATGAACTCTTGTTTATCACCATGAATGAATAAAAAGAAAAAACCCTACCACCCTTGAAACCTTTAATTAATAAACTACTGTACCCTTGACATCTCAATAAAAACCCAGACTGTATAAAATGAGTAGACCTTATCGCAGAATAAGGCTACAAAGAAAGATGACTGCAATTCCTAAATATAATTTCTTTGGAATATAAAGCCACAAGAATAAAAAAGATAGTGATTATGTGTCTTGAATTTGTGTGTCAGCAATTCATTATAATAATTTTCAGAGATTGCACTTCAATAAATAATAAATATTTTGTCTTTAAGGTGGCTGAACACAGTTTCAAAGTACCTATGCGTCATTCATTGTCATTTTAAAACTACTAACGTCTGAGCACCCAAAATTGGTGAGGCATGCGATTAAGAAACAAGCTGTATATTTTGATATTTTTGTTGCGCTTTTAGAGTGTTAACATGGCAACACGGTGGATTGTAAATCAGCCTGCAATATTTGGTTTCGTTTATTTTTCAGAAAATCTAGTCGTTAGATTTTGTCCATCATTTGTCTCCAGTAAACTCGTAAAAATATTCGCATGTTAACACTGGTCTCATGTAATTTTAACAGAGGGATCTTCCGTAATTTGCGGTTTACTATGTTTGCGTTTTGTAAAAATCTCCTCCGTTAGATTTCAAATTTCCGATGGCAGGTGAGTTCGGCATATTCGGAACTATTATTGTGCCAAATTTTGTGAAATTCTAACGAGTGGTTCCGCAGAAATCAGCACATTTCCGAGGAAAGTCACTAAAATATAAAGTCACAATTTTTTGGTCAACTGCGCACGCATTGCATTTGACTGGGTTCTCGATCCAGAGACAAAAACGACCAAAAAGGCGGTGTATTTCTTCAATGATTCTATAAATTATCCATTGATTCAACAAACATTTTTACAAACAACAAATTGTTTGATTTTAAGACGAAAAACAACACTTTCGCGATCCACGCTGAGCAAAATAAAATGATCGCTGAATAGGCCCCACGTTTGTTTTTCTCAAAACTCTGCACGTGCTGACTCACGTAAGCAGCTGAAATTGAAGAGCGCGCGCAAACTGTGTTCAGCTACCTTAAAGTGATATCTTGATGCTACAGTTTATTCTTTATTCAGAATATGACCCGAAGGCAATAACCCATGTGAACATCCATTTTTTGCGTCCTCTTTCTCACCTGTTACATTAAACAAGCTGAAAAGGCAGATCTGATAGTCTCACTGGTTAATCAAGCATACCGGTATACCATAAAAAGACTATACCGCAATGCAGTATAATAATTAAATCCCACATAATTATCTGGGATTATTAAGTTTAAAATCACCAAACTATCCATTTGAAAGCTAATTGGTGCTCCAATTTGTAATGAGGGACAGAAACCTTCAAGTTTTTCTAAGGGTTTTTGTCCTGCAGAGGACATCCCTTGCAGGAAATTTATCTGAAATTCTGGTAAGCTCATAATTTTATTCATAGAATAACTGTTACTAACTGATTGAGTTATTTGTTATTAGCTAATAATAAATATTAGACATGCTATTATAGGAAATTAATTAAGGTATGGTAGTTGAAATTAATGCAAATAGAAGGGCTGGGAAATAACTTTAGAATAAAGGAAATTAATTAAAGCGAAAGAGGCCGGGGTGAAATACCCAAATGAAGGAAAATAGTACATGTCTGTAAATTTATGATGACAACAGAAACAAATAAAAACTATTGTGATTCAACAGTTATATGTAGTTTATATAACCCTTCCTTGGCAAACAATGTATGAAAAGCTGTAAACCATTTAATTTTTAACATTCACATTAATTTCATGGTGCATTAATTTCCTATAATGAGGTATTTTTCCACTACCAGTATGTTAAAACCACATAACCCTAATTTGATTCAGTTATAGTAACTTAATGGGCCTATAAGAAGGTATTTTTCTGCCATGGAAAGGCCGCATATAAATCCTAATTCATTTCAATTAGTTATCATTGGTAAGGGCCAGGAACTCATCTTTTCGTCTGAAGTACTCATTGAAGCGAATTATTCCATACCTAAAAGAACCAAACAAATGTACAACATGTTAAAGACCCAGTATTGTCCATTATGCTTCATGCACCTCTGATTTTGTTTTGGTTTGCACAGGAGCAAGGCTTCTTTTGTTCAGAGGTGGCATAATGGACAATACCAATTCTTTAATATGTAAAATGTGTAAGGAGTTTCAAAAAAATAATAAGCAGCTGAACTGTCCTTACCCCAAGAAATCAAAGTCAATAGCTGAGAAATGGGCTTGAACTAATCCCCACATAGCCCAGTAGAAATGAGCTGCCTGTAAAACATTGAAAGAAGAAGAATATATGTGTAAGTAATAAAAGAAGCACTAGCTGTCATGTTAGAAATTAATAGATAAAAAAAGACATAAAAAAGCTAAAAAATATAATGTGAAAAATAACACAGGTATGTACATGTAAACAACAAAATAATATTGATTTCTTTTGTGAAAAATCAAACTGACTGCAACTTAGTATTTATTTATTAACTTAATCATGATTATTTAGAATAAATATCAGTGATGTTAAATGCCATAAATCTGCTAACTACAGCCACCTCCCCCTCCCCTTGTATTGGAGCAAAAAACAAAATTCAGAGCAATGTTTTGCAATTTATTTGTAGGTCACATGAAAAAACGGGGCAAACTCAGCGGGAAAAAAATAGCCTAAAAACGTACATCATTCTACGTACCAGTGCAAATTGATTGGCTTGCACATACAGCTTCTCTATTACCGCCTCAGAAATTTTAGGATTGACTTCACCTACAAAATGTAAGAATAATAATAATAATAATAATAATAATAATAATAATAATAATAACAATATTAATAATTTTAAAGGGGCAGAATCAGGGATTTTGATCTTTTTGGCCAAAACCATGCCGGGTGGAAAAGGGCGTAAAGTGATGATGTGGTCCAAAAATAAAAATTGCTAAAAAATTGCTGAATTTCCGCATACATGTACATGTATGTACCTTTCATTATTTACAAAAATACTACAATACCATGAGAAAGTAATCAGTCATTTTTTAGAAGAGAAAAAAAATTGTGTTTGTTCTAGCCCATTTTGGAAATGAAACTGTGAAAAAGGTAAACTGATTGCAGAGTCATAAATGAGATATTCAAAAGTTGACAAGGACTACATGTACAGTCATGTAGCACTCAAAAAGCCAACTTACTAAATTTGAATCTTATTCTATTCCTGCGAAAGTATTCACATAATTTTTATTTTCGCCCTTTACGTTATGTTAATTTTAGTGCCAACACTGCTTCAAATACTTGTCACCATTTACATTTCGTTCACAAGTTACCTTGACAATGGCGTCATGATGACACCGAAACTTCGGTTTTTATCGTTTGGTTTTGCTTGTTTATGTCTGAACAAATTGTTACTGATAAGAATCTCATTATGCCACCAATTTACCAACTCAGTTAATAAAAAAATTATAATTGATAAAACCAAATTTTCATGTTTTCTTCAGAAACTAGCTCCTTAATAGGTAATTTTATTAGTAACATGTCATTGCTTCTAAAGAGTATTAAGTCAATTACATGTAGTATTAGTATTAATCAAGTCTGTAGAGTGTGGTGAGAGATAATTCTGTTCATAATAGATCAACTGTACCTCTCAGTTTGGCTGCTTCCTCAAGATAAACAGCAATCCACTTTAATTGATGTTCTTTTTTGGGATACAAACTATAGTCTACCTCGTCCACCCCTAATAAACACATCAACAAAAATAAATAAGGATAACTCGACTATGATATTTCAATAAGATTCTTGATTGTGATTGGTTGTTTGTACATGCACCTATATGTACATATACCTAATTCAATAAAGGTTGCTTTGGCAATTGGTCATTGGTTATTGGGCTTGGCATTTAGGCACACGGAACACAATGCAATGCTTTGCTTGAGTGACTGCCAAACAATAGCTTCCCAATGCCCATTATGACCAAAGCAATCTTTATTGAATTAGGTGTATACATGTACTGTCTTGTGTAACTTAAAGCAGGCAATGGGTGTGCATCTGTTTAAATTGGGCACCTGTGCATTGGACACATCAATCAGGTGCATTTGCTGTAATTGGGCTCTTTATTTGCTGTTTCTCCACTGCATGATTGCAGTTTCTCCATTGATTGCAACACTGTTAAAATATCTCTGACACACCCTTCTCAAAATCCGTGCTCCAAGCTCATTTTTTCAATAAGTCGCCTTTTGGCGACCTGTACAAATGGTTGCCACTGAAAAATTTTGGTCGCCAAAAATTGTCGCTTCATTAATGCAAGACACTTCATGCTTATTTACATGAAGACACTACTGCTGAACTTTTTCAAAATGGCCACTCAATGAATTTGAAGCTGCGTTATGCAGATCCTTATGCCAGTACACATGTCTTGTGATGAAAGAGGAACAGATTCATCATTGAACTTATAATATACAGGAGAAAAGCATGTTAATTTTTCTTTGATTTAATGATGATTCAACTAAAATTCGATAAAACGGAAAGTCAACTTTATTGTTTTGAGCTTAAATCCTATGGTCGCCAAATGGCAACCTTCGCCTCGCCGATAATTCAGTCGCAATTTTTTTTATTTCACTTGCCATGGTGACCAAAATGGTCGCAGCTTGGAACGCTGAAAATGTGCCATTATAGCCAGCAATTTTGCCACCTACATGAGCAGGCATTTGTTTGGTACCTACTTTAAAGTGGTGCCCTTTATACTTAATTTAATAATAAATATACTTTGATCTACATTATCCTGCCTTCATTGTTACAAATTAAATAAAATTGACAGGGCTGTTGACAATATTATTTTATAAAATTATAATTAATTGACCCAGAATAGGACTTTGCTTCACACAGTTATATTGAGGTAGATGCACTCAAAATTTTACATTCATACTGTTATTTTGCACCTGGCCGATTTGAAATGTATTGAGCCAAATTGATTCCATGTACCCGTGAACTGCACTCCACTCAGTCAAGCTCATGACCTTACTTAGAATTACTAATAAAATAATTATTAATGTTTGCTTGTTTCAAAAACAAATCAAAGTGCCAGTACCTGCATATTCACAGAAGTGATTTCCGATATCATACAGCTGAAAGTTCATACTGGCATACTCGTAGTCAATGGTTAAAACAACGTCTGAAAGTAAAAATGTCTAGATCAACATAAAATACCAGTGCATGACTGGAAATAATTATTGCTGCTTTAATTTTAAAAGGAGACAAGACTGATTGTCTTTCCATGCCTTTATTTTGATAGGGGATCTTACAAAAATCAGTCAACTCCGACATCTACTGTTAAGTACTAGTTACAGTGTGACTACTCAAACCAGGCCACTTGGAACAAGCAAATTTATGTGAGAGCGATTCAAGAAGAATTACTGCTTGTCTATGACTGTTGTAGTTCAATTTTGCTCATGGTACAATTTCTTTTAAACCAGTATGAAATAACTGATCCAGTACAGAATATTTGATCCAGTACAAAATTTAATAAAACTTTTGCATGCAGGCTTAAGAAAATCTTATTGCATGACATTTTTTAAAAATGTTTCAAAGTGTCCAAAATATAGGATCAAAAGTGACCAATCAAAATGTTTTGTTTCAAATTAAATGTAGATCTTTTGTCCCGAATGCTTCAACATTATTGGTCTATTAACCAAAATGTTCACCATCCTTTGTTTTTGATTTACATTGTGATTGGTCAATTGTCTTCCAAGTGGCGCAGTTTGAGTAGTTGCACTGTAATTATTTTAGTTATAATAATCATTATGGATCCAGATTTTTGTCCTAAAAAATTACTCCATAAGTCACAGTATGGCTTGAATTCTTCAGACAATCCAGCTTGTGAAATTAACTACACTTACTGTGCCTTTCAATAACATGTGAATTCTGACATTTAAAGCCCAACTGAGGTTTGCGTTTTATGCTGCCGTCAATCATAATTATGCTCGCCGGGAGACAAATATTGGATCCCTGAAGACAGAAACTGACAACATGGATCGAAATCCACCATTCACAACCCACAAACATGACCTTTGGACCATGTTACGTAAAGCATGGTTATTCTCTGAGATGTCAGCCATATACATGTATATGTTATTTACCAGCTGGGAGGTCCGTATAGTGAAAAACTGTGTCCGAGGGTTCGGCATTGGGCAGCATTTACAAGACCGAGGTCACAGTTTTTCACTATTATGGACCAACCCTAAGCCAGTAAATAAGTTATCTATTTTTTTCAATGTTTGTAAACACAAGGATGAAAACTCATGAAAGCATTACCGTGACTGTGGGCAGAGATAGGAATATCCGGACTGCGCTAAGAATCAATCAGATTGCAGGATTTGTTACTGTGCCCTCTTGGAAAAAAATATACATGTATATTTGCGGTAGTTAAAAACGAAACTGTTTGACAAATTTTCACTTGAGTTTTGAATTTAAGAGTGCATGTGTCATTGAAAGTGCAGCAATATCATAGAATACATGTAAGTCTAATGCGTGTTAACTAATAATTCCTACCAGTGCATTTCCTTGACATACCTTTTGTTTTTTCATAGAGAATATTTTTACAGAGCATGTCATTATGGCAGAACACCACTGGACAATTATGTCGCAACAGGACACTTTTAAGGGTTTCAATCTCTTCCATCAGCTTTGCTTTGTTAGGGGCTTGTTTTTTAAACCTTAGAAGAGAAAAAGATCTGTAATTAAAATACCTTATGTCATTTATGGTATGCTGGTTAAATGGTACCCATTTATGGCATCCCACCGGCAGGGATGAAAAACATTTGAGGCATGCGGTTATCAATGCAGGCTCAAGCGCTCGTGTATGCAAAATGGCCCCCAAAAGACTTGTTTTTCCTGTGAGTGTGCTTCAAATAAAAAAAACAGGGTCACTGTTGAAGAAATAAGCATTTTGTTACCATTTTTGAAAAGAAAAATACTTTTCCAAAACAATTAGAGGGTGTACAAATTTAAGCAAAATTGTTTTTGCAGCTTAAAAACGATTCATTTGCATAGTAAAATACCCAAAACCCCTTGTCTCTATCAACAACCACTTCTTAAAGCATTTTTCGCCCACCAAGGTTAAGAGAAGAAACTGAAAATCAACTTGCCGTGCTTCGTTTGGCACCTGAAAAATTTAACAAATCGATCAAAACCTCCCCGTTCAAGCGCATGCACATTCATTTTTCATTCCTGCGTAATAACCCTCTGAATAATAACCCTCTTTAAAACTGAGAACTAGGGAAAGGGGTGGGTACTTTTATCTTGTTGTTTTTTTAATAGGAAAAAATAAACATATATATATATATATTATCATATACATATATATTATGTATATGATCAACCAAATCTTTGTCTGGTTTCAAACTACCATCAAATATTACAAGAAATGTTCCCATTTTGGTGATGTATTTTTTTAAAAAAATATGAAGACTTAATGTCACAAAAAGAAAAAAAAAGAAATTGGCTTATTAATTTACACTAATTTCCAAATCTGTGAAAATAAAGGGTCGAAAATAAGGTTCAATAAATGTATGTCACCCCAATCTCTCGGCAGTCGCTCCATAACTCCCCCACCCCTCCCCCCTGTACCCCTCCTATAAACTCATAAGTAATTAACAGGGTACAATCCTTCCCCCGTCTCACCTTTCGTTCTTTACCGGATCTTCGAATTTTTCTGGAAGGAGATTTAAGTATTTCATAATTCCAGAAAACAACATCGGTTCTGCTTTGTGCCTGGACTTTTCATGGTCGATTTTAATAGCGTGAAGTTTGGCCATGTGCCGAGCACAAAGGAAAGAAATGTGAGGGTCTGCGATCGTGTCTGTATCGAGAACATCCCCAGCTAAGAAACCATAAGAGAGTCCATTTTCCAGCGTGCCATAAACCGGGGGACCATAGCCCTTGGAATGCAAAATCTGGAAGGTTTCGAGCTCTTTCTCGCGATCTATAAAGAGCTCGGTTTTGTTGCCGAAGAGTCTGAAAAGAATCATCTCGTCGGGTGCCAGACCCGGCAGAGTGCATCCTATAAGCTTATTGCTGATTCCCTCAGAAAACTCCGTGAATTTGGCTTTTTCGAGGTCCCATTCTGGTCTGATCTGCTTCAGAACTGGCTTGATGCTTTCCACAGTGTTTTCCAGATCTAATCTGTGCTTGAAATGAGGAATTTCCATTGTAAAAATCTCAATGTGCCGAGTTGTTCAGATTGTACAGTGATTTTACCACTTTGACGGAGAACCGCTGACCAGTGCTGAATGCGAGGCAACCTCACGTGAGGCTCCCTCACGTGAATGAAATTTTCGAATGGCACCGAATAAGTGTCCGGGGGGGGGGGGGGGGAGTACTCCCTATTATGGGCTATACGGGGATGCTCCTCCCGAAAGGGGTAGCTTTTTGAGGCTGGAGGTATATGAAAGGGTCGGGATTTCACGAGTTGAAGTATATGAAAGGGTAGGGATTTCACGAAGAATAGGAATGGGAAGCGAAAACACAAGTTGAAGCATAAAAAAGGTAGGGAAAACGCCATTTAAGTATTATAAAAAGGGCTTTTCAAAATATATCAAACAGACGCACGTAAAGGCTATATGAAAAGGGATACCATTTTCAGTGAAAGGTATATGAAAGGGGTACCATTTTCAATGAAAGGTATATGAAAGGGGTACCTTTTCTGTCAAAAACGGTACATGAACGGTACATCCCCCGGGATAAGTGTAAAGTGGACTGGACTGGACTTTGAACTTAAATACTGGCGAATTAAATAGCTAATAAATAACTTAAAATAATGTATTTTAAATAAATTTAAAGAAAGTTAATACATACGATTCCAAGGAGAATAAATCAACACCAACCGTAATAACGCTCATTTCCCCCCAAATATAACACAGTTTGGGTCATTACTTTCACGCAAAGAAAATAAGTGTTTGTCGATTTCCGTTTCGGCTTGAATTCGAATTCAGTGTAATAATATCGTTGGCATTAGTAAATGTACCAAAGCAACCGTGTCTGTGTTTTGAAATAAACCAGAGGTTTCTGCCAGAAAAAAAAAATACGAGTAAAATTAACATAAAACTCCCTAACTACTGACCCATGAAGGAAAGACGCTCCGTGAACAAAATAATTATTTCGAGTATTGCGAAATTTCCTTCAACTCCAGCCTCCTTTTTTTCGGCTCGCAATGTATTTTTTCTCGCGCGAGACATTCCATGCCTTTGGCCAGTACCTTACGCATGCGCACAGCCGGACAGTGACAGCCATGAACAGCTAAGCCTGTTCCAGGCGTTCAGATAGTGGGAAGCAAAGGATAAGCGGCACGTAGAAGGAAAAATATCGCGAGTGCTGATGGAGGGGTATAGACGCCTGAAAGAGAGCGAGACAAGGGTACGCACCCGCTCTCCCCCTAGTTTCCCCTCGCTTTCACTTCTCGACAATCTTAACGCTTGGAAGTTCTATTCTATAACAGGCTATGGACAGCTGTGTCGTCGGTACGACTCATCATCATGGCATAGCCAGGCGTAAGGGTCTACAGGACTACTGGCAGATCTTAAAATGACCGATTACAACATCATCTTACAACCTAGTAGTTTCGTTGACACTGGACGTTTTTGGAATGCCCACGGGGGGTACTCCCCGAAAATTTGGGTAGGGGTGTGCGGCACGCTTCTTAAAACCCTAGCCCCTGTAGAAGGTTTGTTTTGCAAACCGAAATATCGGACAAATATATTCAACTGTTTATTATTATTTTTTTTTTATTTCACTTCTGTCTCTATCTTTTCTTCTTGCCGTAAGGATCAGTTTGCCGTTTTACCATTACTATTTCAAGATTTTTACTGATCCAGGTCTACGATAGATCCAGTACTCTGTCTTCGTTGGTTTGTCGTTGTGGTTTTACCGTTATTATATATATTTTTTTAAAACCCTTACCCTATTTCAGACCAAAATATGCGATTTTCCCTACCCTATTTCAGACCTGACCCAAAATTCGATACCCTATTTCAGACTAGGAAGTGCTTCCGTTTGCGTAAACATTTGAGAAGGGCTTCTAATTCCCGATGTTAATCAAACCGCATTTCTCGAGGGATGAAAAAAGTAGTTTCTTCTAAAAACCATACCCAATTCCAGACCAAAGTGCGCAAACCATACCTTATTTCAGACCAAAATGGTCAAAATCTATACCCTATTTCAGACCAAAACGGCTTGAAAACCATACCCTTTAGGGCCGCACATACCTATATAGCTTATATAAGGGAGTCCCCTCCCGGGGGGGGGGGGGGGGAGAATGCAACCTGAGCCGCCACAAGTGAGGCAAAGCCAGCTTACGCTAGCCCTGTTAATACTTGCAATGTTTTTCGCTTACCGCGCCGCCTTTTCTATTATACTTTCTTATCGCCTGAAACATACAGCGCAACAGTCTAAACAAATGTCTAAACGATGTTTTTCGCTCACACGCTCCTTTGTCTTCATTATACTTTTTAATCGCCTGGAACATACGGCGCAACAGTCTAAACAAATGTCTAAGCGATGTTTCTCGCTCACACGCCCCTTTGTCTTCATTAATTATACTTTTTAATCGCCTGGAACATACCGCAACAGTCTAAACAAGTGTTTGTCTGTGGTCTTCGCCGAGCTGAATAACAAAAAGAGGATTTGGAGCATTTGGTAAATGATTAAAATTAATAAATTGACCGTGCACGGTCCCGGCCGTAACGCGCCTGTACTTGTTTTTACTTTTTTCGTTAAATCGACTAAGACCTATTGATTGATCACATAATTCCTAATTTGATATTACTGCGCCTTTCAATAACATGCGGAATTTGAAATTCAAATTTCCACCAACAGTTGCGTTTTACACTGCCGTCAATCATCTTAGCTTACCTCTCAAGAAACAGATCTTCACTTCAATGAGGTCAAAGGGCCACGTCCGTGCATTATGGCCGTGTTTTCACGAGCGAGCAAACCAGGTCGCTTAAGCTTGTCGGCAATTAAACAACAAAGAAGGGCATTGTATTGTCGTTCTTTTGTGTTCTAATTTTCTATTGTCTTAACAAAAGAAAATATATCTACAGGAATGTTAAGCGAGAAAAACCGCCTCGTGAAAACACAGCCTATGATTGGTAGATTTCGATCCATTTTGTTTGTTTCTTTTTTTACGTGGTCCGTTGGCTTTCGTATTAATTATGATTGACGGCAGGGAATAGAGTGATTTTACTTCATCTGTGAAACACTATCTAACAATTAGTGTGTGATAGTCAAAATTAAACAAAAGAAAACAAAGGAATTATAGTCTAAAAGTGCGTAGTATTCTACTAACTATTTCACAGATGAAGTAAAATCACTCTAACGCAAGTGTTGGTGGAGATTTGAATTTCAAATTCTGCATGTTATTGAAAGGCACAGTAACAGTTAGTGTTTACTATTACTAGCTTTCAAATACGTTAATACTTACTTAAGGCGGGGTTTTGCCTGAATTTGAGTGAAATTTTACTAGGTTTAAAGAAGAAGAAAGAAAATGATTTTTGGAACACCAACAGACCGTTGATACCAACGCAAGAGCACCCCAGGTTTGGTGATCATCTATTAATTATTAACTACAACTCTAATTTTAAAACTTCATTAAATCTGCGATATTTCTTTTTTCCCTAAATTTTACAAATCCTTTGAAAACAACTATTTCCTCCCAAAAAATACACAAAAATTTACGAAACACCCCATAATATAGATTCATGTTTTAAACGCGAGGTTTTTGGATTGCTTGAATCGTGAAAGAGATATTTCCGTTGAACCCATGTTAAGAGGCGGAAAAATGGCATTAAGCAGGAGCCAATTACCGGCTGCTGCAATTAGGCAATGCCCCCCTTTGAGAAAAACTATTTCCTCCCAAAAATACCCAAAAATTTACGAAACACGTACCCCATAACATAGATTCGTGTTTTAAGCGAGAGGTTTTTGGATTGCTTGAAACGTGAACGAGATATTTCCGTTGAACCCACGTTAAGAGGCGGAAAAATGGCATTAAGCAGGAGCCAATTACCGGCTCCTGCAATTAGGCAATGCCCCCCTTAAGAAAATAGTCCTAAGTCCAGTCCAGAGTCCAGTCCTGTCTTTCCCTCTCGGCTGCGCTGCTGCCTTTCTTTTCGCTCTGTCCCCAACCAGAAACCAGAACTTACCAGAAGGCCTGTTCACAGGCTAGCCTAAAGGCAACAACCATGCAAAAATCGAAGCTGTTGTTACTATCCAAAGCCTAACTACGCAAGACGTCGGCTTATTATTATTATCATTATTTTGCAACAAATCATGCTGCTGTTGTTGGCAATTTCATTGTTTGCCAAAGTACAACTTCTGTTACCAGAATTTTTCTACGAAGGCACGATGGAACCACTTTCCGTTTTTGGAAGTCTATAGCCGTTGGGCCATGGAACAAACTTTTGATTTATCAAAAGTAAAGGAAAACGAAAATCTGTGGACTGGGCGTTAACGTTGAAGAGAAAGAAGAGAGCGACGGTTCTCCTGCTAACATTAAATGAGTTTTGTTCAAAATTACAACGTACTAAGTTGTTGCGACGGTTTTTACGCGCCGATTACGGTTCCGTCAATCTGCAACCAATCGATACCAATCGATAACAATTTATCTATCGATTGGTATTGATAATCGATACCAATCGATAACCACACGAATCTTCGCCATCGATTGGTCATCGATTATCAATATCAATCGATTAATTGATATCGATTGGTATCGATTGATATCGATTGTATTATGACTTTAAAAATTGAACGTAACATATGAAGCGGCATTTATTTAACTATGTAATAACTAACTGATTTGTGCTTTGTTGTTGTTGTTGTTGTTGTTGTTTTGCCCGTGTGGACTCAACCTCGTTCCCAGGTCTCGCTTCTTCATCACATAAATACATAAAAAAAAAATTCATAAATTTATTTTATTTATTTAGCACTCCAGGGGCGAGAAGAAGAGAGAGACACTGGGAATGAGGTTGGTGTGGCACACGGTCAGTGTATGATCAGGGTCCAGAGACTAAGCTGCAGCAGCTTATTGCTTATGTGAGAAGGTTTAATGTTCGTATTTATTGTACATTTGCTAACATGATACAGTGTATAGATTTCCCTGCCCTAACCCGACGTTCATATTAGGTTATTTTATCGGCTCCTGGATCAAGTGTACACTTTACTTCACTTGCATTTAGGCGAAAAGTTTTCTTCAATTTTAGTTTTCTGCCACTACGAATGGCCGGGCCAAGTTTACTTTTATTTTATCTCAATTTTTGGCTGACTAGATCTTCTCCAGATCCTACTTACACCAGCAGCATTTTCGTTCGCGGTCCTTTGCTTTTTATTTACAAGTTTCATAAGACTTTAAATTTACAACTGTCAGCAGCTTTCCTTGTGTCTTGTCCAATTTTTAAGTGACCGGCAACTCTTGGCCAACCTTCTACTGACCTTTCACAACAAATAACATGCGTACACGAGCCTTTTTCCCGCCCCGTAGATCCACATAACAGATACAACAACAAAAGAAACAAAAGCTAAACAAAACTGCGAAACAAGCCACAATTTTCGCTTAAAAAACACAACATCTGTTAAATTCACCCCGTTCGATTCGTTCTAATAAAACGTTTTTTTTTTTTTTAAGTAAAGGATGACCGCCGCTTTTATCAGCTCGAAACGAAACAGTATAGTATTGGCTTCTAAAAGAATACATTTCGCTGACAGCTTCTCGAAACAGGATATAAACAAGTTTTGCATGAAAGATAATAATGATAAATCAGCGATAACGTCATTTTCTTTATGAAATGAGCGATAACTCTTTTGTCAACAATAAGCCCCAGTAAGGGGCAATTGATGTTCCTAAAGTATCACGCTTAGAACCACAGTTATGTAAAACGTGTTCTTAAAAGCTTAAATAGCAATAACTGAACTAAAAAACACTTGAAATTTCAAATACTTAGAAGAAAATGCTTTTACCTCGTGGCTTTTAATAATGGATAGTTTTTCTTTACGATTCATTTAAAGAAATGAATGACAAAAACGGAGGAAATAATTTCTTTAGCCAGTCAATAAATTATGACAAGAAGCCCGATTGTAGAGCTATATAAAACGCATAATTTT
Organism: Cladopsammia gracilis; assembly: GCA_022457155.1. Classification (NCBI taxonomy): domain Eukaryota; kingdom Metazoa; phylum Cnidaria; class Anthozoa; order Scleractinia; family Dendrophylliidae; genus Cladopsammia; species Cladopsammia gracilis. Next base: position 410,605 of record JAJGOT010000550.1, read on the forward strand.
GGGTGCCTTTTCGACTTTGTTCAGTACAAACGTAATTACATAAAACGTATCGAAGCGTAAACTTTATAGACAAAAAGCATTGAATCGAACCAGCACAGAAAACACCAGTCGTTATGGCTTTGCACACGTTTCAAACGCATATTCAGTGGAAAGAGAGCAGAAAACGTTAAAAAAAAAGACACGAAAAAGAACAAAACGCTTTCCCATAACCTGTACAGGTAAACACAGCGAACAATGAATTCTATGCGTGCTTCTTCCCAGGTGGTCAGAACCGTGTCAGGAAATTGTGCAATTTGCAATATTTGGACGTTTTTCATTTCTTCAAGTAATTTCTGCTGTCAAAGCCGAAAAATTATACGTGTCATATTTGATATATGTCCAAACAACGGACCCAAGTAGCGCAGAGTTGCGTTTGTTTTTTCATACGTAAGAAGATAGCAAAGACCACTTCCGAAGGGTCGAAATGTGACGATGCGATTGGCTCGGGAACAACACCTCCCGCCAAATTAATAACCCAGTGTTGACTAAAAGCTCAGCAGTTGACAGTTTGCCTCCCGGGGCGCTAATTTATTCTCAAGACAAGCTGTAAACAAAACGCAATATCTTTCAGTGCGGGAGACAAGGCAGTGGATCGTCCTGTTGCGTTCTTAGCGAGCATGCTGCCTGTTTCGAGGCAATTTGGGGCTAAAAGCGCTTTTGGTGCGTCTTGCCGTCGAAAGAGTTATCATGAAATATCTGCACCTTGACAAAATACAAAGGCTGCCCGGCGAGCTTTAGGTGGGCGGCGAAAACCGGAAGCGATATCGTGTTTCTCATAAATTGTACCCCCATTGGTGAAGTGCTTTGCGTGTGTCGCGACTGTATCTCGCGAGTCAAGCGGTGGACACGAACTGGTTGGTCGCGCGCGTGTTGCGACAAAGAGTCCTATACAGCAATAAAAAAAATTCTCATTTCTTTACCGTTTTAGCTCAAACTTCGACTAGCCTTAGGCAAAACGTTTGCTCTGGGATGAGAGCCCAGTAACTGGGAAAGCGAGCGAAATTCCACTGGTGAAAAGAGGCGAATTTTCCCCGCATGCTGTCCGGCTTCTACCCTCCGTGTTTCCGCGTTCATTTTCACTCATAATATTAAAGCCTGAAACAGACTTTCGCCAACAAAGCCAAGGCTGTGCTCCGTAACTAATGATTTGTCTGAGACAAGTTTAAATTAAGCTCAAAATCGCGAGCCACTGCAATCGTGAAACCCATCCAGCTCGACTCAAATCTGATGTGAGGAAAAAAGTAACATTTCATATTCCATTTCAGAGGTTGCCACTACATAATGTTTCCTTCTTTTTGATATCATTAGAATCCAAAACATACGCACAAAAAATTTCGATTTTCTTGAAAATGCAAGGGTGAAATTTTGATTGTTTAAATTTTAGTTGGCTGCAAAGATATAGAAAATGAACCCTAGAAATATGTCCTTCAGCAGTATACAAAATGTATCTAAGTATCTAATTTTGGGACTTATTTTTCTCTTTGCCTTACGAAAAGGCATAAGATTTGTCCAGTGTCTCACATGCTGGCCGAAGTCGTGAATCGACCTGCAAATCTTTAGACTTGTGGAGTTACGGACACATGATGGTATTACTTACCTAAAATATCACCGAAATGAATCGATTTTATTGAATATTTATTGTCCCAACTGGCAAGGGGCAATCAGTCCTGAAAATGACAATATTTAAAACTTGAACGCAATTAAAATGGAAAATAAAAGGAAACTTGATGTACGCTTGATTTGCATGGTAAAGTAAAATGAGACGCGACGAGAGAGGCTCTCAAGTGTTGCAGGCGATTTTAGTTTCTTTCTCAGAAAATATATATTTTTTAACAAAGCGAATGAACGTCGAATTCTTCGAAGACGAGAAGACTTATGCCTTGGTCGCGTGGTCGTTAGATACGGCTTTTATTTTATATTGGGTCAGAAATCATAGGCACATGTCTCTTCCCTGAAGCTTAGAAATTCTCCTCAAGAACTTTGCAAGACTCTGTAAAATCAATGCAGGCCAATTTAGAAGGTGTGGATCAGCGAAAAACAACTGAACAGTAACAAGAATTACAGCATTATATTTGATAATATGGCAACCTAAACATTTCAAAACTCGGGGTACGTGAAAGTCAGTGATCTCATGAGTTTACATTCTGATTGAGTCAAAAGCAAGTAAATACAACCGATTGTTTTGAATTTTTCTCATTGCGGGAATAAAATGAATTCATCCTTAGGAACCGTCAAATTTCACGTCTCAAAATTTCATTTCACCATTACATCTTTCCTTTAGCAATCGAAGCCGGAGAGCACGAGAAAGAACAGCTGGCATTGAAAGCTATAGTTATTTTCATGTCATCTCCTTTCGGTTCTTAGCGACCATTTAAACAAAATATTTCAGTGTTTATATGTCTGTTCTCTGCTGAAAAATACCAGGAGGGCTGCCTAAGGCAAGTCCCACCCTGCCAACAGAGTCCCCTTCAATATTCTTATGAAGATCGAAGGGTACTCTGCTAGCAGGGTAGGCAAGACTTTGAACAACTTTGAAATGTTCCTCAGATCGCAGGCCGTGAACTTTCATATGTTTCCTCAGAGAGCTAGGATGCGTGTAACTCTTATCGCAACCAATGTATTTACATCGGTACGGTTTCTCAAAAGTGTGAACGTGAATGTGCTTTCTGCGATCACTGGAGTTCGCGAATCGTTTATTACAGCCTTTAAACTCGCAAGCGAAAGGTCTCTCTCCTGTGTGCGTTCGGACGTGGATTTTTAAGTTCTCCGCGCGCGCAAAGCTCTTTCTACAACCAGGCTGGTTACAGGTAAAAGGCTTTTCCCCTGTGTGCACTCTTATATGGTTGATGAGCTTGTACTTTGCTTTAAAGGGCATGCCATTTCTCATGCATTCTTTCCAACAACATACAAACCCAACGGGTGTGGCGGACACAAGGTGAACGTCCGTAATATGTGTTACAAGATCCTCGATTCTGTAAAACCCCATCCCGCAGACATGGTTTATCATTTTTTCTAACTGAATCCATTGGCAAATTAACACGGGTGAACGCGTCGTTGGGCTTTTCGCCTCGTAGCCTGACAAGTGAGAGTCTTCAGCTTCCCGCGAACTGCAAACGCCGCTTGAAATTTGAGGCTCGCTTCGCGTGGAGTACACGAAAGATGGCGGTAATTCAGGCGTGAATCTCTCCACGCGCGAAAGATATCCCTCGCTTGGCGAATACGCTTCTCTGCCGTACATTTTCCCAGGTGTGTCCACATTGAGCTTGCAGTGCTTGTGGAAGACTATGTTTATCCCGTTGTGGGTATTTGAGGGTATTCCGGGAATAACAATGTCGTGATTTGCTCGATTCACAGGACTGCCGCTTGAGTTCTGATCTCGAGGCGTGGAGCAAGTTGAGAAGGCTTGAAGAGAAGCGCTATGATGTGACGATGTTCTCACATCTTCCGACGCACTGCTTTCCTGATCCTCTTCAATTCGCTCGTCGTCATTCAGTTCACCCTCCTCCGAATCCTCCTCGTCCGGTGGGCCAGATGAGCTTGTCTTCCAATCAGCCCGATAAGCCGGGAACGAAAAATATTCGCTCTTTAGTTCATCGCGCGGGCTTCCGTTTGTAGATCGTTCACTGGTGTCCGTTGGCGCACTCAAATCGTGTTCGCTGCCGCTTCTACTATGCAGCGATTCCACAGAGCTCGTCCTTTCCATGTGTCTGCTATCGGTGTGCACCTCGTAATAATTTCGAAACACAACCCTAGACTCAGTCTCAGACAGACTGGTATAATCAAATGCTGGTGGGTTCTCGATCGGTTCCGCTTTTACGACAATTGGCGGTCGAAAATGGCTTAACTCCTCGCTTCCCATGTTGAGAATTTAAGGAAAATCCAATTGTTATCAAAGCGGAGACGTATTTTTAAAAAGTCCGAACCAACACATCTGTTCCCTAGACGCGCGACACGGTTTTGATATGTTGTCATTTGCGTCCGGCTTGTGGGTTACAACAGGCAGCGCGCGCATGCTCTGTGGCGCCTCTCTAGGTGTCTCATTCATCACGAAGTATTTTTGCCCCCACCGTCAGCGCACCCCACAGCGCGCTTTCAATCTTTGCGGCTGTTTCAATAAAAATTGTATTCAAACAATTTTGGTCACAGCATGCCATCGTAAAAGAGGTTGACACCGTTGAGAACATCTGGGTCACATGAAATTAGTCTTCCTTCCCACTGGCGTCCCAAACTCCCCAGTGCTATAAATCTCGGCGAAGATTATTGCGCGAAATCTACGGAAATGGGGATTGAGACCGCAAGCGCCTTTGTTTAGGTTGTCGAGGGCCTGGGCGGCGAAAACAACAGATTAGTGTCAAAGACGTCTGAAATGCGTTAGTGTAATGAGTGGCTGGTATAAAATGATCGTTTCAAAACAAATGGAAGGAATTGAAAATTTGGGCACAGCGCTCTTGTTTTCCAATTTGGTCGATGTTTGTACGACCAACTGAGCTACCTCGCTAGGAGCTCTGCGTTCATCGAGAAAGACCGCCCTCCAGGAATACCAGAAGTTTATCTCCCACAGAAAACACACGGAAATTATTTTAGTTCCTTGCACGCAGGATACTGGATTAAATATCCAAAATAAGCAAGGCTCCCATCGCATTGTTGAATTTTTCGAGCGCCGCGAAGCAGCGCTCAGACTCGGGTCGACATTTGGTATCAATTGAACAATTTCAGGCGCCACTGTAGAGAAGAGATCCATTGCGTGACGGTTGCGTTCGACTTTGACAAAGAAAAGACGATAATATGCATTGGCTCCCAAGAGCGACGGAAAGTCAATAATAGAGGTTTGTGCTTTGTACGTCATAGATTCTAGCGTGCGCGGTTGCCTTCGTGTCCGACACGCGTCCACGCGACTTGAAATTTTCAACTGAAATTGCTCGCTTTCACGTATTTTTTCGAAAGATTCGTTTGTGCGAGACTACTGATTTAGATGTGAAGGACAAAGAAAAAGCGTGGGAGTCTGTAGTTGACCCACGCGGGCTGAATGTTTTCAAAATCACTGCTTTCAGATGGATTTTTCACTGTGCAGTTTACTTTTCATTGTATGTCAGTACAAAACTCGATTTAATATCCAATGTGTCTTCAACTGCCGTACATTTTTAAAATATATATTGTGTCAAAGAAGCTCCATCTTGGCCAGAGTAACAAGCAAACAACTGAAAGAAAACACGATGCATGTTTAATATTGGAGCTTAATCCTAAAGTGAAAATATAAAATAAAATAGATTCCTTTCAAAGTGTTCCATGGGCGTGTTACAACTAAATTACATATTTGCCTTAGATTCTATAGAAAATGTTTGAGAAACGTGGTCGTGTTTACGTGGTTCTACAATGGATCCGGTGAATATTTGTGTACATCAGTGATCGGCCTTGTTACAATAGAATCCTAATGTTACACACTTAGGGCTAGTTTTGAACTGAAAGGGAATACTAAAATTGCTGTCATTCAATGTAAAGCCATAACTTTTTCCATTAAGCGACTGAAGTGTGACATCTTAAGAAATGCATAGAGCACCGTGAAGAATATCTTTGCTTCTAAGCGCTTGCCCATCACACTAACAAGAAACAAGGGATTCTTTGTACAAGTAAATTCGCATCCTGCATGTCTCAATATTGTACAACTTTTATGTTTCGTTCACTATGCGATATTTTCAAGGTAATTTGAAATTTCATTTCCGATAGTAGCCAATAAAGGTCAATAAAGATACAAAATAGCCAGAGTCTGCTTCGGGGGTCATATCAGTGATAATAACAATAAACAAAAGACCGAGTCTCATCTATCTTGAGTCAAGTAGTTTTTGAGCGGTTAATGGTAGTTATCGATGGGGATTGATGATGCGTTCAAAACGGTCAATATACACCACTTGCATTTCAATAACTACTGCTCAATCAAAAAGTTGGATTACAGTTATAGAGATGCAAATAAGTCCAAAAATAGAGGTAATTTGTTTCAGTTGGTTTGTCCATCTAACAGGCAGCCATCTTGTGTTTCCACTGAAGGTCTTGTATAAGTGCCATACTGGACGAGGAAATATTCTGAGCTACTGAATTTACGATATATAGTTCATTGAAATCTTTAATAAATACCAAGTAAGTTTGCCTTTTAACTCAAATTAAATTAAATTAAAGCGAAAAAGTGAAATTTCCAATGGTCTATATTTTAACAATCCGTCAATCCAATGAACTCCCAACACAGGCTAACAGATCGATAGTGTTGATAGATTTAATGTTTTTATGGAGGACAGTCATCGATGATTAAAATTTCGGTCTGTGAAGTAAGACGTTTACTTCATTGCTCGGATTTCAGTACAAGCAAGATGAAAATTTACTTTTTGGTTCAGAGGATAACCTTTGGTTTACTTGCAGTACTATATATAGACTCACAAACTGAAATACAATTTCTTGGCTTGAATTTCCCTCAGGAAAGAAAGATAAAGCTACAACGTGATTTTTGAGATGATAATTGTCTGTCTAAGCCAGGGGCAAAATTCTTGTCTCGTAGCCTGAATATATGCAATCCACGAAGAATTGGTCTTCAGCTGCATTTGCTTAATGACTGTGAGTCCACTGTTAACCGTACTGTTAGCCAAGACTACCCGGATTATCCGGCAGGGTAAAATAAAAAACAGTATTGGTTTAGAAAAGTAAAAGCTTTGTTCAGTTGCAAGAACTTAAATTAAACAAAAGAGTGGTGTCATCAAAACTGCAAAACCAATCATGCAGATATCTGTGAATTAGAGTTGGAACATGATGAGTGGATGTAAATCAGGAACACAGGAGAAAATTTTCTCTTGGTGAACATTAGCATATAGATCGAGAAATAACCATTTTTTTATTTTGTCTTTAAAGAGTAAAAGAGAAAAACGATTTGCATTGAAAAAGTTGGAACAACGACACTCAAATGATCTCAAATTGCATCTTAAAGAAATACCCTGCCTTTAAAAACTAAGCTAATGTATGATAAAGTTTAGTCGTTATAAAACGTCGGATTAAAGTCTTATCAGTTCAGTTTTTCCCTGTCCTGGTTCTACTGAGAGTAGCAACGTCAAAAACTTCTCCTAACGAGGTTATAAAGGTAGGTTTTATATTTCTAACATCCTCTTAGCAAGATTGTTGTTCTTAATGCCTCTAACACAAGCTTACAGAATTTTAGGGCGGGATTAAGAGCTTAAAGCAGTCAAAGCTTTTGTTTTCCGACATCAGTATCTGCAAGTTCTCAATCACAAACCTAATTTTCTGCAAAATATACCTCACTATCGTCTCTAGGTTCTTTCCTTACTTAATCCCTTTGAATCTGATTAAACAGACTTTTTTACCCTCTATGTAATCCAAAAACTGGAACACATTACCGCTCAAGTGTAATAAATTAGATTTAAGGCAAGATAAGTTTGCCACGATTAAAATCGTTGTGGGTGGTGAAGCGAGAAATGGATTTCAATGGAATAAAACATGTCTGGCTAATCCGTCTATTCTTCTTCGGTTTTTAATAAATTTGATTTTATAGATGTGTGCACCCCATGCTACGTACAAATGTTGCATTTTTAAAAACATGTTTTTTTTTTAAATACTATACAAAGCTAAAACGTATCTAAAATTAAGTGACAGCAACCGCACACTCAATATACTGATGATCGACTGAGTACGGTATACGCTTCCACACAGACTTTTCATTCGTTTGATAATTCCCTGCTGTTGTATACCAGTTTTGGCTTAGTTTATAATGGTCTACTGAAGTGTGGTTTGTGTCCTAAGGTTCACAAACGACGCTAAAAAATAACCGGAACGCTGAACGCAAGTTTCATTAAATTGTTTCACATTTGTGTAAAATTCGCCCCACATTGCCTTCAATTGATTATAAAACTATACATTTGGATAGCTGCATGTTACGTGTTTTATTACGGTTGCGCTTATGGTGGCTTATTTGCCACTGACAAAAAGACGCAAAAAAAAACTAAATTTAAAACATTTCCTACCATAAATTTTGAGCTGGTTTTATCAGAGTTTAATATGTGAAAATCAGTTCAGTCTATTATTTCATTTGTTTTTCATTTCCTCGGTATCGATCGGTAATACCAGTCACAGTGACCAAGCCTTGAAATGGAAAGCATCAACTGCGTATTCATTCTGAAAAGATCATGATAAGCAAGGTAAGTTTAATAGACTTTCACTTGGTGTCATTTTGCTGCTAACAGTGAATCTAAAAAAAACTAGCATTTTCTTTGAGAAAATCAAACTAAGTCTTCATTGAAGAACAAACTTGAGATCGAAATAAGTGTCGTGTCAAAAACCCGAATAATTAAAATGCGTTGTAGCAGATTTTTTTCTGTTTTCTTTCTTTGAAAACAATTTGACGGGTCTCAGTTTAAATCAAATCAATTCCGTTTTCAGTGTATTAAATGAACATATTCTTGTCCAATCATTAATGAACATATTCTTGTCAAATCATTTATGATTTACGTCTTTCTGACAAACTTCAAATGAGAAAATATGAAGGCTGCATGGGGTAGTTTCTTGAGTCCAAGTCGCATATATCAGGTCATGATTTCTGTGAAAAATAAACCCAAATCCATTTTAAGTCTTACTTCTTCTCTTCAGATGAGATCTGATTAGATCGAAGACTACAAAAGAGGTCAATGAAGACAAAGAGGAATTGAGCTTTGCCAGACCTTTAAGACATCCAATACTCCTCATATTGTTCCATAAGAGTTTAAGAAAACGATGTGTCGTGTTTTATTACATGAAAATTGTACTGTTGTCTGAGAAAAGCATTGCATTAATTTCACTTAGAGCTAGCAGATACATGTATCTAAGTATATGAGTTAAAAAATTAAGTAATGATCAGATGATGGTCACTAATTCTATCTTAATGATTTTCGTTATCTGAATTTGCAGGACAACAAACTCAGGAACAACGACCCTTTCTCACTTTGTTGTACCTCGATTGTACCGTTGAACGCTAATGGACCTGATGGCTCCTTAATTTATTTTTCTGATTTTTTTTTTTCGTTGTGATTTAAATCAACTTGACTTTTTCAGATAATTATCAGGAAAAAGGTAAAATAAATCCTTTTATATGACCAGATCACAAGGCTCGATTAATCTCGAGTTTTAAAAAGGAAGACAAAGAAAACGGCATTTCTTGTATTCGTCTCCAAACATATTTAGGGTAGCAAACAATTAAGCACTCAGAATGCAATGGCTAACAAATAAACTGTTCACGTTAAAATCATTAACAGTTTAAATATTCCTGAGTGGGCTTCACATCTGGACAAAAAGAGACTGGCACAATTGGAAATGTGCCTTCGGAATGATCCCCCCAAGAACAAATTTCTAATGTTATAATTCCATCATAGAAAGTCTATCCTGCGAATACAGGCCGCCCCTCATCGCTCTCGGCCGCTAGGGGCGCCGGGAGCGATGAGGGACGGCTGTATTCGCAGGCTATTCTTGGTTTTCACATGACGTCATAAAAATTAAAAAATCTAGAGTATACGTCCTACAAAGCTGTTTCTAACATGGTATGTGGATACAAGTGTTATAATCTTTCACAACAAGTTTCAGGTTTTAACGATGTTTTGCTTCCGATTTACAAAGGTTTTAAATGTGTCACGCAATGCGTCACACTATTTCAGATAAGCCGCGAAAATAAACAAAATTGAATCAGCTGAAAGTTATTGTTTGCATTATAAGTGCTTATAAGCCGAGTTAATTGAGCTTATAGCAAATACAATATTTTTGGATTTGATTTTTGGTGTAATTAAGACTTTGAATTTTTGGCCGCCATCTTTGTGCCCCTGAGTGGGGCACAAAGATGGCCGCTCCATACATTTCTTACTAAAAATATCTAATACTCGTTCGCCTATAACGCTTGAACGAAATGCTTTTACGCTTCAAAATTTGGCCAAGATGTGTAGTTTTAGACTCTCTACAATTCCATAAACATTTTGGATTCGAAATCTATTGTTTAATGCTTCTGAATTTTGATGTGACGTAAGTGAAAGCCAAGAATAGAAAGTCAAGAAGCAGGAGTTTCCCGTCAGTTTTTAATGCAACAATTCTACAGTTTATACTGGGATTGCTTCAATGTAACAAAATATCTTGCTTGAATTTATTAAAAAAGAACACACAGACGCACACACACCAATGTAGAGATTATATTGACTATTGTAATGATACGAAGAATCGATCGGTTTTTCAGCTCCACCGTACTCAGAGGTTTTCAAAACCGACCAAGCCGGTTATAGCAAATGCGGCAGGCTATAAATATAAGACGAAGGACTTTATTGAAAGTCTAATGATATGATATTTATAAGATACATGGCAGTGTTCATGCGGTCGAGCCAGTAGGCGTTCGCCATGTTGGAGCGACCCTATGGGGCTTGATGCCACAAGTAAATACGCCTGTGTTCCAGCCGTCCCTTTTAACTTTCAACAGTTCGCCTATGAACTCACCTATTCATTCTCCTTATATTTGAAATGTAAACTGATCAGACTAAGCTTCGTGGGTTTTGTGATATTTTAACGAAACACCATGAGGTACCAAATCTCATTGTCATGTAAAACAAAGCGCGATTTGAACGCTGGACAGCGGACTGAATTTTTCACGAAGCTTAATGACCTTAATGGAAAAACCATATTGTAAAAATATGTAATAAAAGAGAGCTTTCTTCAAGCGGACAAGGGATTGCGTTTTAAGAATTAAATCACATGCATGCGCAGATTGCCTGTAATCTGACAGCAAAATATTGGAAAACATCTTTTTAAAAGCTTCGCGATCGTCACACCCGAAGAATCTACTCGAAGTGATGAAACGTGGCATGTAGTAAGATAAAGAGAATTTCCAGTCAGCATAAAGCATCAACGTCAAGCAGAGTTCGTAGTATGACCATTCGAATTAAACTGCAAGTTTCCCTTTCGTAAACAATCGATTCCATTTTATTGATACTTTTTTTCAAGTTTAACGTTAAGAGAAGTTTTTCTCGACCCGAATCGAACTTAACTCTACCAAATACTATTATCCCTCCCTCCCGACTACACCACAACATAGATCCGCTCACTAAAAGGCGCCTGACGTTTCGTTACTGTCACATCTTACTGGTAACCCGCCTATCCCTTTGTCCTTTGTCTAACCCAAGCGTAAATCTAACTTCAGCTGTAACTTTGATCTAATATCGACTTATCTATTTTGACTAATAAGCCTAGTTTCATCTAATAATTCTTGCCTAATCAGGCGAAATGATCCAGGCCTAAATCACAGCAGAAATGGTGTCCACCATTAGCTACCGTTACGAAAGGCTTGCCTTTAGAAATGATGGCATCGACCGTTAAAAAATGGCATCGGCGCGGAGGTGAATTAAAAATCCCGGGGGAACACAGGGTTAAAAAAATTGGTATCAGCTTAATTAATAAAGTACACGAGTCACTCAGTGAACAGATTCGAAACTAAAACTGTCGGCTTTTGATCTCTTTACGGTGGCAATTTAGCCTTCCTCACCGACACAGTGTTATAATTTCTTTAGAAACTAGCCCCGTGTATCCTTTTGAAATGTTTACATTTACTCACTTGGCAATTCATCAAAACAGTTTGAAAAATAAAGAAACTATTTTAGTTTCAAGGTCTAGGTCATGTTATTACTTCCTGCATGCCGACCATCAATCAAGTTGTCAAAAACAAACTGGTCTCAGTACAATAGAACAATAACTGAACTAGTTAGGTAATTAAGTTATTAATTAAAGCGGGTGATGTCATTTCAGATGTCAAATACTAACTGGTGTTATACTAGAACAATAAACTGTGTTAACAGTGGTTAACCATAGTTTAGAGTGCGGTAATTCAACAAAGAAAACGTTAAGTAAATAAAATTTTCATTAACGGTTGTAGGTCATGTTTGTTTTTCAGCCGATTTTATTGAGTTGTGAAAGACAAACTGGACTTATATTGGAACTACAGACCTTCTTTATTTTATTCTTGGCAATTTAACAAAGATTCAAACGTAAAGAAAACAGACTGACAGCTCACAATTTGCAAAAGACGAGAGAGAACCGTACCGTCCGTGAGAAACTGTTAGTTGGAAAATTTTCCGTAACTTTTTAATTAACTGATAGCTGAAAACTGAATTAAAATTTCACTGATTTTCAGGGTGTGTTCGATTGGCGTGTTTCGGAATAAGAATACCTCTTTCACTCGATTAAGCACCCCTCAGTTTTAAGGAGGCTCAACTCAGTTTTTTTTTTTTGGCCGTGAGGTGTATCTTTTGAAATCAAACTTTCGCAGGGGTTCACCAAGTTTATTCTTGTGATTAAAGTTTTATGTGTCACTGGTTTCCAAGCGACAGCGGTTACTATAGCAACGCCAGATTATTGCCCTTTGTTTTAAACAATGTCGTTTTTCTCAAAATCTAGTCAGACACTTCATAATGAAACTTTCACATTTTGTAATACTTTCTTATCACTAGCTGCGCAGACGAAGTTTCAAAAGAATTTATAAGACGCGCACGGTTTTCGAGTAAATCAAAAAATCATTTTTAGGGCATGATAGGCAAAACAGTAATAAAGCAAAATATTTCCAAAATGTCCTTACATATTATTTTAAAACAGCAAGCCGTTAAAATAATGATTGGCCGTTACTTTGCAATTGTTTTTATTCATGCTGAAAATTTTTTTCTTTAGCTGTGTCGTTACAGGAAAGAGGAAATTTTTTTACCCCCAGCCCCCACGCCGTAAAAAAACACAGAAGAATATCTCATGCGTGGTCACATAAATGCTGCTGTGAAATCAAGTTTGCTTGCCAAATGTACTCGATTTCTTGCGCGTATTTCGTATCCAATTCACGGGATCGCCCTCACTTGGGAACGCCGGCTTTGGAAGATTTCTTCATCCTGGCATGCGCGTAAGCTGGTAATGACGTCACAAATGGTACAAGAACCGTGGCTACTCACGGGCGGTTTGGTTAATCCCTTCCTGATGTAGCACTATTTCTTCCGGTTTTTATTGGCATCAACCTCAAATACATTCATTGCACACGCAATTTTTTTTCAGAAATTATTCTTTTTATTAACCTGCCTCTTAGCATGTCACATCCATTTCCTTTGTTATAGTTTTGTTATTCTCGATGCTAAAAGCAAATTGCCAAAAACCCCTGCATAGAGCGAAGGTATTGTTTACTGTTATTAAAGGGTACGCTTTGGAAGATTTCTTCCGGTTCCCGCATAAGCTGGTCATCAAAGACATAAATTTTCATAAAAAAAATGTAGTGACGTCACAAATGGTACAAGAACCGTGGCCCCTCACGGGCGGTTCGTCAATGGGTTAATCCCTTCCTGATGCGACACTATTTCTTCCGGTTTTTATTGACAACAACCTCAAATACATCATTACACACGCAATTTGTTCCGGAATTTATTACTTAGTAATCTGCCTCACGGCTCGTAGCACTTAGCACACCTCTTTCCTTTGCTATAGTTTTGTTATTCTCGACGTTAATAGCAAATTGTTAAAACTGACCTCTGCATAGAAAAATGGTGTTCTTCACGTACTGTCATATAAAAGATTTACGCCACATTCTTTATGCACATGACATGACATTTGCAGTTTGCAGTGTAATTCCGCACAATTTAACCCTCGAAGATTTACAGCAACAGTTAATCCCTTCAATTAATCACTAAACACGCAATCTTGTTTTTCACCCTCAGTTCAGCAGCCTTCTTCTAATAAGGACATCCTGATCATATGTCACTGAGTAATGAAAATCAAAAACTGTACATGGCTACCATTACTTAGGCTCCCTATTTCTACCATTGTGGCCATAGTACACACTAGCAAGGGCTTCAAGCACACCCGTTCCGGAATTGACTTTTAAAAAAACGTGGGTTGTAGGCAAGGCAGGTGAAAAGATTGTTAGTGTGGACGATAGGGGAAAATGCACAAAACAAACCAAAAAGTAATTAATGTGTACTGGTGAAAACGATACGAGACAGTTGTGGACGAAAATATTTTAATGTCTTCTGTCACAATGCAAGGACCACTTGAACAAACAGTAGCAAAATGTAACTGGATCTTTGTGCAGATCAGGATCAGCAATGAACTAAATAAAAAACTTAAACTTACAAGGCTGATCAGACAGCTGAATTTGTTCGGTTTCTTTTAATTGCCCAATATTTCGGTTAGACAAAACTAACCTTCATAAACAAATTCAGTTGTTTGATCAGCCTTGCATGTTAAAGTATTTTTTTAAATATTTTAGGAAACTGCCTATGGCTGTGCGTATGCGCAAGGTACCAGCCATACCGCAGAGTTGGTGTTGTGGGCCTTTTGTAGTCAATAGATGGTTTTTACTCACGTGACCTTCAGTCCTATGGGACTCAAATGACAAAGGCCATGGCGGCACATAACAAAAGAAGTTCATTAAAATTATTTTGTAGGTGTGCACCAACATGGCCGCCGTGACGTAAGAAATAGGCGCGCGGATGACCAATCACAATCCAGAATTTTGTTATTGATACGATTAATGAATAAATAAATAATGCCGCAGGAGAACCTAAACGAACTAGAGCATGTCCAAATCACCACGGTGACAACATGAACTCATATATTTCTTAATAATTTTTGCATGCAATGTTCATCACTAACAGAATAAGATGATAAATAACAGGGGATAACATAATTAAGCGCAAAAGGTATTTTATCATTAAGCAGGGATAGAAGAGTAGTCCATTTGGCCTGTTGGCCGTAGCAAAAGCTATCACCCGTTTCGTTTCAAAAAAGCTGAAAAGGAACTGAATGAAGGTTTTTTTTTGTCTAATTGCACAATTGCTTTGGTTTAGCATTGCTACGCTTTGTGATTGGCTAAAAAATCTCGCGCCACTTTCTCGACCAGTCAGAAGTAAAACCGAAACCAATCGTGACTTGCTCGCACGCGTTTTCCCGCGCTTGGCGCCGCCGACATGTAATTGCTTTGAGCTCTGATTGGTTCTAAAAATGGTAAAATTGCAGCCAGGATTCATAACTATAAACTGGAAAGGAGTTGACACTGGCTTGAATAAAAAACGTAAAAGCTGCTAAGAACTAAAACGTTTTCTGTTTGTAAAAATAGACGTTTCGACTACAAAAACTCGAATCTTCATCAGTGATGACAATTAACACATAACATGCAAATATATATAGTTTTTGTAGTCGAAGTTTTTTGTAGTCGAGTTTTTGTAGTCGAAACGTCTATTTTTACAAACAGAAAACGTTTTAGTTCTTAGCAGCTTTTACGTTTTTTATTCAAGCCAGTGTCAACTCCTTTCCAGTTTATAGTTCTGATTGGTTCATTGGATTGTTTACGACTGCTGTGATTGGTCAGAGTAATTACTTTGGTTGTGGTTTTACGACACTCAATTGAAAACTGCTCTATTGAGTCATTCAATAAACATCTTTTACAGAGAAAACCGTAACCGTTTTTCGTATTGCGTTACGCAACCAGTGTAACGCAATAAAAACGTTGTTCGAACGTTCTTAAATCCGGCAAAAGTGGTCGGTTTCGCTGTAACAAATTTTGACATTGCACTATAATAATAATAATAATAACAATAATAATAATAATAATAATAATAATAATAATAATAATACTTTATTCAAATACAAACATACAAACATGCAGTATTACAGTATTTAAAATGGAGGACCATGAGATTATCCGTATTTTAGGTCCCCTAACTAACTAACGAACTAACTAAATTAATAAACTACAAAAATATATAATACAGATACAAAATGGTAAATAATGTTTATAGAAAATCTAAAATCTAAAAATTTAAATACGAACATCAGGCACTGAAGCGGCAGAAAAATATAATGTATAAATATGTAATCAGTTGATGTTAATCCACTTTTTTAAACTCGTTTTAAATCTATTGATGTCGATATCATGTCCAAATAAATGGTTTGGTAAATTATACCAGTCTTTGATAATCTCTTAAAATACCCCCTTTTTTCTTGGCCTGTCGGGTCACCTGCCCCGGGAATCGCTTTTGCTGCGGCCAACACCGTACCTAGTTTACTTCCGGTTTTCAGAAATGGCGTAATGAGTGATGTCGGCAACTATAATTCAAATATTTACTGCTCTAATTTCGACGGAATTGTTAAAAATTAAATCTCTGTGATTTTCGGATGCGATCTATTTCTGGTAAAAGGAAAGCGAGTTGAATTTTTCTAACCAAATCAATTGTCAAACAGTTGAGTTTCGATCGAATAAATCGTTGAATAAAACACGTCCCGGCAGGTCACAGAACTGCTGAGTAAACAATTCTCAAGCATTACACCACACATCTCGTATTTATGTCACGCTATATGATCGATCATGTTGATTTTGTTAATTTATTCGAAACCCCATCACCGATTCCCCAAAATACCTGTGTTTAAACAATCAGTCACTTGCAAATTGCTGTGCAGGAATTTTTTTTTTAGTAATTAACAAAATTGCCTGTGTTTAAACAGTCAGTCACTTTTATCATGAGCCTCTGGCTCGGGAGATTGGGCAACCACTCCCCGTGTACCTGACGGTAAGTAAATTATACCTTATACCTTATACCTTGTAGTAGGTGGTTTCAAGGATTTTAAAGCGAAAAAAATATATACAAAGTTCTAAACTTATGTTTTTTCTAACAGTACCGAGTCGATCAGAGAAAAAAATATAGACCTGTAATTGTAGCCTACTAAAGGTGGACGATGTTATTTTTGTGGGGGGTGGGGGGTGTGGGGTGTGGGGTGTGTGGGGTGTTCGGCAATTTTTCTGATCATGAATTTTTATTCCGTCTCGGATGTTGTACAAGAATTTTTTTCGGGATTGTTACATGCCTTTTTTTCCTTTCGCTCGCTGTGCATATTATATTTTTCTTTACTTTTGCTGTGCAGGAATTTTTTTAGTAATTGCCCAACCCCCACCCCCCTCCCCCATTAACAATAAAATAGTCCGTCTCTAAGGAGTGCTTGAAGCGGACTGTGGAATGTAAATGTAAATGTGGACTGGACCTGTGCATATTGATAGATACTAGATTGTACATTGTGGATTGCTAATATAAAACTCTAAAATGAAAACCGGGTGGAAACTGGGACCAAACGAGCCAGTTTCGAAGCCCATCGGGCTCCTTGTTCTTACAAAAAAGGAGTAGTTCAAGGAATTAACTCTTGCTGTCTTCGTTTGAATCTTATACGGATGGTTAGCTCTAGTGTTTTACTTTTACAACACTCGAAATAATCATTAAAGTCTAGGCCATTCAGTCCGAACACTGTTTTATAACATTCTACTAAGGACAGATACTCTCTTCGATGTTGATATACAAGGATGTTTACTTTTATCCTGCTTATGCGTTATTCTCATTACTTCGCATTTCTGAGGGTTGAATTTAACTTGCCAACTCCTTGTCCAGTTTTCTAGAGAATCTAGGTCTGACTGTAGGGCTGACGTATCATCAACGTGATTAAGTTCTACGTAGACAGAGTCACGTAATCATGACTTAATGCTAAGGGTTTTGTTTCGTTTCTTCGTTTGAACATTATTTGACATTTGCTCAATGACAATTACTTTTCCCTTCGATAAGGCAACATATACGCATGCGTTGAATGTAACTAAGAGTATCTCCGACAGTCATTCAGTCAGTTTGTGTACCACGTGTGAACGCCATAGTGGTCTGTAACATATAATTAGGCAACAACATACATCGTATCGGTGTGTTCCCTTCAGGGCAGCACGTGTAATAAAATTGGAACGATACAGAGAAGGTTAGCATGGACCCCTGCGCAAGGATGACACGCAAACTCGTGAAGCGTTCCAACTTTTTATCTATTTTAGCCAAAACTTTTGAGGTTTTGCCCGCCGATTTTTGTTTCCGCTGAGGAACTGAGATGACCAACAACCACTGACAGCCGTAGAAAATTGGAATCACGTCAAGGATTGTCAAGGATAGGTATAGACGGTCGACATATTCGTTAAGGGTGACTATTGAGGAAATTTTAACTATTGCAATTGTATTGCAATAGGACTTTATTGGTTGACATCTCGGTCAATATTTAGCTTGTTCCAGGGGTACGGAATATATATTGCGGCTATTTTTTCGACCAACGTACCGGCGTGCATAAAGTAAATTTCACGCGACATAGGGCGAAAAAAACCTCTGCTCGCAGGGTAACCAACATACTGCCGATAACACGCGCACTGTACTAGCTTGTGTGCTGGCCCTCTTATATATTTGGCTTTCACGTAGGCTAGGTTTCGCGCGAGTGTCGAATGCGAGCGGTCGAATGCAAATAAGATCGTGAAACCCAAATATTAAAGAGGCTTGCTCACAGGCTACTCGCCCACCGACTTATTAAATTTCTTTTTTAATTTATTCCTAAGTGCTCTGAGTACTCCGGAATGCTAACATTCCAGCTGTCCAGTTTTTCCATACTGGACAGCGCAAACGGGCCGAGATCATACTAAGACATGAGCCTCTGGCTCGGTGATTGGGTGATCACTCCCTATGTTATCGATCTCAAATAAATTATTACTTAATTTATAACTTACTAAGACGAGAGGGACGGACCCAAGTGTCTATATAAGAGATGTTCGGACTAGTATATACTTTCGTTGGCATGGCGTAATTTTGTTTACAAGCCTATTACTGGAAATGTAAGTGTTGTTTAGCAACCTCGTCTTTTTGAAATTAAGTTGATTATACCTTTTAGGGTGCCCCCTCGAATATACAGAAAGGGACTGCCAGACGTCCATCGACCGATATTTACCCACAATAACTGATATACCACCGATAATATTCCTGATCGATAGACTACCGACAACTGACCGTTATTAAATCGATATTTGACCGATACACTATCGCCACTTGACAGGGATATACCGCCGACGCACTTGAACGATAGGCTAGCTACAATTGTCCGATATTTAGTGGATATTCTACCGATATAATACCGACTCTTGACAGTTATCAGTGCCACCGACACTTGACCCATGTACTACGGATTCACCGACACACTTGCTTGACTGGTAGACAATCGACAATTGACCGATTTACCGACACAATTGACCGGTAGACTATCAACACTTGACCGATATTGACCGATTCACCAACACACTTAGCTTGACCGATGGATTACCGACGATTAACCGATACTGACCGATTCACCGACACACTTGACCAGTAGATTATGGCTCCGTCAATTCCAAGCCCGCTCATCCCCCCGAGCATTTAATAACTCTTCCCTCCCAAGGGTGGGGCATTTGCTAAAACAGGTCCGCCCGGGAGTGAGGCATTGTCAAAACAACGTTATCTTTCCGATTTTAAAAGTGGTACATGCTTCGTTGTTTATTTTTAATTTCCCGATTGCCCTCAATTTAGAAATATAAAAACTGAGCTGATAAACGTCGTTTGGGTCCCGCACTTTTCAAGTGAACCGGAGCAACAGACCGAACACATTCATTTTCCATTTCAGGCTTACACTGTTTTTAAAATAAGTTTCACACAATTTTCAAAACAGCCGGCTAGTTTCTTACCTTTCAAGTGCCACAGGAGATAGTATTACGGAAAATTTTTATGATGTTGACGTCTTATTTGCCAACATTCGTGGCCGTGGTGTCTTTCCATCAGGAAATGTCGCAACAGAAGAATCCGGCCATTGCAACTTAAGGTGGCTCCATATTGTTCAGCCCTCTCGTCTTTTGCATTCCATTACAGCTAGCCCGATGGTGTGGCTAAAAATATTTTACTTGAAACCAGTAAATCTTTTATCAGTCAACGAAGTGGTATCCAAATGACGTCATAATTCGTTGCCATGGCAATGCGAAAAGAGGTCAAAAATACGCTATTTTGGACCATTTGAGGCTAATAACTTATAAACTACACGGTGAAAGTTTTTGTTTTCGATATATTTTTGTTTAATTGGCAAGAGACACATTTTAACAATTTTTAAAAAAATTCTGTACATAGAGTTCAGAGCTACCTTAAATTTATGTAAAAATGACATATCTCTGAATCCTATGTACAGATTTTTTCAAAATTGGCACAAATGTCTGTTATGTTTATAAGACGAAAATATTAAAATTTCAAAAAATTTCACCGAGCAGTTTTGAAGTTATTAGCCTCAAAAGGTTGAAAATGGCCACTTTTTTTTTTTTTGGCCACTTTTTACGTTGCCATGGTAACAAATTTTGATGTCGTAGCCACCTAAAGTTGTTCATTGGTTAAGTGTTTACAAACCTGTACTAAACGTTTTCTCTTAACTTAACTGGTGTACCTGTGATTAAATATCATAGATGTATCATGATGGGAATGTTTAAACTATCAGGAGCCACCTTAACTCAAAATCAAAATTCACTTAGAATAAAGGAGTAAGAGCCAAATAAAAACGAGAATCGACAGAAAATTATTGGAGCCAACAGTTTTGTGAAAACATAACATAAATATTTAAAACGATTGAAGGAACGGATATAAGTTATACTGAGGTAAAACGAAAGAATTCCTAGCATGAATTAAGATCCATTTCTCTGATTTGTGAACAATTATGCTTCCATCATTATATCATTAAAATAAAGTTTTGACCTTATCCCATGGGTCGGGCATTTGCACTCTTCCAGAAGCCCCACCGCGGGGATTTGTACGTATAAGCTGAATCCACCGTGGGGCATTTGCAACATTATTTAAAAACAAAGACAAATTCCTGGGGGGATGAGCGGGCTTGGAAATGACGGAGCCATTACCAACAATTAACCGATATTGACCGATTTACCGACACGCTTGACCTAGAGACTATCGACACTTGACCGATATGTACATGATACTTGTAGTTCTTACTTCTGTTATCAAACATGCCAGGCTGAGTTTAAAAGTCATATTCCGATTTCCGAAACAAGCGCTCGGGTATATTAAGGCATGGGTTAACGGTTATTTTCAAAAAAAGGTAGGGGGTGGTCTGTCTTCGGAGGCTTTAGCCATAAAAACACAAAACTTTGGAATACTGAAGAGTTTGCAAATGCAGTAATTTTAGGGCGTCGTGTGGAAATTATGTTTAAAATTTCGCGAACAAGCAAACACTGTATTTAGCGGCATGTTTTGTTTTGATTACCCAATTAAGCGCGGAGTCCTCTATCAGACCGAATGACCAATTTTGCGCTTAATCGTAAAAAAGAAAGAAAGAAAGAAAGAAAGAAAGAAAGAAAGAAAATTGCCCTCTGTCTCAACCATGGAAGTATTCCGTTGTAATTTTGCCTGCTATCAGTTATAACAGAAGCTCATTACGTGATAAGCTTCTGGTTATAAATAATATATCTGCATTCAAATTTTCTAAATTTTGAAATTATGAGACTGAAAAATGAGCTCTTTCACCTGACTGACAGGATTTCACAGAACCAATCTCAAATCTCAAATCTCCGAATTTCATATTTAAATTCCCAAGTCTCAAATTTCATATTCCAGATTCCTGTTCCTGATTTTACAATTCAAACTTTCCGAAGGCTTTCCGATTTCTTTCCGTGAGAAATTCGACTGATCTCGATATCGTTCGTACACACATGCGTACAGGCAGGATCTCGGAAAGTGGAAAATGGCGGGTCATTCAAGAAGGCAATGCGCGGGCGAAGTCGTTTCTCCCTTCAATTTGTGGTGGCTGTGGTAGAATCTTCGCGGTTAAGTGTTTTAAAAGAAACTTTGCTCTCGTGTAAAGCATGATTTAAGTGGAGAGTAATATAGAGTGGCCGGTATTCTACAATTTAGCCGAGTTTCTATCGAAGGCATTTGCTCACATGTTTTCAGATGTTTAAGAGGCTTCCAGTGAGCTTGAGGTAAGCATTTATTTAGACTACCAACAGTGCTTTTCTAAATGGTCGAGCGAGTGAGCTCGACAATTTAGAAAAGGGAGCGACCAAAACAAATGACCTTCCCTCGCTCGCGTTTGTCAGAGTTGCGTTTGATTGTTTATTCGCTCGGCTATATGTACTGTACGTATGACACCATAAAATGCTGGTTATAAGCTATGGGATTATATACATTTTTGTAAAGAATTGCTGTTATTAAGAACTGTGGTGTATCTACATGTATTTGCAAACCAAGCCATTAAAATACCCCTTTTTAAGCTAAACTGCAAAACTCTACACCCAATACACCCTCCCCAGACTGTTTGCAATACTTGCAGAACCAACAGCAATATTATTATAAAAAATGCAGTTACAATAGCTGCGGTTACACACGTTGCCACTTTTACCTAGGTAAATTCGAAAGAACAATAGCCGCTGCACGCTTAAGCGTGCAAGGGCTATTGTTAATTCAAATTAAGCGTGCACTGGCTATTGTTGTTTCGAGTTTACCTGCATAAAAGTTGAAACATGTAACCACAGCTAATGTAAATGTTATTTTCTGAATGAAGCTTATTAGCATACAATAAATCATATACTACACTGTGTTATTATTTATAATTTAACATTTTTAATACTCAAGTCAGTTTCAGTGTTAAGATGAACCAAAAAAGGAGGGGGGATGATTCCTGTCTTAAAGTGATGAGGATGCTCGTAGCAAATCTTGAAGAGGAACTGTAAAGGGCACCCGAATCTCTTGTAGGGTACCACATATATTTCTTGAAGACCCAGGGGCAGATCACTGAGATGGGAGGCAGATATTACAGGCTAATTAAATTGTTGTGAGCAAAAAGCAAATGTTTACACACCTCCTTCCAGCCAGATTATTTTGTCCTGGGTCTCCAAGGATGTAGGCACCACTAAGAGATACTAGAACAACAAACTAACAAGAAAATTTTACAGTTCAATTGTTTTATAATTTAACAATTTCACTTCTGTTTACGGCGACCGACGTAAAAAGTTCATAAAATTGTTAATATTTGGTCTATTTCAAATGAAATTTTGTCACAAAAATGGTCTTGGAAAGATCAGTTCATTTCCAGAATAAAATTGTAGCCCCTATTATCTATGATATGGTTGACAACCCTTGGAACTTTTGACAATTTTTTGTTTTCCACATTTGCAGTGTGAGGCAAAGCTCATGTTACTCTATTAACTGAGAGCTGCAAAATAAGCTATAGTTTGGGGGTATACCTAGTATGTTTGAAAATTGAGGCATTTCTGAACTTTTTGACTTTGACATTTTCAGCCTGTTAATGTCAAAGCCATGATTTCCTCTCCCAATTTTGATATGAAATAAGAACTGCACTCATCAAGACCTTTCAAATGGTATATCATACATGGCCATTCAGGTTTTACTTACAAGTTTGGAAAAAAGGGTAGAAAAACTCAGGAATGAAAGGGTTAATGAACTCAGTCGTGGCCGCTCATAAGAGGTGGTCGTTTTGAGAGGTTTAGATTACAGTGATTTGACTGGAAGAAATTTAGTATTTTGGAAAAGTGGTCACTTAGAAAAGTGGTCGTTTACAAGAGTTGGTTGCGCATGGAGTTTCCACTGTACTGCTAACCAGGTGCATTGTTAGTAATCCATTATTTATAGTTTTCCAGTTTTATAACATTTGTTATTATGACAGTTATCACTGATATTTACTACTATTCAGGTTGGAGTGTAGCACACAGCAGTTTTGGCTTAGTATGATGTGTCAGTAAGTACCGGTATTGTGAACTTTATTGTCAATATATATACATGTACAGAATTTTACTGCACCTACAATTTTTCAATTGAGGGTGCTTACCATATAGGAGAACGAGCCAGCAGGTCCGGTCATTTTGTAAGGACAGCGTACAGCTTTTGTAGGGTCATTTTGTACTGGACAGCTAGATTGGTCAATTCTTAAATAGTATGCATCATTCCGATGGTCTAAAAGGAACAGGTTTTGCAAAAATTGAATTGTATTATTTTTTTTTTTAACTGTACAAGGGCCACTTGTTTGTTAGTATTTTTATACTATTTTGTGCTATGCATGATAAATTAAGTCTTTACTTACGGTACTTACTGTCTGGTCTGGCCAGCCAGTTCTGACAAATGGTAAGTGCCCTAACTCCCCTTAATCTATGAGTGAATAGCCAGTGCATGGCACTTGAAATTTTAAAACTGGTCATCCTGAAAGCTATAAAAAAAAAACACTTTCTTCACCCCCAAAAAGGTACTAAAACCACCCACTTTTGTATGAGGGGAATTTTCCCCACTCTTCTCCCAGTCTACATTTACATGTACAAGCTACATGTACACCATACACATGAACATGTATTTGGAAATTGTTTTACTTAATACTTTACATTTCTTGGGTAGAGCTAAAGAGCCAATTTGAAAAGTTAAATTTATCTATTTAAAAACAGGTATTAAATTATCTGCTCTATAAAAATTACTCACTGACTACGGTCATATTTTTATATCTTATCATTTTGTCACCTTAAAAAAAATGGCCAGGTACAGTCTTGGTACCAACTTGAAAAAGTTGAGCCAAAGTTTCAAATTCTGCAGTTGTATCTTGGGGAAATTGCTAAAATCTAGTTATGGTTTGCCCTTCCTCAAAGAATGTGCTTGAAAACTTCCTCAAAGTGTCATTGTACATGTAGGAGAATTTTTATGTTTGGAAGAGAGACAAGGTAAGTCTTCAAGAGCCTAATGGCTCACAACTGCCACAGCGACTGAGAGTATTACTACTACCCTTGGATGGGATGCTAGTCCATCGCAAGGTTACCTCCCAGTGTTATGTACCCATGTAGTGGTACCTATTTATACACCTGGGTGGAGAGAGACAACGTGGAGCAAAGTTTCTTGTCTAAAAAAATAACACGACGGCAGAGACCAGGCTTGAACCACCGACCTTCAAGTTGAAAGTTCGACGCGCTAACCACTAAACCACCGCATCTCGACTTTAGAAGAGAGTACTTTATCATAATAGTTGAAAACAGTTCCTATAAAAAATGTCACAATCCCCTTGGCCTTGTCATAGCCCCTGCAAGGAGCCAGTAGTTATACATGTAAATGACAGCCGTAAGCGGTGAACTGTAGGGTCAACTTATTAAACCAACATGTGTCGAGTTCCTACTAAATAAGCAGCTTAAACTGCTCAGGGAAGTATTTAAGCTGATATGGAGGGCGCCACAGGTGTTATTTGCTTGTGTCTTTCTTAACTTAAAATCAGCTTTTAACGGTCACGGTAAATCCTGGTTTTCAGATTTGCGTCAAGTGAAACTGAAACGAAAATAGACATGCGCACAAGATTGATCCTTATGCTTATGCTAATGTCGGCCCGTTTTCACTGGATATAAGCGCTGTGTTATGCTTCCACCTATCCTTATGGTTAAACAAACTTAAAGGAAGTAAATTAAGCCTGATTCTTATGTCCTGCCGTCTGCAACATAGCTATCCGATGAATGTCACGTTTACTAACTGCCTACATGTAGGCGTACGGTATGTGTCCCCAATTAGTGCCCAGAGGCGCTAGAACGCTTAAACACTTTAATAAAAGTTATGTTATGTTATCGGTTATGTTGTGTTTTCGTTAGACTGAATGAAAACGACTTGAAAACCAGACTTTCCAGGCTGGTTTTGTCGAGCCATTTTAATGTCTTTTTTTATGTGAAAGGACCGTGTTCAGCATCTAAAACTGATGAAAACCCAGCGCTAGCATTACTGCTTCAACATAAAGAACTTCTCAGCAAAAGCGACCTGTGCCTTCATGGTCGTCATACTTGAGAATGGAATGCGAG
Source organism: Cladopsammia gracilis (assembly GCA_022457155.1). NCBI lineage: Eukaryota > Metazoa > Cnidaria > Anthozoa > Scleractinia > Dendrophylliidae > Cladopsammia > Cladopsammia gracilis. The sequence continues at coordinate 436,346 of JAJGOT010000550.1, forward strand.
TTGAGCCATTTCTACATCGTAGGCATTAGTCAGGTGTTACATGTATGTATTCAGTGGTATGTTTGTGACGAACATCACCGGTTGTCACCTGTGGTGCAAACTTGTCATGTGACAGCTTGTCCCCATATTGATCCGTTATATTTCTAACCGTTATTTCATCATCCGTTCACCTTGTAATGGTACGCCGTTGAATACCAGTGATACACAAAATTACCGAACTTAACAAACTTTCAACGTAGGGGTATAAATGTTCATTCGTTGAATAAAATATCGGGCTCAGCCACTGTTAAATAAGTAAATAAATCGTCTTTATTTAACGAGGGGTGACACTAAATAGTCATAAGACTAACCTGTGGCCCTCGGATTCCAGATCGAATTGGACGAATTGGAAGTGTTGGTTTTTGAGGAGAGGGGAAAACCGGAGTACCCAGAGAAAAACCTCTCGGAGCAAGGAGAGAACCAACAACAAACTCGACCCACATATGACGCCGGGGCCGGGAATCGAACCCCGGCCACATTGGTGGGAGGCGAGTGCTGTCACCACGACACCACCCCAGCTCCCCTGTTATGAGCAAGTCCTAAAACACAGTCCCACTGAATGCATGATTTTTGATTCGCTCCACGACGAAGGGCTAGCGCTCGAAAAGTCAACTTTTATGATCTTTTTACGGTGGCCAATTTACCTTATCAACTCATTCACCCCACCCCCACCCCCTTCCCTACCCCCACCCCCTTCCCTACCCCCACCCCTTCCCCATCCCCTTCCCTACCGACGCTGTACCGCAGTTTCTCCAGAAACAGACACCTTTATTCTTTGTACATAATTCTTAACTGTGGAAACGTGTACTGTCAAAACACATCTCCTTCTATTCTGTCCTTGAGATTACCATCAGTAGCATGTCTGGTTTCTGTGCTAAATTTAAACGATTCAATTGCGTAGATAAACCGCTTTTCCTTTAAGTGTATTATTTCATAAGAATCGAGGCTGTAAACCGAAATTGTCAGTTTTAGTAATCTCGCTATCGTTTTCTTCAATTTTAACCGGAGTTTATAAGCCGATATACTGAAGAGGAGAAGAATGAAGGTCAAGAGTCAAACACTGTGTGCTAAGCATCTCTTCTCATTTTCTAGTGCACTGCTATTGAATGTTCTTATTCTCGTTCGTTTAATTCACACTTCTGCTAAGATAGCAATTGGCTACTGATGCAAATGGCAGTTTCTTACTCTATTTATTGTGCTTTGGCTTTTAGCTGACAGCTAAAAACACTTTAAGAAGAATCACTGTCTAAGTTTATCAGGCCAGGGCAGGCAAGGTTGTGTTTTCTTTTCTTCCGACTGTCTGCGGCAAGCCAATTTATATATTATATATTTTTTACCCGGATCGTAGGTCTTCACAGAGATTAGGACCTAACGCAGAATGCTCCAAAGAACATCCCAAATAGTAATTAAATGGATCAGTGAAAAGAACTATGGATTATATACTCAGTGTGAAAGACTGAAACCTTTTAAGTCCGTTTAACACAAATCAGGGGGTACAGATGGCGCAGTGATATATACACACGCATTATATACGCACACGCGTATATACGCATATTATATACGCACACGCGCACTATATTCCGTTCATTCTGTTCCACTCATTGCAAGGACAGCTATGTTACTAAACAATAATTGACTGGACGGCAATCTTTTGCGTATGCGGCGCCATAAAATGTTGGGATCTATTTATGTTTAAACCGGGAAGTATTAATATCATCCAGCTTTGTTAGATAAGGTATTCTTCGGTTAATTTACAGTTATTTTAGTGTTGATCGCATTCAGCTACATCTTGTATGTGGACTTGATAGCTAAGCTTGTAAGAGACGGCAAAACATTAAAGCAAAACTGAAAACTTTTTTAAAAGATTTTAATTAATTTGTGCTAATTTTAAGCTGATTTTATATATCTGTATATAATTATATATTTATCTTTTATTAAAGTTTTATGTAATTAGGTAATTAATTAATAAGCGAGGCCTTGCGAGTTGGGTTCCCTCATTAAATATTATTATTATTATTAAATCGTTAAACCGCCATCGAACCATTCTCTTTTTTAAAGCTTGGTCTTAGTTTGCGCTTTTCAGAGCACGACGGATGCAGTGAATATCAGTTACTTTGCCTTGAAGCCTCTGAGATTCGAACATCATGCCGCTACTGTAAACAGTGTTATAATCTACAAATCATAGTTTGGTACTTGTCTTTCCTGACTCAACTTTAGTTAGCTTGCGCAGCAGTCGTTTCCTTCCTGAGGACGCGAAGGACATACGAAAGCTGTCAAAGCTTGGGGAGGGAGGAAGAGGAAACAGAGCTGAGATGGGTAGGGGAGTTTTTCTCCAGAATTTATTTCCCTTACCTTGCTTTCCCTTCCCTTGCATCTCCCCCCCCCCCCCCCCCCCCCTTCCTTTTCATCTCTCTTTTGCTCCTTCTCGCGCCTCAAGCTTTTGCGGCGGCTTTCAGCGCCGTTGGAAAGGAAACGAATGGTACGCAGGCTAAAATTGCAATGTCCCGTGTATTCGACGGCGCATTTGCGTTAACCAGTCTCTGCTTATTCGCTTCTTTGCGATCAATTCCTGAATTATCCGTCCTCTTTTCCCATTGCTTGCACAACATGTACCAAGACTCTTATGTCCTAACCAGTCCCCACTCTTCCTGAAATCGGGAAAATCTGGGTACGAGTTTGCTTTGACTCTCGCCGCTCGCTCTCTCGCCGTTTCTGTGCATTTGGACACGTGATCAACATCCGATTTCTCTTCAAAATATTCCATAATTTAGGCTTAACGTCAAAACGAGACGTAACCACGTGACGATATACAGCTCATTATGAAACGCAAAGCAATCTTACGTGTATATTTAGAAGGTTGCTCACAATAAATAGATTTGAAAAGCAGAAAACGTGTTCATGGGTCTTTTGCGAGCGTTTAATAACGTTAAAATAATGCAAGACATTTTCGTGACACCTAACATTTCTGAAATGCCGTGTTTTCGAAAAAGCTTTAAAACCATTTAACTCCCTTAAAAAAATTAATTAAAAATCATCTCCCACTTCTTTTGTGTCGCTTGAGTTGTTTAATCTCAAAAGCTTTTGAAAGCGGCATTGTTCTAACGCCCAGAGATCAAAGCTTCGTCTAAACAACATTTAGCCCGCTACTGATGCCCGCTGAGTTTTCTATTAACCACTTGAAAAGGTCGGTGATTTCTTATTGTTTTCTTTTTTAAATCCTTTCATATCGAAAAGCACTGAGGTAAGGACCCACACAGTTCAGACGATGGGACACAATTTCCAATAGATTTATAGAGAAAAAAAGGGAAATTTACTACTATCAAGTTCAGTAAAGGGAAACAATTTTCGGTCTAGCGTTAATATTTATTAGAAAAAAAATTGAAACAAAATTGAACGTCCTTAATATGTTTTTTTTTTTTACGATTTTTTACTCTTTTATTTCATGGTGCTCAATCCGATAAAATCCTTTCATAGTTTGTTGATGTTTCTTTGTAAGACTTGATTCCCGACCTAAGGTCAGCCGTAAAATAGACACGACCATTATATCTGGTTTATGTGTAGAATACAAAATGAACTTTGAGGTTTGTGCGGGGTAGACGGCCGACTGATCTACTTAGTAGAAAACCGAAAATAGAACATTCTTAAATCCGCTAAAACATTGCTCAGTACTCTTCAATCATTCCAAGACGTTTTCGTGACAGCTAACTTGTAAGAGTAGTTCTTTTGCATCGAAATAAAATACTTAATAGTTCTGATGGTTGCATACGTTTCTTTCTGTTCGAAGTCATAAAGTCATAATTCTAATCCGTTGAAAACGAGAACCTCACAACTTTTTCTTTACTCGTAGCACGGAAAGCCATTTCTCCTGCGCACTCTACTGTAGTATTTAATAAACATCCGATTAGAATTCGAACCGGTTGGTTAACTCAAACAGATTTCGTTAACTGAATCTGTTTATTCTGGGCAGTTCAGTTTATCAACTCAGTTGGAACCAAATTTTAGTGTTTTCTGTTTCCACTGATGGTTAAATTATAACGATTCACTGGTATTTCTCCGTGTTTGTTGCTTCTTGTGCGCTACCAAGAAATGCAGTTCGCAACCAGTATTTTTTTCCACCAGCGCCTTCATCAATAACCAGCCTTTACTTATCATTCGATCCCACTTCTTGTCTATATCTGTTCATCGTATAACCTTGTTACATTATAAGCTTAATTCTTCCCATATTCCGCTACAGTAAATCAAGACCAGATTGGACAGAACTCCGTTTACGCTTACCGGTGTCGAGGAAGAAATGAGGGGGGATTTCTGTGACTAACAAAATTTAAAGTCAAGGGCACTAGCGCCCTTTTTCACTTGAAGGTCACTGGATTGCCAGCTAGACGAAAACGCGAAGACAAGTATTGATTTCCGAACGTAAAAAACACAAGCCAAAATCTTTGTTCCTACGTGTAATGTTTTTAAACGCCCGGCCAAAAATGAGATAAAAATAAGAAGCTTCCAAAAATAAGCAGACTAATCCTCTTTCAAATATTAAAATTCCTGTTTAGTTAAAGGATCGTGTCCTGAATTGTCATCCGCTTCCTGTATTTATCTTGCATCTTTCTTTGAGACACTTGAAATCCTGTGGCGATTTAAATGGCGAGTACACGCAGAAGACGAAGCTGTTTATCGTTGATACAACACAGATAATTCAGTTCGTTTGAAGCAATTTCTCTACTAAGTTTCTTATCCTAAAAAATCGAGCTTCTAAAAAAATTGCTTTCATTACTTCAGTCAATCCTTCGATGTTGTTCATCTTGAGGGGAGCAGTGAGTTTTGACCACGATCCAAAACAACAGATTTCATTAATAGACTTCGACGCTTTGCATTCATTCGGATGACAATATGTCACATGCTCTTAAAGCCAGCGCTGTAAGATTTCATATCCAATACAAAGAAAACGGGAAATGTCAAAAGAAAAGGACAATGCAAAAACTGCAGGTTGAAAACTAAATAGATGCGCGCCATGAATGTAACTTACTTTAACTATAATGAGTAATATTGTATACCGATCGGGAGCAATTCTCAAGTTGTATACGTTATAACTAAGAACGTGTAAACGGTGTCTATTATGTACTGAAAATCACATTCGTGCCTGATAAATTCCCCATTTTTTGTAATGACATATGCACTAACACTTTGACTTCCATTAAAGGGCGACAAAATCCATATAAAGTTTCTCAAATTCCCACTTAGGAATTGTTTAGGAACGAGCAGGAAAATAGGGAAGTGGTGCTCAATAGCTTCAGTAAATCTGAATGCCGACATTTACAGCTACACATGATTTCATGCACGGAGATACAGCTACATAAATTCGTAAATTAAGGCTTAATGCCAAAGGAGAGAAATGGCGCCAAAATGACCAAAATGGCGCCTGAAAAAAGAACGCAAACAGAACTAAAACTTAAAATAATTATATTTCAGCTATATATAAGTAAAATAGTTTTTCAGAAGTTTGTTATTTATGAAAACTAAAATAATAAGACATTATATTTGCAAAACCATTCACAGGTAAAGTGGGAGTGTAATGTTTGGCCACTTTACAACCAGCTGCAGCCTTTTCATGCAGTCTGTTCTGATGAATGGAAGAACCGTATCTTTTGCAAGTCACAACGTTTCTTGGACTTAACAGTGTAGGCAGTACAATGAAGGGTTCTTTTACCCTCAGCCCTATACCCGTCGTAAATGTTAACGTTTATACTGGGCCAGTGTCTTGCTAGATGACGAAAACACTCTTTGTTGATAGTCAGCTACAGTCCATTTACTTAGCCCTAGTTTGAAATATGTATTTAAAGGAATTATCAAACACATATACGTAGGTACAAAGATCTGATGTGTGCGCAAGAAAACTTCACCAAGCTTCCCCAGAATTTCTCGCTTTGTGACTTTAGAGATTACCATAAAATTTTGTTTTAACTTTACGCCCAATCGATATCAAACTTGTGTGATAAGATCTTATCGATTATTCCAAATAATTAATTATGTTGACATTTTGCTCAACGATCTTGAAGCTTTGAAGCCTCGTAAAGTTTTGTTCTATGAGCTATATTTTATCGTACGTCTCACGATTTTATATTCACCCGATTGAAACGATACGTGCCATCATAGATAATTTGAAATGTTTAAAAATGGCGAATTCTAACAGCGTATATCTGACTGTATTGCATCGTCGTGGTTTTGACCCCACCTAATAAGTCGCTTCGATCCTTCCTTCTCGAACAACTCATCCCTCTTGAAATCCCTGTTAGTGCGGTTAAAAACAAAGTCCCATACACACATCCATTCAAACTATCATATAAAATGTTAAGGCAGTCTATCTTTCATTCTTTAGGCTTGGAACATTTTGACAAAAGGTGAATGGGAAGAGCTTTTGTTGTCCTCAATGGAACGCGCAGGATATTTCCGTTCCTATTGAGATAGACCTCCCTGTTCAATGTGCTTCATGTATTTTTCTTACACAAACGGACAACGCTGAGTTTTTTTTGTGGACAAAGAATAACAAACTATTTTATGTTTCCTGGGAAAAACAAAAAAACGAATTCACCGTATGATTTTGTATTCTCCGTTTTAGGTGATTTTCTCTTTTCCCAGACGCCAAGATTTGATTCTCGTTATTTCGTGGGTTGCTTGGAGTGGTTCGCATTTACAACGTTCCATTCTCTATTGTTTGTTTTATTTGTTCATTTGTTTTCCATCACAGCCTGTTCTTAAACTAATCGACATCATCTTGCTAAGAAGATTAAATTATATCCCTGACCGTAAGGAAAGTCAAATTCGTGTTAAAATAAATGGAAATGTGATAAACGCGTACTGTTATCATCCCTATAGCACGAGATTGACTGAACAAAAGCTTTAAATAAATAAAAAATGGCAAAAGGCTCTCGTAAAATAACGTGTGAATATTATACTAGACTTAAATTAAGAAGAATATCTGCTGAAGTTGAAATCAAGAAGAATTCATGGTTCAGAATTGCGTGCAAGTAGAAAGAGAAGCCTTTTGTAATTACATGGGAAAGAGAATGGTATATGTATTCCGAGAGTCTTGCCGCTGAATTGGTCCAGTTCTCGTTAAACAAGAATTTTGAGAATGGGGTTTCGAAATTTCGAAATAAGTTACAATGAGAAAGTGATTTCGTTTTTAGAAGACTCGCTCGCTTTCAAAACGTCGTCCAATGTAAGATGCGCAAAATTTCATCAAGCTAAGTAACATCCAAGGAAAATAAAGTCTTATGAAAGAATTTCGTTTTCGAATGATAGATAAAGAGGTTAGTTGCTTAATTTTTTCCTTCCTAATAAAATTAAACTAATAAACTCAAGACCCCAGCAAACCTGAATTTACTTTAGTCTAGAGTGGTTGAATGTTTCGGAATCATTTTGCATGCAACTTGCGCCTGATCTCAATATAATTTCTTGCAGTACCATGTATAAATCCTTATAATCGATTCAACTGCTAACTGACTGCAGTAGCTTTATACTCGCTCCACACCGCAGGGACTGCACATGGATATTCTCAATCGGTACATTATTATTGCCATGTATCAAGCCATGACGCCTATAACTATTGATAGAATCTCTAGCAGTGCTACTGTGCAAAACCTACAGCTCATTATTTTATATACAGACTGTCTGTTACTTCTACAAGATCAACCCTGGTATTGTAATGTAACAACATTCTTCTTGCTGTGTCTTATAACCGGAAGAGCCGACCTTGTATTGAAGAAGCGTTTTATAAGCCCTGAGTTTATCTACAAGTTCCCTACATTTAACATGAGTACCAGTTCGTGTTGACTTCGCGTTCACTGCCGCGTTCACTCGTTGTATTTGCACTACAGGGTTGGCCGTTTGAAGAGTTCATCGAAAGACGAAGATGTTCTGGCGGCGAAGGAGTACTCAGACGACTTCTATCCAGACTGCTGGATTCGTGCAGTGGCGGCGGAGAAGGCGAGATGCCATGAAGCTTCATGTGCTTACGAAGAGAACTCGGGTGAGTGTAGCTTTTATTGCATCCCTGGTACTTGCAGTTATATGGCTTATCTGATGTGTGGACATGGGAATGCTTTTTCCTATCGCTTGAGTTGGCGAAGCGGCGATCACAGCCCGGGAACTCACAAACAAAGGGCTTTTCGCCAGTGTGAGTTCGTTTGTGAATCTTCAAGTTCTCAGACCTAGCGAAGAGTTTTCCACAACCGGGAAAAGGACAAGGGAATGGTTTTTCACCGGTGTGCACGCGGATGTGATTCACAAGTTTGTACTTCGCTTTAAAAGGAAGTCCATTACGTCCACAGTTTCTCCAAAAGCACACGTGTAAGGGAGAATCGTTCTGGCTAACGTGTTCATCATTTAGGTGTCTAACTATCTCGTGGATACTGGTATACTGCTTGCCACAGATCTTGTTCTTTGGGTAGTTCTGTGGATCAATCCATTCGCAGATCATGATTTTGTTTGGGGGCTGGCTGATGAATTGAGAGAAGTGTACTTGTGCGTAATTCAGAGAACGATGATGGTCGTAACTGTAAGGCGACTGCGAATACATGTCCACTCGTGAATACACATCCGCGCCGGGCGGTGGAAATGCGAAGGCCGGCCTTTGTGGCGTTTCGGGATCAGGAGGGCCATTCATCGATGGGTAGAAATTGTGTCGCTTTATATCTGGTCTCGCTTGATGCAGTGTCAGAGGGCTGAAGTTGGAATGAATTGAAGGACCTTGACACGGAGGAAACCGTCCTGGACCTGGTGCTACAGGCTCGTATAGAGAATGGCCATGGCCATGAGCAATTGATCCAGAGCTTTGCAGATGATCTTGGCGATGGAGGTAATCTCGGCTGCTGAGATTTTGAGCGGCACACGCTGCCCTAACCTGACTGGTGTGAGGCGAAAACGCCGGATAGCCACCGGTTTGTGAACTAAACACGGCTTTGGTGTCTGCCATGGGTTCGGGAATTCTGTGGGCGAAGTTGAAGGCCGTTCGCGAGATCATACTGGGGCTGGAGTCCACAAAAGGGTTTCCAACATACGGTGAATCTTTACCGGGCTCGATGAAGTCAGCCACGGTCGGATGGCCAACAGAAGCGCTTTGGCTAAACAGCGAAAGATTGTCCATAACAGCAATGCCGGGTAAGAGTTGCCTGTGATCCTAGAGCAAATGTACAACGTATTGTTTTTAAGGCACCAATGGTTTCTTTGATGAGATTATCCACCGGAGTAGATTGACGTTAAATGATTATTTGCCCAACGCTGTTGACTGGGCTGTCTGCATCTGTGTTTTTGAGTTCGATCACAGCTTGATGCTTACTTTATCAATCGATTGGTCCTTGCATAATTTGTTTTCGACGCAGAAAAACGGGCCAATCATTCATCAGACAGGCTTTGCACACGCATGCTCCGTCACTGATCCAGTAGGCGTCAGTTGTCGTTCGCGACTGCTGTGGTCAGGCCTGGTTTTGTTGACGTTAGGCGAGTGCTCGAAAGTGGTCCAATCCAACGCAAAACACATCAACAGACTTTCTAAAATCCATTAGTGTGAATTAGACTCGAGTTAGTGCTTTTGCTTCTTTTAAGAGCAAACCACACAGCGTCATATCGCAGTGGTGGCAGCTCTTACACGCGGGTATGTGGTGTTTTGGGTTCATTGACAAGCGTTCTAGGGGGGCACTAAACCTTTATTCTACCTCACCTCAGGTCATCTTATAATTCAGCTATATAAGATCATCAATTATCTTCCTGCTATTCCATTTTATATCTCTCTAAGCAGCTCTTTGGTTTGTACTGTAAATCCCAAAGGCGTAAAATTATAAGCGGATCAGGATCACGGATAACGAGATATCGATCGATTGTATTGCAATTGGACGTAACTATATCAAAAGGTTGGCAAAATCGTAACTGCTTGTTTAATAGCTTGTTGTGTTAGATTGACGTGCGTCCAGTTTTTTTAAATAAACCATTTCATCTCTGTTCTTGTGATGCGTCTGCAAAACGTCTACAACAAGTGCTGACAGGCAAGTTAAAGTGACTAATTGGCGCGCCCCGCCCTCATTAAGATCTTATCTCTAACGTCACGAAAGATCAATTTAGCATTCGCAGTTCACAAACCGCGATTTTCTCTGAATGCAAAGTATTTGGAAGGCATTTCGAATACGCTTCCGAACCATAGACCGCGTCAATTCATTGCCCACTCGAGGTATCTTCAGTCACGGTAGGAAATGTTTGTTTAAGACTAAACTAACAACGAAAAGAGTCTCAAATTTCTTTGCGAGGTCGTGATGCGTATCTCATCCATGGAGCTTTTCTCCTCTAAACCCGGACTAAAGCAAACACAACCCGAAGCTCCTCAAGCACAATTCATGTTAAAAACACTCAAAGGATATTTCTTGTATCGCTTGATAAAATATATTTTGTTCATCAAGAAAATCCCACATTACTAAAAAAAAGTAGCTTCTGAAATTAAGATTGTATTAAAAAGATCTTTATTGTGTCTCACCAGATGAAATACATGTCAATGTACTCCTTCTAAAGGTCAAGATTTTATTGCGTTTTATGCTGCGTGAAAAGCCTTACCAAGCAATTCCTTGTGTCAATACATTTCTGCCCAATCTGCCAGCCATCTGTCCGTACTTTACAGCTCACTAAATATTAATACTTCCGGACATTTTTTTCTTGCCAGACTTTCAACTTCCGGAAATGGTGGGGTTACATCAGAACGTATCAGACATGTTTTGGGATTAGAATTCACGGACATGATAAAGTTAACTGAAAACTATGGACCAACCAAAATCATTAACTTGTTTTCAAGGGTTAATATACTTATGTAGCCTCTTGGTTGTATTATTACAATGTTGTACTCGCGGATTGACCGCCGTAGTTTAGTTAGTGTAGTTAAGATGCACCCGGTGTGCTGACAAATATAAATACCCGAGGATAATCTCATTTCATGAGAAAATCCGCAGAGAGTTCTTAGCTCGTGACGCTTGCCAATACTTTCATTCAATGCACGAAAGCTTGCATCCCAAGTCTAGATTTCCTCAAACGAAAGCAGTTTCTTCAAATGGGCTTGTAACAAACGCACTCGACTTGGAAGAGTTTGTTTCTCGTCTCGAAGTTCATTTGGTCAACAACGACGACAGGAACACTGCGGGAGCGCAGTGCTTTTTGATGGATTACTTACAATGATAATCCTTAGTCTGACATTAAAAAAGGGTCGTCTAAGCTTCCAACACCAGCGGAATTACATTTTGGGTTGATTCATTAGGTTTCTAACGCAGTCTTACGTGATAGCTATTCACCCATAAAATTCAGTTTGGTTATTTTACTTCAGTTCCTGATTGCAGTAAATTGCCGTGAACATTCATTGTACAAGTTGATGAACAAATTTGAGTTTACCTGTAAACTCGCTCTGTGTACAGTTTTTCAATTACAATTCTTATCTCTCACTGCGGGTTGTTTAGCTGTTAAAAGGAATTAGTGTTTTAACTCAGCTTACATTGATGTTATGATGTTTGTATTAAAATAAACAGCGCGCACTTCTACGCTGTTTATGTGTTTCGTGGCGGCTTTTCACAGTTGAGCCATTTATTTTGATTATTAACCAGCTGAAAATTTACAACAACTTGGGAATCAATAGATGATAAAACTTGGCGTCCATTATGCAAAGAGCGATCAATCATAAATGTATATTGTTGATTCTATAATCAACCATACGTGACAGGCATGCGCAAACCGTGACGAACGATATACTCCATGTATTTTGCGCGCACTATGTATTAGTTTCAAATGATGCTCTGTAAATTTTTGGAGACCGACACGCATCTTCCTGTTCAGTTACTTTCTTTTTCCTTCAAATAAATCGACCGCGTTCGTAAAATAAAAGACGTAGAACTGTCTAATCCCTGTTGATTAATCATTGAAGTATCGCAGGTGGTCTTTAGAGTGTGGCACATTCACAGGGGTGCCATAGTCACCATACAATGTATTCTTAAAACCTCGCCGGAAAATGCCTCAAGTTACAAACTCTTAGACACCGCGTGTTCTAATCAAATTCTCGTTTCTGTACTAAAAATCTTTTCCTTGCAAAATGTATGAAGTGACACTGTCGACTCGACTAGGTAGTTTGCCGCTTTCTAAATTAAGTTCTGCTTTCTTTTATTATTTTTTATAGTTAGCAAAATAAAAAAGATCACCAAGATATTTTACATGTTGGAACTCAATGACCCATGCATGTTCTTTGTGTTATTATAAATACCATTCATCGAAACCGCAAAAAGATTAAACGTTTTAGTTGGTTAGCATTTTAGCGCGCATTTTTTGTTATCAAAGTTTGCTAAAGGAAATATCGCACCATTAACTAATAAATAAAGGGAAGTTTGAAGAAGTGATCGCGGAAATATGCACGAAAACGAACCTTTACTTTTTAATCCAAAAGGTATATGTGTTGTTAACTGTTGAGGTCGCTGATATAATAACATCAATTGTGTTGCCATTCATATGAAACTATTGAGTAGCACGTTTCTGTGGTGTATTTTACTTTTAGTTTTTTTAAACGAAAAGACTTTTCTCGTTTCGAACTCGAGCGCTGGGTTTTAAGGAGAAATGTGGTTAACTCATCACCACCAATCATTTAACGTGGTTGTAACTTTTGGGTCCATGGATCAGATCATAAAGCGTGACCATTCAAATGAAAGCTACGGAGCAGAACTTTCTTGTGGCAGTGTTTGTTTTGCAAACTGAAATTGGATTTTGTTTTTCAGTTCCTTTTTTGAACTTGGGCAGACTTAGCAATAAAAGGATAAAAATTTAAAAGCGGATTGAAGCCAAAAACACTTGTTCCTTTTGCAGCTGTACAGGTGCAAGCATCTTTGCTTCGCAGACTACTGTTGATTCTCGGTAGGTGACGTAGTTTTACATGGAAACGGAAAGTTAGGCGGTATCTGGATGAATGCATGTAAGCGTAGCCTTAAGGAGTTTTTTCTGTTTTTCTTTAAGACTAAACATCGTATTGATGTTAAACGTGTCTAACCTATAATTAAATCCGTTCAAAATGATAGCCTCTTTTTATTTGTTCCATTTATCAGTGGTATCATGTTCTTTTCTGTTGCGTGCACCAGGCTCTTTCAAAAGCTTTCTTTAAGTTTCTTTTTATGACCTACTATAGAGTAAAATGCGATAAACCTATAATTAAATACGTGGACATTGATTGATGTTGTTCCAAGAAGAATTGGATGGACTAATCGATATCTTTAAGCATTTAGTTTTGTACAAGCTAAGACAAAATAAAACAACGGCATTGATTCCCTTCTAAGTCTGCGGATATGCTCAAGAAGGTGTTTTCATTTCACATGTATTGTGTCTTGATAGTATGTAAATTGTGGTGAGCGTTTACATCAAATCGCAGCACCCCAGCACTTCATTTGTTATTTCACGCAACGCGATCCCTTTGATGTTGATACAGACTTGATTGCTGCACTTACGGACCTTGTAAAATGAAATTGAAATTGTTGCATGGTATTTTCCTAGTTTCTGCTGCAGCAGGTGACCCAAGAAAAGTGATATATATCGCACATAGTTTGACTTCCAATTTGTGTTAGTCAGTTCGTTTACTGTCACGTTATAGTCGGCCTTTCAAAGGAAAGATAAAGTAACAAATGAGAGATAGAAGTAAAAGTAGCTGGAACTTTGTGTACATCACTAAGTAGTAATAACAAAATGGAGCCATTTAACCCTTAAGTAAGTGTCTCAGACAAAAATTCTTATAAAATCCCATTGTAAAATATTGAAAAACAAGTGGACCCATGCAAAAGTACTAAACCACACTACCTGTCATCATAATTTACTCTGGAAGTGAAACGGTTAAGTTTAATTTGTGAAAAGACAAATTCTGGTGTACTGATACCTTGTCCCTTTGCTTTTGAAACTCTGTGTAGTTTGGATGTTATTTTACATTCTACGAGGAAGTAGTTACAAATAGGGAATACTTTAATCTTCGGCAAAATTTTCCAAGTTTCGACACCTCAGTGAATAAGAGTGTGAACTGTCGCGAAATGTTTGTGTTTCTGAACCTTTAGCCTCTAAGAGGGTTCCGAGTTACAACAAAACTGCTTGACTCAACCCAATTTGAATTCGTCTTTTATTATTTCAAACGTTTCGAGATTTAGTCAGGGAAATATCAATAAGATAAACTATCAATTTCATCTTTAAAGATGCGCGTTACTTTTTTGATCTGATTCTGCCCTCAACGTTAACGCGAAAGTAAGAATCGTACGTGCGTACTTTCCATGAAGTGAACTCTGCATCTTTCTTCTTTTAGCGCCAAATGAAAACTTAACGATTCAGTTTTTAAAATTAGATCTTTGTAAAACGAATAACACTTTGTGGGAAAATTTCGCTAAATAGCTTCATTTTAATGCTCAGCCACAGATTTAAAGAATTAAATGCGTTTTAAAGGTGCAAACTCGTCCACAGGAACTTTTCCGCCTTCAAAACGGCGGGCCGTGCGCAGAAACTCCCGGACAAAGCCGCCAGAATACTCCAAACATCCTGGAGCATTCGTGCAGTTGAACAAAACGTGATGAAATTTCTTCGTTTCGTGCGAACAACGGTTTTATCCCGGCCATGCCAAGAATGATAGAGAAAGGTGGAAAACCGTTACAGATAAAAAAAATAATGGAGACTTATATAGCGCACATATCACATGTCTCATGGCGATTTTTATACACTTATGCGAATGAGATCGGACGTCAGCTTATGAAGGCGCCTCAGGCAGCCGCTATCGGTCCATTGTTGATCTCATCTCCCCCACCCCACCCATGAACAATGTATGGCACTGAGGGTGGTCACAGCCAGGGTTTTGTTACGTCCTCAGTGGTGCTTTTACGTCCCCATCAGAGACGGGACCGCCATTTCTACGTAGTCATCCGAGCCATGTGAAGGTCTAACCATTTTGCAGATGTCATAGCAAAGGCAGCACCTTCGTCCTCTGCGACATCCCACTTGTCATGTTCGCTGTAGTTTCCCGGCGTTGGTTCCTGATGTTGCATATCTAGGTGCGGTTACATTGCTTCGGGATCTCCGGAAGTCTTCGGCAATCTTCGGAAAATTCAGCTAATGGTGGGAAATGCATGAAGCACCATAGGACAAACTTTGCAAATTTTCCGAAAATTGTGACTCGTGTATGTTCTGAAAAATCAAATTACTGATGGGAAATTTGGGGTTATAACCAGATCCAAGAACCTTTCAGTTCTTCGAAAGTGCCGAAACGAATCTGAATGCTTAAAGGCCCCGAGTCAGCCACACCTTTGTTGTTGTTTACATGTGGGAGTTTCGGTATTGTATTACACGTGGCGCGTGACCAACGGTAATGAAATCGTCGCGAAAGGTCAGAGACGAGATATTTAAAAGTATCGTTATAAAAGGTGACAGGCGAGCACAAATCCTGCTCGTCGCAAAAAAGCATTTTAGCCCGGCTTTAGAATAGGGTTACCCCAAGTACGTTCTTGAAAGATTTTTTTCCTTTTAGATCAAAATTAAGACATAACAGGCCTGTTGTTCTCAATGTTTCCGATTCTTGGATCTTAGGGAAAAGTCTTGGTACTGACTGGAGATATTTACGCTTCCAGAGCCGTTTAGCCGTTTAAACCTCAATATGGTTTCCTTGGCGCATAGTTTGCAAGATCAGTAATAGTCGCTGAATGCTAAGATCACTGAGTTAATTTCTCAGTCATTGATTTTGTGTGAGCGCATTGCGAACCGCGAACGTCAAGAAGTCACGTGACTAGTGTCTTGTCGTCGGGTTCGCGGTTTGAGGTTCACGTTTGAGGTTCACGTAAGTGACTTACCGCAAGGTTTTTTGCACCCTAAAATATCACAATCCCACGTTTGTGAGGAAATACTACTTTTTAGAACTCTTTCGCTTATTAATTCTTTTTCATAGAAACGTAATTTTGAAGACGATTTCTCAGCTAAAATAGAAGTGAACGAATGAATGAAAACAAACATGGCAGCCGGCTATTTGTTGCTGGAACTGTTTTGTCAGTCGGATTACTTTGTGGTTAAACGACGATAAATAAAGTAAAACAAAAGCCAGTTTCTGATGATATCTGAATGCATGAATGCATATGCATGAATGTATACTTTGTTTCGTAGATTGCTCCGGTAATAAGTAAAAAGTAACCCTCATTATTATCAATATACGCGGCCAAATAAGAAACTGCCTTTGAGAAAACACGCGTGAGTGGCGGGCGATATTGAATTTGACGGGCTGCAAACGCATTTACGGCCCTGTTTCTGTAAACATTTTTTCTTATTAAATGAATTTGTACGATTTGGCCTTGTGTATTGATAATAATGATAATCACATGACTTTTGTCGGGCATATAGTTTATTTGTGTCCCTCGTAGCATCATTTGCACCCTCGCTCCGCTCGGGCGCAAATGATGCTACTCGGGCCACAAATAAACTATATGCCCTCCAAAAGTCATGTGATTGTCCTATTATCATATGACCCGTACGGCCCTGCGAACCTTTACTTTGCAAAACCATTGATGAAAGTCCCGTATGAGGGCCGTACGCATTTGCGCGAGCGGGCCGGAAAAAGCCGTACCGCCCTACTACAAAAGAGGACGGCCTCTCACGTTAAAATTTCAAGTACTAATTTAATTTTGTCTCCAAATTGGTCATATGATAAAATACTTATTGACTAAGTTAGGTCGGGCCGGATGGGAAAATATTTGGCTCTCGGTCATGGCGCACGGACCTCGCTGCGCTCGGTCCGTACGCCATGACCTCGAGCCAAATATTTTTCCATCTGGCCCTCCCACTTCGTCAATAAGTACATAATCTTAAGCCCAGATTATGTCCGTACGGTGAACTCCGAACTGTAAACTGCTGGCCGACGTTTGTGGTTTGCGGTTTGAGGGGAAACCCTCAATCTTAAGGTCTCAACGAGTCTAAGATCCATAGAATAATGGCATATTATAATTGTTTTCGACTCCTCAGAGTTTAGTCTGCGTTTACTGAGTTGCGTGTCTTGGAGCTAGGCTGTACTTTCGTTGTTAGACGTATGCGTTATTGCATCCAGCAGCATGAAATCAGTTTGTTAAATATTTGAATCTTCAACATGTTTTCACGGCCGGATGCAAGTGATGACTTTTGTACATTCTTTAGCAACAAATTTTCGGTGAACAGGCTATGGGTTAGCCGTACGATTCCAACCTCACTTTTGCTCGCATTCCAAAGGTCGAAAGTCCATTTGCGAAGAATAGTTTTCTTTTCATTTCTTGGCGACTTCGGCCGTGCATGCTTGGGAAACCGTGAGGCCCTAAGACCATTGACTTTGGATGTCAAAACTTTGTCCACCGGTAGCACAAAAATGCGAAAAAAACGTTCAAACCGACAGACTAATGATTCAAAAAAGCTACGATATAGGTTACAGTCTTTCTATTACACAACTTGGGACGATGCAGTAAGATTCCGATTCACTATGAAATGTTCAGTAATATTTCGATGGCATCGAAAATGGCGGATTTCATCGTCTGAGCGCGCAGTGCATTTTGGGTGACTCGGGTCCTTTAACTGAAGGGACACTGTTCCGGCTGAATTATCGTGTTTTCCATGATTTTGGCCAGCAGCTTGATTTACGCTTACTTTATTATCTTGAAAATGGAAGAAACCATCGCCAAAAGTGTTAGAAGCAAAGAAATATGAACTAAATAGACAAAATAATGGCCAGAAAGATCAAAATTTCACTAGAATGGCAAGTTTGTTTTCTTGACCGCCTCAGGTCAATAAATCAAATTTCATGAACTATCCACTTCAATCCTTGCAATCCTGCGCTTTATCTTTGTTTTGCTTTATAGAATCGTTTTATCCAATTAAGTTATATATTTGGTGGCATTTGGTGATATAACGTGGAAATAAGCTAAGAGAAATTTTGCTTTTTATCCAAGAACTCGCTTAATATGGATTTTCTGCCGATTTAGTGTCCACGAATAAGCCTAAAATGTAATATTCTGCATCGCGAGTGCGACGAGACTTGGGCCCTGTTAAATGATGAGGCATCACGGGTAGTACTGTGGGGTATAGAAGCTTTGTATAGCACGTGAGGAATTATACTAGGCCGACACCGCTTTCATAAGATTTATCAGATATTTTTCTTACAATCTAATAAACAGCATCGTAGCATAGGCTGCTTGGACCTTGGACCTTGGTTCCTACTCAGAATTCCTGTCTCTTTATCCCAGGGAGTTTTTTCAACATTATCTTTGTGTGTGGTTGCACAACTCCTTTTCTTTGTATTACTGTCGTTGATAACATTGAATTCTGTGTATTACTGTGAAGACATTTAACGTAGATGTGTAGATTGTATATAAATAGGTTTATTTGTTGTACACAGTCCCGGTGCTCGGCCGAAACCTGCAAAATAAATCTAATGGTATATATTTACTGTCGGTTAAGTAGTGAAGCTGCAATGTGCAATCTGATTAAATTATTCAAATAACTCACGCAACGCAGGGATGCCTATATCATTTATTGTCTTGATAATGCTGCCAGCAACATCGAAACGTCGACTTTAATAGTTATATTTCAGACTTATTTTCTCACGATCTTATTGGATAAAAAACACCACACCGGATGTTGGGTATCAGCCGATATTGTGCATCCGATTTGATAACACTTGTCCAAAGTAAATCAAATTGCAGAGACAGTTTTGATTTTTCCTTGAAGGAAAAGAAAGTCTTGCAGAATTGCAGAAGCAGAAGCCAATCAAAACTCTGGTGGCAAATTTGTTGCCAGGAAACACACAAAAAACACGATCTGTTGACGTAGCTAAAATGCGGTTTAGAGAGTAATCGAAGGGTTATGAAACTGATAAGTAAACCCCTTTCAACAGCTGGTTTTCCGGAGAATTATGGCCGCGGAGAGTGCCAGGATTGTTTAAGTAATGCTCCACATAAGAACAACGGTCGGTAAACTTCATTGTTCTGCGGCATTGGGTCAGTTCCCACATAGAACGTCTTTGATTTCAAGAATAGGGGAGGAGCTGATGGTTTATAATTATATTTCAGTATAAAAATAAAGAAAATGCATTTGTGGCAAATAAATTTTAGGAAATGTTCGTGTTTAACCAATCAGAATAGCAGAAGACAAACGCTAATAATTTTGCTTCTTTGATTAAGTTCCCCAAATACAATTTCTTTAAAAAATTGCATGTTGTGCGATTGGGTTACATGAAATCTTTAAAAAATCAAACAAAATGCACCTTGAATCCTAACTTTTAAGCGGTCTTTGAGTCTAGGCCAATGAGATCACTAGTTGTAACAATAAAAAAAGTTGACATTCCATCGTGCATTTTCGTTAGCACTTTCCTTCTTATAAAGATCATTACTTAAAGTAGAGTAAGTATTAAGTAAAGCGAAGCTTCCTGGGCCGGGTTGTTCAAAGCACGGTTAAGCCATCCCAGGGTTAACGTAAATTTTTAATCCAGTTAGATAATTAATCAATAGAGATTTTTCCAAAGTATTTCCGCCCTTTAGTTTCAACTAAAGGGCGGAAATTAAAATTAGATTTTGAAAACATTTGTAACAAGAGAAATGAAATCCTTGGTTAAGTTTTCATCCTGGGTTAGCGTTAACCAACTTTCGAACAAACGGGCCCAGGGCGACTGTGAAATCGTGTACAGCATAATTGGAAACTGGAAACAGTACCACACAAGCCCGTGGCAGAGGGTGGGGCTGGGGGCTCAAGCCCTCCCTCCCCACCCCTCAGAATTTTTGCCAGCAAGATATGTATCACTTCTCTAAAAACCCCTAAAGCAAAGACCATTACAAACATTTTTGCGGCGATAGAAGATACCGCGAACGTACGGGAGCTCTTTTACCAGTGAGCCATATTAAGCTGAAAGTGGTGAAAAGTGATAGTCAATCAAGATTTAAACTCCTTTAACTTAGAAAGATAGCTGTTATGCTTGCCAAAAATTGCAGGGACTGGGATATAACGTTTCAAACATTAACATCAGTGATCTAATAATTTTCTATCAATCCCTTATAGTCCCGCAAAATATTTTGAGCAACATTTCACGCTGGGAAAATGTCATTTGTCATGCCAGCAAGGACTGCAGCTAGTGCACGATTTTTCTTTCGACACTCAAGCGTATGAAGACCTCAAATTCAACAACTGGAGATTCCAGACTGTGACATATTATGATACTGCATGTTCCCAAAAAAACAGAACACATGCAACAAACATGGAAGAGGTTGCCAATGACTTTATCGGTGGAAATAAAAATTCGGAAGGCATTTTTTTTGGCATATTTTCTGCGGGCGACATCACAAAAAATGTTGCTACAAACTTAGGTATTATGAAAATTATCTATGAAACGTGTTATCTATACACTTTGAATTTATTTCAGGAACACCGCAAAATTTATCAATAACAGGGAGGTGGGACTTGGACCACTCGCGCAGCCCCTCTCCGCCCTCCAAGTACTAGGAAACTTAAGCAATCACGACGACGAAGGCAGCGAGAAGGACACAAAACAATAGGTTTAATGAGCGAAAACTATGCCTCTGCACGTTCGTTTTACATTTTGTTACATTTCTTTGCCGTTTCCTGCAAAGCAACAACGTAAAATGATCAAATTATAGGTTTTGTTGGAGAACGTGAACACACAACGGTTAATTTTCCCTTGTCTGTTTGAACTTAAAAGCCTTCCTTACGAATTAAACTCTTGGACAATAGGCCATTTGCACGATGACGTCATTTGACTACTACTACCAGAATTCATTTCGTTTATCCTTTCTTATTTAAATTTTGTAATCCCAGTGCGGATAAAATAACAATAGCCCTAATTTGCACTACAAAACAAAAAACTGAAGCATTCTGGTAGTAGTAGTCAAATGACGTCATCGTGCAAATGGCCTATTCAGTCACATTAGAGACATTAGACGAACCAAACAAATTGGAACAACTACAAAGTAGAGAAGTTTACCAACGCCAAAGAAAAAATAATTTGTACAAATTATTTTTTCTTTGGCGTTGCCGTCGTCGTCGCTTAAGCTCCCTGGTAAAGTCTTGCTACGGGCTTGCCACAGTAGAGTCCTTCGCATAGACCTCTTCAGCTTGTATGCTTTGTTTTCCCAATGTAGATCATGTGATGTTACCCTAGAGAACTGTTTCTTTTAAATTTTGTTTTCTTTACGTGCATATGTATTTATAATTTATGAAAAGACAGAGAGCAAATTCCCTTGAGTACATCACATGACCTACGTTGGGAAAACAAAACATACAAGCTAAAGAGGCCTATAGCTTCGTTTGAATCGCACACTTTAGGATCTAGAAGTACCACCTTGTGGAGCATAATAAACAGTACCACAAATCAGAACTGCTCAATATCACATTTTAGAATTTTAACCAGACTCAAAAGCTAGAACCGCCATATATGGCATAATAAACATCACCACATAAAGGCCAAAACTAATTGAGAGCTTTCATTTGAGAATGGCTAGGTTGCACCTATGTCCAGGATTGCACGCAAGTATTGTTTCACAAGTCAGTGTGTGTTATTCTGAACCTTTCTAGGTAAAGACACTTTGTGACGCCTATCATTGGGTAGCGTGCCCCCTCTGGGCGCAATCCTTTGCATACTCCGCGGTTGAAGGCCAAGGAAAGTCTGTAGCAGCGCTGCTTTTATTAACCACCATGGATTATTGGGCTTTTCGTAAAAATCAACGTGGAAATTTGTTATTTCGACTTTGAGGAGGAAATGGATGTTTACTAAAAAACTGCACTCTAAAAAAATAGAATGTCAACTGTCTCAGCTATCAACCAAAATTCCACGTTCTCAGTTTACAGTTATTCAGATTTAGCAGCTTAGAGCAGTTTCACAACATACGCAGACAATTCGGATACTTCCGTACACCGATCGGATGCTTCCGTACACCGGTCGGATACTTCCGTACACGGACCGGATACTTCCGTACACCGATCGGATACTTCCGTACACCGGTCGGATACTTCCGTACACCGGTCGGATGCTCTAACAGTTAAGCTGCGAGAGACTCATAACGAACTAGGCCATATACTAGGTTCATGTATGACATGCGTCCTGCGAATTGCTAGGATCAACAATGAAGAAATATGGTAAATTTTAAGCTCGGTAATGAAACGAGAACGATGTAATATTCATCATATCACGTGACAAGCGTGGGACGAAGGTTATTCTGACTTTGTCCGTAAAGGTGATGTAACCCGGGACGATTCGCAACGACAATTTTTAGCGCAACATGGGTGCGCGGACGATTTTCTTCGCAATTTTTCGTTGCGAAGTTTTTGAATTCAAAACCTTGCAACGCAAAAACACGAATTTTACTCAAGTTCGGTTTCGTGTAACATGCCTGTAGTTAATTTTGTTGCGCAAAAAATCGTCGTTGCGAATCGTCCCGTGTAACATCACCTTAAGTCCGAATGCGCGCGTATTTCTTAAGGTTGCTGTTGCAATTTTAAATCATATATTTTTTTTGCTTAACTTAATTAATGACTGCATTTTAAGCCAAGAAAGGAGGCATTTTTGTTCAGGCGGTTAATTATTCTCCTTGTCTCGGGGGTGTCCCCGTAATAGAGTTTCTACTGCATGAAATGCGGAAATAAACTGAAATGAAGAAAATGATCCTCCCAGTGATGAGTGCAATAAATGCAATTGCGATTTTAATGAAACAGGATTTGAACTTTGCCTTCGCGTTATTAGTGCGACGCTCTAACCAACTAAGCTAGCAAAGTCATGCTTGCAGCAGTCAATTGCGAGTTCATATGCAACCGAAATAGGAACTGCTGATATGAAGAAGTGATCAAACAAAAAAATAAACGTAAATCAATATTCTTTAACGGGGTTAAACTTTAAGTCATACGCCTGACAAACCTGAGCCCCGTCGGGTTCCAGATCGAATAGAAATTTAGAAAAGTTGTTATTTAAGGGGGGGGGGGGCTCGGAGAAAAAACCCTCAGAGCAAGGACGAGAGCCAACAGCAAACAGCAATCTCATCCCATGAAAAATTGGTAGGAGACGAGCGCTGTCACCACAGAATTCACCATCCTGATTTTCGCAGTTATGATCACAATTTCTGCAATTGCCATCTAAGCCTGAAAAATTAGGACCTTTCTGTATTAGATTCCGTAGTTTCTCCTTTCTTGGATGACGTCGTTTGGGTCCCTTTAACTCCACCCAGGTTAAGGGAGAGGTCAGGTAGTCTCTCTAATGTGAGATCCGAACTGTACCGACAGTTCTCAGAGGTATTTTCTTACCTAATACTCGCTTGGTAGCCAACGTATAAATTAAAATCGAAAAATTAATTTGAATTTCGTTCATGGCATCGAGTAACTATCATACTGACTATTCCGTCCTGTTGTTTCCTTAGACAACAAACTTTGCTCCACATTATCTCTCTCTACTCGGATGTATGAATGGGTACCGGCGACATTATGCTGGGGGTAACCCTTCAATGGACTAGCATCCCATCCAGGGGGAAGTAACACTACTCCTAATTGCTTGATGCCTCAGAAACCGGGTTAAGCTTCCACATTGTGGGTCTCATGTGGCTCCGTCGTGTGCGACTTTACCTTATACTCGTTTATGGGCCTTCGGTTAAGAGCTCCGTGAAAACACGCAATATAAACCTCTTATCCAAAAATTGCTTTGATTTAAACTCCACTTATCTTACGGTTGTTTATGCAACCCAGCCCAGATTTGCGGGGTTTATCTGATAATGTACTTTATGTAATACTTACTTTATGTAGTACTTTATGTAACAATGTACTTGTAGCCGTTTTAATTGTATTATTCCTTGCTGCATTAGAAAAGGCAGACATGAAACAATGTGTCAAGCATTTGGAAATTGGGTTTTGGAACAGTTTTGCAATGGTTTACCGTGAGAAAGTGGGAAATTTTTTTATAACGCACTGTTTTGCAAATCGTTGGCTTCACTTCGTTGACTTCAAGTGATTTTTTTTTCTAATTGGGACCATAATGGCCATGAAAAAATGCGCCGATTTTTAAAAAATTGGCCCTGGTTAATCGAATTGGCCTTGAAGGGACACTGTTCCCCCGAAATAGCAAAATTTCGCTTAGCTTATTTCCACGTTATATCACCAAATGTCACCAAATATACAACTTAGTTGGATAAAAAGATTCTATAGAGCAAAACAAAAGCAGTAGTTTGGAGATAAAGTGCAGGATTGCAAGGATTGAAGTGGATTACAGTTCATGAAATTTGATTTATTGGCCGCCTGTTAATAAAGCAAACTTGCCATTCTTGTGATAATAAAGTAAGCTTAAGGCAAGCTCCGACCATTATCATGAAAACACGATATTTCAGCCGGGACACCGTCCCTTTGACGACTTTTTTTTTATTACTAATACGCGCCTACCCTCAAGTTTGGGGATTATTGGCTGGGGTCAGCGATAAGTAACTGCTTATCTGGGATTTCACACTTTAACTCGCTAGAGTGCCAAAACTCAAAATTCAAGAAAAATCCCAAATTTCATTTTGGTACCATGCAAAAGTACTGCTGAAGAGGTTTCATTTGAATGGTCACACCATAGGATTTTATCCACAGACTCAAAAGTAAGAACAAATGGTACCATGTAAAAATACTGCTGAAGAGGTTTCATTTGAATGGTCACACCATAGGATTTTATCCATAGACTCAAAAGTAAGAACAAATGGTACCATGCAAAAGTACTACTGAAGAGGTTTCGTTTGAATGGTCACACCATAGGATTTCATCCACAGACTCAAAAGTAAGAACAAATGGTACCATGTAAAAGTACTGTTGAAGAGGTTTCATTTGAATGGTCACACCATAGGATTTCATCCACAGACTCAAAAGTTAGAACTGCACTGCATGTCTCCATTATTGACTCTGGGAGTGAAAGGCCTAAATGAGACTAAGAAGAAGTATAAGTTTTGAGAGGAATGAAGCTTTAAAATAGTTTTAATATACGAAAGATGAATCACTGGAGACAAACTTTTATGGTCAAATTTTATTTTAGTGGTTCTGGTCATCATCCTTTCAAGTAAATGCATGTGACCTTTAAGCAGTGCATTTGCAAATCCTTCACGGTTATATTAACGGAATTCACTGGCACGTGGGTAAAAAAAATATAAAAAAATCAAAGTTTCATCTGTCCATATATTTTGTATTACTTGTATGTATATATATTAAACAAAAATATAGGGAACACCGACCATCCAAGAGAGTAAATTCTGGGCAAGGGCCACTATCATTATCCTTAAGAGCGAGATAAGAAGAACAGTATAAATATTTACGTCGTATTATTAACTTCATGTCTTTGAAATCTAGTTTGTTTTCAACTGTTATGAATAGTTTTATGAATTTTTCTTTAGATACAGTTGTACTCACTTGTGATTACTGATTTGTGTAACATTATAGGAATAAGGACCCCTCTAGAAACCAGACTCAAGCTCAATGTTTCCCGCCATTAAAATAAAGCTATATTGTATCTATCTTTACATCTGAGTACAAATATGACTTTCGACATTCAAAGTGGAGCCCTAGCTCCAGCTAATCCCTGTTGATCAGAGTAGATCAGAGAACAAGGCTCTGGGAACGAGATTTGTGTGAGACTTGACTGTATCTAAACCATGCGCACCAAACACGAGTGTAACTTTTGAATTTCGAAGCTAGAACCTCGTTCTCTTCTGTCCATCAACAGGGGGATGGGGGGGGGGGGGGGGGTGTTGCTAGGGCTAGTAAGTCGTATTCGTAATCTCGTTGGGGCAAACAGCACCTCACCTCACTGAAGCGGCAACCGGCACTATTAGTAAAGAAAACAATAGATAAAAGAGCAAAACAATGTCCCTAGCCCCGAAAACAAAGTCTATTGTTATATACGTTATTACCATATAATAGCAGTGGTCATTCCATCAACTTAAGACAAAACCGGCGTTTCACCGTTCCACATTGCAAAACTAACCGCTATAAGAACGTGTTTGTGAACGCTTGTGCAGCCCGTTTTACTTCATAAGTTGTTATATATTTAATTTGTTAATTGTTAATTCTTAGTTAGTTATTAGGTTGTAGTTATTATCTTTTATTCACTTTTGTATGCCTTTACAATTCAGTTGTACTACTGCGAATTAAGGTCTTTTTAATAAACACATCTAAAGAGAACTAATGAAATAAGAGGTGCACAAGAGGTACTGGGCTACTCATGTCATTACCAGAGCCACTTTTTCTACTGCTACACAACTAACTTGATTTTAAATATAAGTCCCGGAAATGATCCATGGTTTTTCCGAGCAATGAATCCCATATGACCCAAAGACAAATGAGTAAACCATATTTCACAAATCACGACAAATTCTCGCATTTCTTAGTGTATTCACTTTTGTATACCTTTACAATTCGGTTGTAGTACTGCGAATTAAGGTCTTTTTAATAAACACATCTAAAAAGAACTAATGAATTAAGAGTTGCACAAGAGGTACTGGGCTGCTCATCTCATTACCAGAGCCACTTTTTCTACTGCTACACAACTAACTTGATTTTGAATATAAGTCCCGGAAATGATCCACGGTTTTTCCGAGCAATGAATCCCATATGACCCAAAGACAAATGAGTAAACCATATTTCACAAATCACGACAAATTCTCGCATTTCTTAGTGATGTTGAGCTCTGAGAGTGTGTTGCTTCTTCCATCATCCCCCAGGGAGCGTTCATTATTTAATTTCCTTGTTTTTTATCCTCCATTTCCTCGATCTCGGTTTATTTTCTTGTTTAAGAGCCTGCATGTATGTCTCACGAAAGGTTTAACTATTTCACTCCCTTAATCAAACCTTCGTTCATGGAGTATAGTTCTACTTAATGGTTCATAGTATAGTTCATGGAGTATAGTTCTAACTTTTGAGTCAATGGACGAGAATTTAAAGGGACACTGTCACCTATTTTTAGTTTCACTTTAAAATGCCAAAATACATATTTTTTTCAATGGAAACCTACAAATAATGGTCCAGTTTTGTTAACAAATACTCTACCAGTGCACAGTGCACAGTGTTATCTTTGGCTGCGGATGAATAGGATGGAAATGGATTTCAACTTGAAAAAATTGGCCAATTTTTCAAGTTCCTCCCAAGAGTCGTGGAAAAATCGCAGAAAAACTTATTATGGTTTGTTCTTCCTTGAAGAAATCACTTGATATTATCTTCCTGGTGTTCTAAAAGCAATTTTATGTTTGAGCAAAGGTACTTTGTCATATATTTAGTGTATTTTGACCAAAACACAGCAAAATCTGCGTGACAATGCCCCGTTAAAGTGTAACGGCCTTCCATTTTTTTGCCAAAATGACGCTTGGTATTGGATTCCCTCTTTTGATCGTGGTCGCTTTTGGAAGGTGAAAGGGTCTAACTCGTGATGGAACTCAGCAAATGCACAGCTAAATAAAGAATGTATTAAAGGGATCGGCTGAGACATGTCGGTTGTTTACCATTTACCCAAAAATTCCGAAAATTTCGGTCACAATGTAAATGGTAAGACAATTTTGGCTCGACCGACCGGAAAATTTCCGAAATAAACGGAACGTCTTGAAAGGTAGTCCAAAATTCCCAACCGAAATTTCCGAACGGAAATGTGTATACCATTTGCTTTTATCTACCTGTACCAGTTCCAGACCCTGCGCCAGTTTTAATGCATAAGCGTTACTCAGCTCGTTTCTGGTGTCAATTGGTAAATGGTACACGCCAATGTCAAACGGAATTTCCCTTTCTGGAGTTTTGCTTACCATTTACACAAACCGTGGACCAACCGGTTTTCCCTTGTAAATGGTAAACAACCGTCGTTCCATAAGTATGGCGAGGAGATTACATTATGCTTGCTTTATTATCTTGAAATAAGAAGAAAAAATAGACAAGTGATAAAAACAAATAAATACAAACTTAAGAGACAAAAAAAGGCTGAAAACCCCAAAGCTTCACCAGAAGGGCAATTAAGTGGTAGGAAATCAAATCGCCCTCTTTCTTGGAAAATTTGCTAAAACTTTTCATGATTTATTCTCCCTTCAAAAATTCGCTAAAGATCTTCATTTTAGTGTCCTATGAGCATTCCGTGTTTGACAAAGGTACTTAGTTTTAATTTGGGTCCGTTTTGAGCCAAAATGTGATACTCCCTACATGACATTAGGCTCCTTTAAGTCACAACACGCATATAAAACACGAAGGGACATGAGTATATTTTGGGAGAGGAAGAAGAAAAAAAGGGAAGAAAAATTTCAGTAGTGTAGCAGCTCTCCGAAACCTCTATTTTCATTGGCCTTGTAAAACACAGCTATTGTTTTTAGGTCTAGAGCCCATTGTTGGGTTGTTTGTTCTATTGTTCTCCGAACCAATGTTGTGAGACCTTACGAGAACTTCAATAGCGTGATAAATTTAATGACGCAAAACTATTCAAGTGTTACGTAACATTGGCCATAAACTACAAACATAACCTTAAAATTTTACATTTTTACAAATCACAATATCTGCAGAATAAAAGTATCGAGAGTTTTCTTTTCACTGCGTTAACATTTCAAGGGTTAACTTTGTAAAATCAATTTTCTTTTGCATGGGCTTACATACAACTTGGTTAAGAGTGTAAACAAAACTTTTGACATCCATACCTTCTCCCCCAACCCCCCACTCAAAAACTGTCGAGGTCACATATGTGACCAAAATGATACACCTTAAAGACAACTCTATTTTTCTTGAACTTTTTTCGTCTTCCCTGAGGCTAATTACGGGGGGTGATCCTGAACGGAAATATCGTGAATTGATGTATAAACAAGTGTTACCACACTGATTTCTTCTTTCGCTGCGATTGCTTTGAAAAATAAAAATGAAAACAAATAAAAAAATGTACATTTAACGGTAGGAGATAACCTAACCATGGGGTAGATGTGATATTTGAGAGTTTATTTCCAATAAAGTTCAGTAGAAATGCTATACGCGTTCTATGGGCAGATCACAGTACAGATGAAAGAGGTGTCTTTGTAACGTTGTTTTGCCAGCACCTTCAACCATAACGTGATGTTTAATTTTTTCGTCAAAGCCTCGAGTCTGTTGAAGGACATCCATGTTTCATCAGTATACACATTACACTGACGGAGCAGAACATTTATTCGGTTGATATGTTGGCATATCTTTTCTACGCTGTTTAAATATGATGTCTCACCAACGGAACTACTGAGATGCCTGTCTTCACAAGCTTCAAAGAACAACGATTTCCTTCATCTTGGCCATCGAACAGAAGTCCAGATGTTCAATTCCCGGATGAGGAATGCCAAAGTCTTTCGACAGGTCAGTGGAAAATCCGTTTCGTTTTCATTCCGAACATTCGACGCGCGTGATGCGTTTCCTGTTTGGTTTAAATCTGTACCTCCTAGAATGAAGATAAAGTAATGTTAACCCTAACTCCCAAAAGTGCTGAACATCAAAATTCAAGAAACATCCTAAATTTCATTTTGTAAAATATTGAAAGACAAATAGTACCATGCAAAAGTACTGCTGAAGAGGCTTCATTTGAATGGTCACATCGTAGGATTTCGTCTACAGACTCAAAAGTAAGAACAAATAGTACCATTCGAAAGTACTGCTGAAGAGGTTTCATTTGAATGGTCACACCATAGGATTTCGTCCACAAAAGTTAGAACTACACTACATGTCTCTATAATTGACTCTGGAAGTGAAAGGGTTAAAAAGTCTCAAGATAAAATGTGAAGCATTCGAATTGTAGTAATTAACTAGTAATTGGGAATGTAAAGAAACCTAGTCACACCCAAAGTCAAAATACAAATTCTCCCTTCTGGTGTCTATACGTTTCGTATAGAAGTGGTGGGAAGAAATTGTTAAAATATCAAGAACATTGATCTTGAGTCATCATGTCCTTAATTTTCATGACCTCTTTGATTGATTAAGCATTGGGTTTACAAGCAGAAATTTGGTGATGATTTATACCGGGGCTTAAAGGGTTAATGGAAATACAAAAACGTTTTCAGGCCTATGAATAATTGAGTTCAAGGGTGATACAACCTGTAAAAGCCTGTTGCATGGTATTTTGTTTAGTTTCGAGTTTTACATTGGATGAATATCATGATTCGTACTTTGGGTACTTTACTCCACCTTGGATCTCGTAATTGAAATACAGCAAAGGGTCGGCCATTGCTTACGAATGATTTGCACAAATCACGGCACGCAAAGCACGTCACTTTTCGTAGATCAAGTCAAACAGAAAGAAAACCTCTATAAAGATTGGAAAAAATGCACCCCTGCAATTTTGTGGTTATATTTCATGCTGTGGCCAATAAAAGAACTGAGGCAAATCAGTAACAGAAACTAAAGCCTTGATCAGTTATATTTTGCTGTCATACTAAACCCAAATGCAATAATTTCTAATGCGTTTTTTCTAAACTTTGGCCAAAAATGTTCAAAAATGAACTTGCTTACCACAAGATGCTTTTGTTTTTAAGTTTTCGACGTTTTTTTTTCGACATCCGATATTCTCATAAGTGTATGTAAAGCGCCATGAGACATGTGATATGTGCGATATATAAGTCTCTATTTATTATTATTATTATTATTTATATTTTTTCAGAAGGTGTTTATGAAGCAAAGGTATTAATAGTTCGGCTGACAAATGTAAGACACGTATGACGTTATGTTGTATCTTTGCATCTCATTGTTCAGCCTGATGTCCCTAGATATGACGTCAAAATCCGCAGTCCTTGTGCCCGCAATAAGCTGTAAGAATCAAGCCAATAAGACAAGGGGTAGCGTATATTTTGTACGCTAATATCCCTGCTCTCAGGAGTCCTCAACTTCGAATCAAGTAACTTTTAACCTTTACCTAGTATCCAGCAGACAAGTAGCTCTTTTTTTCAGTTCGGTCGCTGCTTGAGCGTAAGGGCGGTTATCTCGCCATTTTAAATCTTTCTTTAAAAAATTTATATCAGTACAAACTCAAAATATATAAAATTATCCTACTAGTAATGTAAGTGTCTTGGGCTGCAGATGGCCGGGATTATTATCGCCTTGTCTTGGAAAACTCGCTAAAACTTTGATCATGATTTATTCTCTTTTCGAAAATTCACTTGCTATCTTCCTCTTGGTGTTCTGTAAGCATTTCGTGTCTCATAAAAATATAAAGTTTCAACTTGGCGCAGTTTTGACCTCAAAACGTCAAAATCCTCATGTCATAGCTCCGCTCAGGGATATTAGTTTTCATCGCAGCAGTGCGTAAGTATTTTTGTTTTCTTTTGCACTGTCATCATTTTCGCAATCATGGTGAATGCGATTATCCTCAAAACCTCTCTTAACTGGCAGCGAATTGTCAGGTTTAAAGAAGACGGAAACAAGATGAAATAAAAATAACAACTTGTTTAGCTAAGGGGAATCGTTTTAAATTTACCATCAAAATACTTAGACAGATTCCACAGTACCACAAACATAATAATTGTTCCATGTTTTTCGTGCCTTCATCTCCTACCTCAAAAAATTTTTACCAAGAGAAAAATAAAGAAAAAAAGATTTCAAAAGAGTCTGTTCCAATTCAATGGCCATGTACTTCATCTTACAAATAAAATTGTGTTGACTCGTTTTCTTTAAGCTCAGGATAAGTTTTGTTTACGAGATTCATAATAAAAGTGGCGTGTTGCACTGATAACTAATTAAAAATATTAGCCTAATGACAAACTGATCGTAACGGCAGAGATCAAAGTAGAAAAGTACAATATCAATGTACAATTTAATTTGCCCAAAAATGTATTTACCTTTTCAATACAAAACTTCTTCGTGACTAGAATCTCTAATTTTACTTTTTTTATTCAGAAAAAATATCATATCCTGTCGGTTTGTTGCGGTGGTTTTGAAGACCACACTTACTAATATGGACCACAGATGTGCAACGATTAATTGGTTCGACCTCCTACACAGTTTTTAACAGATTTGTAATCCAAGGTTCCTCCCCCCACTCTCAGGAAGTGAGAAATATCACTTTACTGGTAACAATTTATCACCCATTCATAATGTCAACACTGTTACCCTGCAAGTGAGTGCTGATCCGAAACGGATGGAATGAAGGAATTACAAAAACACACTTCACACCAGACGTTAAATGATACTGGTATGCTCTTAGTCTGTAGCTTTGCACTATAGAAACACTATTTTTCAACCCTTACAAAGTACAAAGAGTACAAATTGTACAGAGTTCCTAAAGTGAAAAGTAAAAATAAAAATGAACAGACCAGATGGAAACCTTGTACTTCTTAATATCTTTCGTCTTTGGAATGCAACAATCCGGTTTTGCTCTTCAGATCTTTTTTGTTTTGTTTTTTCCCATTCTTTTTGCCCAAAAAAATTAAAGTGGTAAAACTATAAGCTAGGAAAACTGCAGAATAATAGAGAAATGTTGTAATCTATAAATGGTATCCATAAAACATATATGTTGTGGATTGAAAATTATTAAACCAGTTATATTTTTATTTTCCTTTATCTCAGGTCTATTACCATAATCTTAGACAAAGGAAAACAAAAATCCAACTGGTTTGTCAAGCCAAAGAAAAATTTCAACCCCAACATATATTTTAATGACACCTCTCTACTATTGGCCACTCTACATCACTTTGGGCAAGCCTGAAGTCAGATTTCACATAAATCGCTGCGATTCAGTGAAGGATGCAATTTACCCGGCAATTTACCGTTAGGTTACTTATAGCTTGTAAAACAAACGGAACTGGGCTGTGTCCATGCAATAGCTTATATGTTGTAGCCAAAACATTTTAGAAGCACTTAAAACACTTCGATAAATATGGTATACAGGATGTACTTTAAGAATCACGTTTGCCTTCTGTGAAATAGGCGATATATAGTCATCTCTATTCTTGAAATTAATAGCTATCTTGTCGTAAATATTAAATGGTAAGATAGTGTTTTATATTTAGTATGACCTTTATGATGGCTCAATAATGTATCTTTGCCAAGTTAAGTCTTTGTCAAATCTTTGTCTCATTGTCAATTCCCGTGGCAAGCCAGTCTTAGTTCTGCATTATTATGTTAACAAACAAAAAAAGGGGTGTAAGACACAACGAACTTACATTTACAATTTAGACAGCTCAAAAGACAGCCACGACTGTTTTAATTTCTTAACACTTTATTTCCAAGAAATTAATATTCAAGAAAACGGTTTTTTTTTTTTTTCAAGTTTCTAAAATACGAAAGAGCAAAAAGTACCATGCATAGAAATGTACTCTGATGAAGGGCTTTCATTTTAAGTAAAAGATCGTTTTCATTTGCGTGAGCAGTTTGTTTGTCGGGGTTTGAGAGTAATACCAGTGGTAAGATGTTGCAGAAAATGCCAAATTAAACGACTTAAATAACCGAGTTATCGAGAAAAGAATATTTTGAAAATTGGAGAGGGAGGCAGCGTGGTCGAGTGGTTAGGGCGCCGGACTTGAAATCTGGAGGTCCCGAGTTCAAGTCCCGCTCTGACCATGGTAGACCCGAGTTCAACTCCTCGTCCACGCTTGTAAATAACCAACTACTGGTCTGCCTCTTGCCATTTGGGATTTTTAACATGTTTTGTTCATTTGCAATATTTGTTTCCATATTTTGGTGGCGTGCCTGTGAATTAGCTGGATAGCTAAGTGCTCGTCCACTGTAAACAAAATTTTTTTTAGAGAACTTTGTATGTGTCCGCCATTTTGTATGCGTCCGCCATTTTGGTGTACCACCATTTCAAACTTTCTTTATAGTGATTGTTTCTGTTCAGTTCAGTTCTTCGCTTTCTAAAACTCTACAAAATGAGTGAGCAAAAATTAAAACCATTTCCAGCCGATAAGTGTAAATAATAAAGTATGAAAATAACTGCGACGAACATCCCGCAGTATTCAATATTTGAGTCAACAACGCGGAGATAGATTGATAGAAAGGTTATATTTCGGTTTAATTCAAAACTATTTTCAAACGATGAACAAATTTACAAAACAAGCGTAGCTTATATATATTGCGTGTGATGTTTGTAATCCTTGCAAAATGCAAATGGTTTTGAATTGAACCGAAATATTACCTTTCTATCAATCTATCTCCTCGTTGTTGACTCAAATATTGAATACTGCAGGATGTTCTTCGGAGTTATTTTCATACTTTATGAGTGAAAACCTTGTTTTTGTTTCGCCCAATGACATGGAGATGCCCAGCTATGTGCCAAACATCAAAATTCAAGAAAAATTCCAAAATTCATTTTGTAAAATATTGAAAAACAAAAGGTATCATGCAAAAGTACTGCTGAAGAGGTTTCATTTGAATGGTCACACCATACGATTTCATCCACAGACTCAAAAGTTAGAACTACACTTCATGTCTCCCGAATTGACTCTGGGAGTGAAAGGTTTAAAAGAAGGGCCGTGTAAAATATATAAGCTGTTTAGATTTTAGAATTTTGATGATGTCAGGTACGTGAAAACGAAGAATAGAGAGGCGATACATCTTTTAGACTAAATAAATCCTTGAAGATACATTAAGTTAGAACTACGTTACATCTCTGAAGCCTTGCCTATGCTGGGGAGTGTTGTCTACTGAATAATAGCCTTGTTGCATCTATTTTTCGCCTACTAGCTAATACACGGGAACATTTGATTGACAGCAAAATTTGCATCTTCGATCGACGTGTTTCAATGGGCGCAATTCCGTAATAGAAAGGGTTAAAATAGCGATCCTTTTTTTACCAGTACGACGGATGTACAAATGTCAACCAACTAGAATGTAAACACACGTTGCAGCTAGATGAAAATGGCAGTTTTGGTTATAAGAGAGACAAATAAAGGCAATTAACGAAGAAAAAGATGTTTGTAGGTACCCAAAAACACACGGTTTACGGGAATGATAGTTATATCCTAGTTTAGTTACGCATTGGCCATGGAAATTCTTTGTCTAAATGCTACAAGCATGTTTATTTCTGTAATATTTAACTTAGTTCTCGTTCTCGAAGTTTTGCATAACAAATTTACTTTCTCGTTTTTCATTTGACTGTTTTGTATCTTTTTATTTCCTTGGTTTTAAGTCTTTTCATGTGTCGCTTAGAAACGATTGCTTATATTTAAGGAAATGACACTAACAAATGATAATCAAGATTTAAATTCGAGTGCTGTCTACACCAGGCTTTTTGAATACTGAATACAGGTTCCGAGGAATAAACAAATATATTATGTGTTTACGAATGGCCTAGCTTCCAACACGAAAGCGTTACAGCACAAAACAGCTATAGTATTTATCTGCTAACTATTTGTCGTTTCTTCTGATAAAGAATAAAGGTTTGCGGTCGTCGGTATTTTTACGACAGCTCGCGGTTTTTGTAATTGGACGCTCATAGCCAAAAACAAAAAGCGGAAGACATAACTAAAGCGAGTTCAATATAAAGGACGCGGCGAATTGTCTGAAACATCACGAGCTGACAGTAATCATAACAACCCATCTTTTTATTACTACTTAGCTAAAAATAAGCACTTTAATCATTTTTTATCCGATGTTTGTACTTTCTTAAATTGTGTGATTTATCTATTGACATTGTTATTCAAAGCGTGTTAGCTGGAGAACGAATATTTCTTTGTTATCACACGGTCGACTACTTGAATTAAACCCCCTGGCCGCAGAGCCCAACAAAAAGTAATAACTACACCAATGTACCTTTAATACGAACGCTTTATACTGCTCACTTTACAGCCACTTGAACAAATCCCGTTACTTAAGATGTTTACATTACTTGAAGATGCTAATCAAAACGACAATGACGGATTTACAAGTTGTGGTTTGGCTCGATAGTTATCTTAATTATCGCAAAACCGTTCAACCTTCAAGATCGACGCCTGTTGTTTGTTATTTATGGCTGAGCAGGCCCGTTCTACCAACTTTTTTTGGTGACATACTTCCCTCCTCAGAGTTGAACATAGGCTCGCGAAATGTGCTTTTGGAAAAAAGAATTAGTATGACTCATTCAAATAAAAGATACCAAGCGGTTGTTCCCTGTGGTGCTGTTTATTTTTTGTTACATTTCGCAAATTAAAACTTTGGATATTGGACAGTCTTTCGCGTGACAGAGTAAATACTGACTGTGGGTCACGAACGTTTTAGTTGCTAGCTGAAACCCTTTCGTGAGTCGATTTCTGCCCTCCTCTGCGTTTGTCGGTGGCCATATTCGCCATGTTTACATGTGCCGTTGTTTGTAGCTCCACCTCCCCAGCGCCCGACACAGTGCTGCCGCAGTTAATCTTAAATCAAGCGTGGTTTCTCGGAGGGAACGCGGCGGGGCTTCGAGCTTTTTCAAAAGGCCCAACACAAAGGCGATTTTAAAAGCTTCTAGGGTTGTGATTAGCTATTGTAGCCCGCAGCGGGACGTAGAACGATTAAATATTAGGTCTAAAATCAAGCGTGGGATACAAGCTTACTTCTCCGGAACATCGTGCTAAGCAGAAATGCTTGTGCATTTGTCGAGGAGCAGTTAACTTCTTAACCTGTTCTTCCGGTTGTTTTTCGTCTGTTAATTTCACCTCTCTGCTCTTCTCAAGAGTTTCACAATTCAATTTCATCTCCGCTGGTATAGAAAAAAAATATTTTGTTTAGTGCCTACCAAGAATTACGTATATCCGTGGTGAGTTTGTCACATGATTAAAAGCATTTATTAAACTTCGCATTTTTGGCCCTTCGAGATAACTAAAAATGGATCATTTGTTTTGGAAACCAAGCAGAGAGAAGCTGTTTTTTTTATCTCGTACAAATTAAAATTGTAATAGTTCACCGAAAAAAATATTGTTACCTGTGTGTTCTGTGTGTTTCTGTTGTAGGGGATGCGGGAAAAAGGGAGAGTGAGATGACGCAATGTATGATCTCAAACCTACCTTTGAATATATCATCGTGCCGTTTTTCATGCGACCACTGTTTGCTATACTGCCGTGTGGGCGCGAGCTATCTAACAGTTATTGTTCTTGCTTGAAATGGGCTTTAAAGAACATTACAAAAAGAATCACGCGAACAAAATTGTAAAATGAATCACGCGAATTCAGCCCACGACAGAACGAGGCAGAAAACTTTTAATGTCATTACAGCATTTTAGATTTTGTTTCCACTGAAACATTACTACAGTATTGCCGCTGTATTTTCGTGTGTTCAATAAACTAAGTACAGAGTGGCTTTAACGAGAGTGCGTTTACCGCTGGTTTACTCGCCTGGAAGGCACGTCGAGGAAACCGATTGTATAGTTAACCACGCACAATCCATCCACTTTAGACAAGCCGGTTACAATGGCCACGAAGCTGCTTTCAGTTTTGAGGTTGAATTTTGAATCGAATTAGTTAAACCATCTGGAAGACCATGGTACTCTTTAATTTCACTATTTCGTCTTCGGAGTTTTACTAAATACAACACCAGCAACATTATGAGAGAAGCACGGCTGTCATTTGTGACCCGAAACTAAGTAGTTCATAGGCCCACTAAAACTACTACAACAGTTCCTAATCGTTAAGTTGAAGATTTCGCTTCCTTTCCGTTTTCGTTTCACAGTTTGAAAGCTGGAGATGTTGTAGTGAATCCAATTTTGCGTCCAAGTATATAGTTTTTGTGATTTGTTCGTCTTAACAACGATTGTCAATGTATTGATAAAAAATCTGCAACATGCATGGACTTGATAGTTTGAGTTGAGCTTCCCGCATTTAGTTCTTTCTTAAGAATTGAAATTTATTTTCACGCTATTTTCGTTGAAAACCAAAGGAAACGCTTCAATTGAAGGCAATTCTCAACACAAGAATTCAAAAATATATATTTCAATCTTCAAGGGGGCAGAAATTCTCGCTGGGGTACATTTTTAACAGAAGCAGATTCTCACAGCTGTTTCACTCCCACTCATCTCTCCGAATGAATCTTTTCTATTTCAGATTTATTTTAATGTTTTCGACTTGAATCCAAAGAAACAAACAAGCACAAGTAACCTTCTCGCGGCGAGCTTCTTGTTCTATTGAGAGACATTTACTTTAAAACCAGCAAGAAAGAAAGCCACTGACATAATCCCTTTAAGTGAAAAACATTCAGGCATTGAAAGTAAAGGGCAATTTTGGGCAAGCTTATGAAAAGAAAAATCTACTTATGTTTGATTTACGAACGCGCAGATTTATTGAATCGACCTTGAAACTAAAGCAAAGGTTGTTATGCTTGAAAAACTGCATTGACAACCGAAATCTGGTCGAAAATTTCTCTTTGCGGGCGACAGATTTGGCAATTTTTTTTTGAAAATTAAAATGATCCAATTACATGCAAGTGTTGAACGTAAAGGATTTGCGTCTTGATTATGTTCTCGTATTTGAGGTAATTTTTGTAGCGCAATTCTTTGAAGAAGGTTCAAGAAAAAGAATAAAAGGAAGGCCAAGGTGCCCGTACATGTTTAATTAATACCGGTCCAACTTTCACTCATTATCCTCCCTAAACAATCATCAGTTTAAGATAAAAAGAAAGATAAGAAATCTTGTTAACACGGAAGCTAGATAAAAATTTTAAATAGCTATTTTGTCGATAAACGGAATTTTATTTTTACAAGATAGGAAAATAAATTAAAAGGTTTTGTTTCAATTCCTAAATGTAAATCATCGTACAATACAAACCGTCTTTTAGCTCAAGCGTCGCTTCTGGTGCAAGTGTAAACATGCCACTTTTCTTTGTGCTTGCTACGAGCTGGTTGAAGTTGAAAGACAGCTCTTACCAAATTTAAATTCTGTGTAACGTATCTTGTATTTGAGGTTGTTTTTCCTCACCACAATTTCCGTGACACAACGAGAAAAGTTTACTGTTAGCGGCAACCGGTATTAACAGCATGGCCTCCAAATGTTTGTAATTGCTATGAGCGGTCTCACGAAACGTGACTTCTTACGAAAAAATCTAATTTTTTCCCTTATTTTTCTTCGCCGCATCGCTATTTTATTTCGAACAAAGAGTTCCTGATTTCTACTTCTCTATTTTCTCGAAAAACTGTTCAAAGCCGCAAAATTATTGAAGACTTGCATGTGGTGCTCAATGGTTGTTTTGTCTTTTGCCTTCAAACTGATTTACAGATTTCTTTGCGCTTACCACAACGTACGTTTTACGCCAATGTATCGCGTTTCGCTTGCTTTCAATCCCTCTACATACTACACAGAACACGGTTAATTTGCTGTTTGTTAAAGGAATCATATATTTACACGAATAATACAAGCACCTGTACAGCAATAAAATTCATCGAGAGATTTAACACTTCATAAGCACTCCCCCTTTATCGTCTTATTTTGAAATTAAAAAGTGCTTCCTTAATTTACTACTGTGTAAATCGTTTACAACTGTCGAGGCGGAAGATAAGACTGCACTAAAATCGAACTCTTCATTTAGTCAACCTCATTGCCTAAAACGTTTTTCTCTTCATGAAAACATTCTCTAGAGTTTCTACCTAATTTGTGCTTCGATATCAAACATGTTCCTCAGAGTCAACAAATATAAGTCCAACGTCTCAAATAGTTTACAAATCATGCACCTAGCAAGAGTACCATTCTGTGTTCTCAGTGTTCGATCGCGCTCTTGGCGAAGGCGATCTAGCGGAAGGTTTTATAGGGCTGTCCCTGTCTGAACTAATACTATCCCGCTGTCCGTTACTTTGAGAAATAGGCGGCGACAATGGCCTAAGTCCACCGGTCTCATGAAGTTTCATGTGTTTTCTGAGCGAACTGGGGTGCGTGTAGCTTTTGTTGCACCCTTCGATTTTGCAGATGTACGGTTTGTCTGAGGTATGCACGTGCGAATGCTTTTTTCTGTCGCTTGAGTTGGCGAAGCGACGATCGCAGCCAGGGAACTCGCACTCAAATGGTTTCTCGCCGGTGTGAGTTCTTTTGTGAATCTTTAGGTTCTCAGACCTAGCAAACAGTTTTCCACAACCGGGAAAGGGACAAGGGAATGGTTTCTCCCCAGTGTGGACTCGAATGTGGTTCACCAGCTTGTATTTGGCCTTGAAGGGCTGCCCGCTCCTCACGCACTCTTGCCAAAAGCAGACGTGAAGATTGGAATCGTTGATACTCACATGCTCGTCAGAGATATGCGAGACTAGATCGGGCATCATGGTGAACTGCTTACCGCAAGGCTTCCGTTTTCCTTGTACTGGGTTCTGGTCTACCCAAAGGCAGGTTTGAATTTGGTTTGTGGGCTGTTTCATCAGCGGAAGGTGATACATTCCGGGTCCGGTTGGCCCTCCATAACCTGGAGGGCCATGATCCAAGAAAGGGCTTCCGAGACCGCTTTGTGCAAAGCGATCGGTTCGCGAGTAAAAGTCTCCGCGATACCTGAGCTGATTGTTGAGTACCGGGGGCATTCCATGGTGTGGAGAAGTTGCCTCGTGCCCTGGCGTAAGAGCTCCGTAGTGTATATGCGGATTACTCGTGACATCTAAGCCTTTATGCGTCACTGCGTGATGGTAGTTTATGTTGTTTCCGTGAATTGCAGCGGTTGGTGGCGAACTGAACATGTTGTGCCTATGTGAGTAATTGGGTGTGTTGGAAGCGATGGGGTCGTGAAGAGCCAACGAGTGAGAGCTCGCTATGTTAGCAGAACCTAAGTGTGAGTCCTGGTGATGGATAAACTCATGAGGTGGGAAACCTTGAGAAGAAACATGACGATACGCAGGAAACGAATGGTACAGGGTCTGCTGCGACGACATCCCGGGCGGTTTTTGATCGAAGGCGACAGCTTCGGCTTGTGCCCTGTGCGCTGCAGCAAATCTTATCGACGAAAGATGGCTCCCTGAGTCCAGCAAATGATTCATTCCTAACGGCGTGTCCTTCTTGTGCTCGTTGAATCCAGCGGTCGAAGTGGTTGGCAAGTTGTTCGCAGTCGAGGACCTTAGAGCTGCACCCTCAAATGGCAATGAATACCGCTTGGCAAAACCGCCGTCCATTTTAAGGCTTCCCTGGGCTTTGAATATGGATCAACTCTATGGTAGTGTAAATAATAACGAGGCAAACTATTATTAAAGAGAGACTACGCGAAAGTTTTGAGTGCAGTAGCATATGTTACACCGTTAAAACCCAGCGTGAGACTCGACTGACAATTGTCCTGCCAAGAAAGCACGCATGAGCAGTAAAGTGATCCCAGTGAATATTATGATTAGCAGTCTCCCGCAGAGCTGTGGTTATGTTCCTAATTGTTTGATAGCTTCTGAAAACAACACTATATTTGGCATTCCTTTTCTTATTGACTAACACCGAGCGTGAACGATTTTGCCAGTTTAGAGCCCTTGATCACGCCCAAGATTAAGTACGCTTCACCGGAAGCGGATCGCGTGCTTTCTCTGAGAATCCAACGCCTGTCCACCCCGCTATTTTTGTAGGGCATCGCGAATACATGTTGTCGTTCAGTAACAGCTACTTCGCAGGTGAGGTTGCGGTGATAGACATATAGGGAGGGACACAATTTGAAAAGCACAGCGGGAAAGAATAAACACCTTGAAGCGATGTCACTCAACGTAGTTACGCTTGAAGTTCTTGATGAAAAGTTCCCCTCGAAAACGATCGAGGGCGCCCCTAAATCCGCCAGACTTGACGATTTTGCCTATGACATAACGGGGTTCAGAGGCGATTAAACGCGTGTAATACAAACACCCTTGCACTTTATCCGCAGCGTTTGTCGCGATAAATTTATTAACACCCCGAGAGACACAATAGTATTGACAAAAATCGCCAGGAGTCGCCACAGTTTAGCTTTGGTTTTGCAAGCGACATAGGATCCTCGCCAATTGTCCTTATAGTACTTACGCGGGCTATTGGGATGGGTCGTTATTCGCAATAGCTCACGATATCTCTTTCTCTTTAATTCAGGCGCGGAAGCGAATAACCACTACAAAAAGGCATTGAAGTAAATGTCAGATGTTATCTCTTAGGCCTTCTTGCTTAGCATAATGAATCAATAAAGATGTTAAGTGGTCCCGATCGCCCACTATTAAACAGGGCCTGCCATAGAAAGGCGTAAAACACTGAATTTCATTTGGCTAAGTTTAATTAAGGTCCACACTGAAGTGACTACCACTGCTAAGTATAATTCATTCACGGCACGCCATTGTTCATTCCAGTATGAAGTTTGGTGTTGTAAGAGTGTTTATAGATCGTGCGAAGAAGATGAAAAAGTTTATATAAATTGGTTCACCGCGCGGGGGCGCACCCCGTTCCTTGCTTCTGTAATTGAATGTATTCACCCAGCGCTGTCGGTCTAATTTCCGTGGCTTTTGAACCCTAGCAGTAAGCCTAGACAAGCTGCACACTTTCAACACAGAAAAAAAGACAATTTCTACTCTTCCCCGCCATGAAGGAGGCAATTACTATAGGGGTTATTGAATTTTAAGTACCAGTTCGCAATTTGACAATATTCCTGAGTGAATGGGTCTACGGTGAGAATTGGCAGGAAAAAAGAAAAGCCATTATATAAACGAAGATAGTGAGACTTACAGCCGCTTCCAGGGATTGTTTCTTGAAAAAAGATAAACAAATAAAAGCAGGTTTCATCCTCTTTCGCTGCAACATAATTTCTCAGTTGTAATAAACCAGGTCATTTTCTTTGTAAACATAGCTTAAACCGGTAACCTTACTTGATCAAAAGATATTTCATTTTTCCGAACTCATTAAATGTTGTGATATCAATCATATTGAGTAAAAGAACAACATAACAGGCCCGGGAGCGTTTGTGTGTGAAATATGTGACTTATCGTATGTCTGACCAGTCGTATTGGTCATTATCTTTTGGAAGATAGTCTTGAGCTGTCAGCTCATTTCATTTCTTTTTATTTTGCTAAATTAAAAGTGTTGTTATCTTTTACAAGTTTTACTTCTTTTTTGTCAACTGAGCGAGCGGATGTCTACACCTGCTTGTGTTTACATCACCCAATATTACTCAGCTGTCTCAATTATTTCCCTGACTTCGATGAAATAAATCAAACAGATAATTGTCCTTCTCGCATCGGAAATGTGATTGGTCCAAGAAAATAAAAAAAATCTGCAAATTCTGCTCGGAGCAGTCAATTCTTCACTAATGTCTAAGTTGTTTCTGACTAAAGCTAAAACAAAATTGAATTCAGACAACTTTCGATCACATTTTTATGTACACGTCTTTCTTTACTGGCAACTTTTTAAGCTGTGTATCCGGTTCGCTTGCCCACCGCCTGAGAAGTTAAAGATTTTTAATAAACTTCACCCTGGTAAAAGTTTTCAATCATAACGTAACAACCGTAAAATAAGAAATTAAAAACTGAACTCACGTCGACTTCGCAAGGAAGCGAACTGCTTGGGAAATTGACCACAAATCCTTGCAAAATCATTTCCTTAAATTTATTTCCAACAGGGCAAAATCTTTACAAGCAAACGCAGCTTTGTTTGAAAACTCCAGCCATGCATAATTCGGGATTAAACTCCTCACGTGAACACGGAAGAAATTTTGCCGCTTTTTCAAGAAAGTTCACCCTTTTTACTTTTCATTTGCATGGATAGTGGCTTATTTCTCAAAGCTAAAATGGTTCATTTTGTAATGTTTACATATACAAGTTATCCGAGCTCGCCTGCAGCTAAGAAACCTTATTAACACAAGTTGCCTTTGGAGAAATCATCCCAAACATTGCAATTATAAAAGTTCTAGGTAGATCACTTTGTCTAACATATTTAATTTCCTTTCACTTTAAAAGCCATTCTCAGAAATGAAATTACAAACACCATGGGATTCTTATCTGTTCCTAACGCTCTTCCCTGTTGTAATAATAAGAAGAAAAAGCGACCACAGTTTCTTAGTATTCGTTGAATATTTGATATTGATAACAAGGATTCTACTTTATTCTCGGTAGCAAACAAAAACTTTTTTTTCTCTTTTATTAATGCTCCTCTAACTTAACTTTTATTGAAAGCTTGTATTTATATTAGAATTTACATTTTGTGTCATGTAACGGTCCTTTACGTTCCGAGCATTTTTATTTATTTTTTTATTTATTTTTACTGATCAACACTGAATTACAGCGACAAGATGTAACTGCACTGAGCCTCGTATATGTAAACAGCTCTGTTTACAATCAGATAGGACTCGTTAATCCATGGTTTCTTGATTGTGTTCAACTTGAAAATATTCTCCGAGAAGACACTATAAACTATAGAGAATATCAACATTTAACC
Source organism: Cladopsammia gracilis (assembly GCA_022457155.1). Lineage (NCBI taxonomy): Eukaryota > Metazoa > Cnidaria > Anthozoa > Scleractinia > Dendrophylliidae > Cladopsammia > Cladopsammia gracilis. The sequence goes on from JAJGOT010000550.1 coordinate 480,646, forward strand.
CTTTCACGCCCGGAATCACATTTTCCCCGGCGTAATGTGGCACTAACTTTTGAGTTTGCGGATGAAATCCTAAAGTGTGACCATTCAAATGAAAGCTACTGAGCAGTACTTTCCTGTGGTACTGTTTATTATGCTGCACAAGGTGGTTCTAACTTTTGAGTTTGTGGATGAAATCCTACAGTGTTACCATTCAAATGAAAGCTATTGAGCAGTACTTTCCTGTGATACTGTTTATTATGCTGTACAAGGTGATTCTAACTTTTGAGTCTGTGGATGAAATCCTACAGTGTGACCATTCAAATTAAAGCTACTGAGCAGTACTTTCCTGTGGTACTGTTTATTATGCTGCACAAGGTGGTTCTAACGTTTGAGTTTGTGGATGAAATTATACAGTGTTACCATTGAAATAAAAGATACAGCGTAGTATTTTTTTGGTGGTGTGTTTGTCGTTTTTCTTTTTTTTTTTTTTATTAAATGGATTTTTTTTTTGTTATTTCAGACTTGGGCGCCCTAAGAATAAAAGGATTAAGACTGCGTTTGAAGCCGACATAATTTTTCTTAACTGTCAGAAAGTATCTTTACGTGGAAACTTATGAGCTTAAAATTAAATCCTATTTTTTAGGCTGCGGTATAGTTTAATTACACGCTTTCTCCCTTGCCGGTAAAAATTACTAAGCCAGTTGGATGTAAGTGTGATTGTCATAAAAGGCGTCCGCCATGAATTATAAATGCTAGAGTGTTCATTTCCAACCACAAATTATACCTCGCTTCTCTGTTTTTTTTTTACCTTCGCAACAGGCCACTCCTTGTGTAAGCTTTATAATAACTTTTGCGGTCACGTAGGAGGGAAAGTTTTGGTTGTAAAGGCCTTGCTAACAATCGCTTTTGAAAGACCTCACATAGCAGTGACACAAAACGCTTTGTGACCGCAGTTCATCCCACTAAGGCGTCATGCAAGGATCAAGCTTGAATTTCTACAATCTTAAAACATAATTCCCGGCTTCCTGGTTTTCATTTTATTTTTTTTTATTTTTCGATATTTATAGGTGCATTAATAAAACGAAACCGCAACGCATGGCTTCAACTTAATTTTTGCTGCACTTCAAATTTCACCCCATGCATTGAACTTTGCTGGCTTCTTTTTTAAGTTCAGTTAGAACTTTAATGCAAAATATGTAAGAAATCTTGCTTTTGATATTTTTCTCTGCAGGAGTTTACAAAGATCGGTTTTCTGAATCAGTTGAGCGAATTCTTCGACGATTGTTTAGATAAACATAGCAGCTACAAATTTTCGTACATGACAAATGTTTCAAAATATTATTTTACAAAGTATGTACAGCCAAACGAGAGATTTTTTTCACTGTTGTGTTTTGCACTTAGCTCGTTTTGGTATAAGGTTAGAAGGCTTTAATTCGACTCAAACAAAATGATAGTTGGGCTAAGCTTCTCTTAGACAGGCATAATTGAAATTTTAGCTTTTCTTGGAAGAAGAAAAGATGTACCGAATCAACAAGATGTCATCGGGTTCAAATCTCAGGAAGCGCGCAAACGATTCACAAAGTGTTGACTTGCTCGCAAGCTGTCTTCAGTGAGAATATTCCAGATACAAAAATACAACCGGAAACTGGTTATAAATTACTCACTTCCGTGCATTTCCTTTTTGTTCGTGTTTACGTTCACGCGCTTTGTGCAATGGAGCCATTAAAAAGAGATAAAAATAGGAGACTGAGATAATTTGGATACAACGCATCGACAAATTGGCCTGTTTTTCAACGTTTTGCATGAGTTGTTCCTTTGTTGCGAGCTCAGTGGCACCTGTGCCTGAAATGATCGGGCGCCGAACTGTCAAATTCGTTGATCAAAATGATTTGCCCTCGAGCTACAATTCACACATGCAGGCGTTCGCTATTGGATAACAACCAGCGACATTTTCATCTCAATTTTGCTTCATCAAAATCCTTTTTACGCAACACGTTTTAATTAATCTACTTCAAAGAGTGCATTTTTGTGAGCGACTGGCTCACATCCAAGCAACAAAGCATTTACAAAGAAACGACAAGTTTATAAGTGAGCAAAAATAAGGGTGCATAACTAGACCAATAACGCAGACATAATTGGCAGCGAGAACAAATAACCATTGATAGATGTCGAGGTGTATTCATTCCAAGGACAATTATCGTGAACACTTTATATATTCATTGCCTCTTTGGATAGATAAATGTTTATTAACTGAACGTGTTTTTTCCTTGTTTTGTTTTGTCCTTTTTTTCTAAAAGAATAAAAGAGCACTGAATTTATTTTGGAATAAAGCAGTGGTCCTTGTTTTCTATGGAACCCAACGGCAAAAAAATTCTCGCCCGCTGATTGGTATTTTATAAGTCTATAAGAGAAAAAGTTATGTTGAATTGACCCGAAGATGAAAACTCAAACAGACTTGCAGGCTCTTTTTATTAAACATAGCCGACAGTACATGAAAATCATGTACATGTAATATAACTCAGCGAAGGACATTGTTATTATACCAGTTTGAAGCCGTTTTAGGGTTTCCTATTTCATTATTTCTTCTTAATTCCTCTTTGCTTCTTTCTTGACCGCCTATACTTTCTGCTAATGTTAAAATTCTGTTGGCCAAGGTTTTTTTCCCGTTTTTCGACGCGTTCATACACTTGTGTCCCTTGGTTAATACATGAAATGAAACAAATTCGCCTTTCAAAGAAAACAGCCGTAGTAATATCTCATTTCACCGCTGCGTTGCATTTAAACATTGGAGGTTATCTCTTACAAAGGCTCTGTGAAAACAATAAACTCTAGAAACACCTATAAAAACCTAACGCCTCACCTTTATATTAATAACAAGCAAGTCTGATAAAAAGTCCATTGTGATTGTTCATACAGACTGCCATAGATTTCCAGACAATAAGCAAGCATTTAGCTTTCTCTTGTAAAATAAGAGTTTTATTTTATTTAGTTTGACACGAAGCAAATATAACAGACAAAGAGTTAAAGAATTGACAAAAAGATTAAGGAGAAACAACTGCTGTCTTCTTTTATAAATCGCGTAAAGGTGCTTACCCAAGTGAGAGTTAACAATAAGCGCTAAACAAAAAATATTGGGTCCTTTCGCTATGACCTTTCGAGTTTTTTCTTTTGTAATTTGCCAGCTTTCAAAACAGACAGCAAGGCAATTATATATGAAATGAAAGGCAGGCAATTTCATTTCATTCAAAACACCGAAGGAACATTCAGCTCAAGGTGCAGCGCATAGCTTTGTGTTTGGGTTAGTATATCACCTCCAAAAATACATTGATTAGAACACTGAAGTGTACCGCCTCACGATAATATCTAGTCATCTGTGTTCCATTTGGTTTTCCCTGTATCCATTCGATTTTTATTTAAGATAAAATAAAACCGATTTTTAACTTGGGAATTTTAAAACAATGCAAATGTTTTATTACCCGCGCTTTATAATATACATTGAAGATAGCGCATCTGCGCTTCCATCTCCCTTCGCCGGGAGGTACCTGTGGGTGTTTTGGTCTATCTTTTTAAGCTTACGACTAAAGTTGCTTTAAACCACCATAGGTGTGCAAATGTATCAAACCTCGCGGATAAAAAAGGCAGTGAAATAAACTTGCAGATTTGTTGGTTAAAACTAAATAAGAACTTCATGAGTACGCAATCAATCTCGAGCTATCTTTCCATCGTAGAGATTCCAAACTTTCCCTCGATGACATCTTGAAAGTCTCACGACAAAATACAACATTTATGCAAATTGATATTTCCTTTTCCCTTTTTCGGCTTTTTGTCTTCTAAAACACCAGTTTATCAGCCAGAGAGGATAATTATCTTGGATTTGAAGTGAAGGGAAGCTGTTTAATTTGCAATTGTACTATACTCTGGATGATATCGGCATTATCCTTGCCCATTTGGTACCTAGAAAATTCTAATAAAGCTTAGCTATTCCCTATGAGGAGTGCTGTTTAGGCAAAAGAATCATTTCAAGTTTTTGTTATTGATTATTATTCAGGTTGGTATATTGAATTATGATGTGGGTTCTGATAAGCAATATGAATTATATATCAAACCGTTAACACTATGTCTTTTACGTAGTCAAAAGTAGAGCTTCGCAAAATAGGCAAATTTGCAGAATCTTGTGTGTGACAGGTTTGATTTGTCGATGCTGACTTTCACAAACGACAAAAAAGCGTAACCACAAGAATAAGTTAGTAGAACAGCAACGGCAAAAGCATAAGGCCATAAGCATGAGCATATTTACATATCAGGAGAACGAACAGACCTTGCTTATATTTTATGCTCACTAGGAATTAACGCGGAATAAGTCTAAGGAGAAATACAAGGAAAACGAACGCGGCTTATGCTTATTTGCGTTAACTCCTAGTGTGACAACATAAACGAACAAGTCCGTTCGTTCTCCTTATGCTTGTAGTTCGGCTTATGTCACTACTGAAAGCCAACGTTTATATATTCAAACCACGGTTTTCTGGCTAACTGCAGACATTTCTCTGGCGTTACGAAAATCTTGCCCACTGGCCGAGTGCATCAAATCGCTATTGTTTCGTAAACGTCAGTAAAAATTCTAATGATGCTCAAGTTGTATTCTATTATCGCGGCAAGATAAAACACTCTAGATTTGGAATTCGATTCCTGACTTCGATTCGTTTTAGATGCGTTGGTAAGCAAGCGTTATCCATGGTTGCGGCCGATCCAATCCGATCGAATATAGAGTTTATAAAAAAAACCGAGATAGAATGTTATGTCTGTACACTGAAAAACATATACCTTCGTTGATATCGTCTATCAAAAGGCAACCTGCGATTGAAATGTACATTATTGACGCCACACGTCAATTGTCTTTTCGTAGTTCATAGACAGGAGCTCTCAACAAAGCACTATGAAGATGAACTCATATATCAGAGAGTTGTTCCAATTGTATGCAAAACTGACAAAGTATGATTTTGTGGCACTTGTGCATAATTAATAAATACTCGTGTTTTCTTCAACTCCAAGCTAACCCATGACGGCATTTTCCTATTTTTTTTTCTAAATTTTTTGAAAGAAATGTTTGCATCTAGTAGTGTCAGAGAGCAAGTATCTCAAAGTAAACATTAGAAAGGCCGCTCCAGTGTTTGAATTCTTCTAACTTATTTGAACATGCTTTTAGGAGGCCTTGGCTTGGAGTCAGTTTCTACTAAATATTGTATTTATCAGTCAGACTCATTCGAATGTCTCTCCTTTCTTGTTCCGTAGTCAGTCGCTTCGGGTACTAGAAAGAAAAAGAAGGAAAGAAACTGATCAAAACATTATGAAATCACCATAAGAACTGCGCTTTCTGTTTTCGTTAACCATTTCACACCCGCAGAAAAACTTTGAGTGATGTTATGTGGATCTGTCTGAGTCTGGATGAAACCACAAAGAGTAGCCATTTAAATAAAGCAATTGAAAAGAACTTTCCAGTGGTATTTGTTATGGTGTTCTATGTTTGAAGTCTGTAAATGAAATCCCAGACTGTCACCATTCAATTGAACGCTACTGAGTAGTACTTTACTATGGTTGCGTTTGACTTTTGTTATTTTAAAAAATTAACTCTTTCAATCTCAGAGTTAATTATGAAGTCATTTAATGTAGTTCTAACTTCAGTTTGAGCCTGTGAGCAAAATTGTATGGTGAAACCATTTAAATAAAACCTCTTTGGCAGCAGTTTCGCATGATAATATTTGTTCTTTAGTATTTTACAAAATTTGGCACTCATAGGAGTTAAAGAGCTAAATTTTAGATAGGAACGTTGTCATGAGAATTTTCTGCCCAAATTCGCGATCAGTATATTTTCCGGAATGGCTGAATTCTTTCGTATCTGACAGCCCTATTTCAAGTAAATTATGTCCAATTAATAGACTCTATTCTGCGTTCACTTGGAAATTTTTAACTTTTGCACTTTAATTTTCAAATTTTGTACCCAAGAAATTTATGTTTCCTATTAATAAAACCTTTGAGGACAACATGCTAATCACAGAATTTTAAAAGAAAGAGGGTGTGAAATTAAGTTTATGTAAAAGGCTTCGTCTTCCATTTAAGACCCTTTTCGACCTATCTGCACCGCTCGATGGTTTCTCGCTTCGTGTAATACCCAATATACCGCATTTTGTGAATGCTCTGTTGAGTTTTGCAAAAAAAAAACAACAAATATTTGATCATTGTTGCTGCTTATCAGGCACAATGTTCATGAAGAACGTATACATGAAAAACTCACACGCTTACTTGTTTCAAACAATGCACCATACGTTTCTAAAATGTTTGCTTTATCCATCAAGCAGAGGTGTATTCTCTCGGCAGCAATGTTTTTTCGTGGAGGTACGCATGCCACATCGATATGAACGATCTTGTTCAATTTTATAAATCTTAAGTGTGAGTTGTACTTATCGTTTGATTTGTCAACCCTAACTGTCCGACTGAACACCACGATTTATTTAACAAGAATGTTTGAATTTCCTCGGCGTTCTATGTTCTATACATGCAGTTCCTAGCAGGTGGTTTAGTCACAGCGTCTCTCGTCATGCGGCGATTCGCTGCGAGAGAGATTCAACATTTTGCAGTGTTGCCTTTGTTATAAGCCGAATTGGTTGATATAGAAGGCTTAACTGAAAATATAAATTAAAACTGCTCTACTGTCTTTATTTCACAAGCGTTCTTAGCAACTACAAATTAAACTCCTCCCCAGAACTAGACTGAATTATTAGATACGGCAACAACAACAAAAAAGACTTGAAGAAACTTGCTTTCGTGTGTGAAGCCTTTTTTTTTTTCTTTTTGTTTAAAATCAGAGTTTTATTAATATAGGGTATCAGGTATTCATTGATTTTTCCCCATTTTGTTTAGAAAGAAAAGCAGCGCCACTTGTCTAGATCGTAGGCCGTGGTCTCATCAGGGGGTCACTGTGATTAAAGTATTAACGTGGAAAAATTCGTATTTTAAAGGTCGTGAAATACTGATTGCTTGCTATTTTTAGTGGGTTGAACTGAATTTGTGGACTATATGATTTTAAGCCAGGCAAAGTAAAGAATTTATTTAATGAGGAAGCCTTTGATTTGAAAGACAGTGCGCTGGCGCGGCACGTTTTAATTCCCACTTCACGTCGAGAAGTAAGCTGCATGCATTGACAGTTATAAAGAACTACCGTTTATAAAGCCGAATCTACAGTTTAATTTCCCGTTATTTATTTCATTTTTTGTTAACTTTGAAATATAATTGCAACAGTCGGTCTTGTTCTCTTTTTCCCCATTTCTTCTCAGTTTTAACAAACAAAAATGACGATCGTGCAAAACTCGGCTTCACTGTTTGTTGTTTTTGAAATGAATTATTATATTTCTCAATATTTCATGCCAATCAACAGTTTTCATTCCCATCACTCGTTTTATACCGTTTTATATATTTGCTAACTTTCATCAAAACGGCGTTAAAATGTTTTTAATGCCAATTTAACTTCAGCGCACATTTCATGTGGTATTAGTTCTGTGTAGAGATAATATTACGTAATATTCGAAAGTGAAATTAAACCTGTTAACCCCATCTCATTTCATCTCAGTTTAATCTGGTATATTGTGTTACCAAACTGTAATGCATAAATATTGCTTTTACTATCGTGATGTTTTCCCTTCAAAGAAAATGTCACTTCCTTTAACGAAATTGACATTCTAATGTAGGTTTTGAAATTAAAATAAGATGAGGAAGACCGCGAGACAAGCACTGTACAATTTAAGTCCTTTTTGAATAATTATGCATAATAATGAATAACTATGTTCTTAGTTAACTTTTAATATTTTGGCAAAAACGGGTACAATACCGTAGTCTAGTTCAAGATGGGATAAATTCCTTTATGAATTGCTTGTTAGCTCCTTATATTAACTATAAAGAATCACAGCAATATACTCGTTAAGACGTTTTCTGAAGCAGTGCAAAAACAATGTGTAAAAGTAATAATGCAAAAGTAATAAAGTCATGTATACTAATGTGGTCGATATTTTGGAGTCTTTGGATGAATTGCACACATCTCCATTAATCCTTTCATTCCCAGAGTCAATTATGGAGACATGTAGTGTAGTCTGTGGACGAAATCCTATGGTGTGACCATTCAAAGGAAACCTCTTCGTAGTACTTTTGCATGGTAGCATTTGTTCTAACTTTTGAGTCTGTGGATGAAATCCTATGGTGTGACCATTCAAATGTAACCTCTTCAGCAGTACTTTTGCATGGTACTATTTGTTCTAACTTTTGAGTCTGTGGACGAAATCCTATGGTGCAACCATTCAAATAAAACCTCTTCGGCAGTACTTTTGCATGGTACCATTTGTTCTAACTTTTGAGTCTGTTGATGAAATCCTATGGTGTGACCATTCAAATGAAATCTCTTCAGCAGTACTTTTGCATGGTACCATTTGCTTTTCAATATTTTGCAAAACGAAATTTGGGATTTTTTTTTAATTTTGATCTTTGGCGCTCTTAAAAGGGTTAAAGCTATTATCCGTCAATTGTGAATCTATTCAATACTATTCATTCACCCCATTCACACCATAGTAGAGTTGGCCAATGGTAAATTCGAGGCTTCGCGAGACGGCGGCGAAGCAAGCATTTTTTCCTGCGGGCCCGAGACTTTTTGCCATTTTTAAAATATGAGACCGGGAGAGTGAAACTCTGAATCGGCTTTCAAATAAATGAGATTCCAAGACGCAGAGAGCCGCTCAATAAAGGAGACTGCGAGACCCGTATTATTTAAAAGAGCATTCGCCACCCCTCGCAGTTAAACCAAGATTTTTTTGAAGCCTCAGTCTCAAACACTTTCAAAAGCACAACATTCAGACTACCTGGCACGGCAATTATAGTCAATAAAGTTATGTTTAGTACAGATTTCATTCCAAACTTCGCGGGAAGTTTGGAGATGTTTTTCTAAACCTGCTTGACAGGTTTAAATCCTGTCGGGGACTCAGATTTTGTCTTTGTCTTAAACTCGTGACACGATCAACATTTTTTATTTATTTACTCCATTTATTGCTATTACAAACGTTTTCTTAGCTTCTAAACATGTTTAAGCGTTGGTGTGAACGAGGTGAATGTGTAACCTTCGCGCAGCTTGTTACTTATCATTCAACGAAACAAAACCTGTGAGGGATAAAACATCGATATAAATTTCGTCTTAGCATCAGCAAAAAAATGTATATTGACTTAACCCTTTCACTCCCACAATCAGTTATGGACACATGTAATGTAGTTCTAACCAGTTTTGAGTTTTTTTACCAAATCCTATAGTGTGACTATTCAAATGAAACCTCTTCAGCAGTACTTTTGAATGGCACTATTTAATTTTCAATATTTTACAAAATGAAATTTGGGATTTTTCTTGAGTTTTGATGTTTGGCACTCTTGGGAGACAAAGGGTTAAATAACGGGGTTAGTTTCTAGGGAAACTGTGCTGCAGCGTCAATGGGGAAGTTAAACACTGAGATTTGGTTTCATCAGTTGAGTTGACTTAAAAAGACTTAAAAGCTGACGTTTCGAGCGCAAGCGCTAATATACTGTCTTAGTTGAGCATGTTTTTTTTTGTTTTAACTGTAATGTTAAAACTGAAATGTCAGACATAAAAAAAGGCCCGTCTGCAAACATAGGCGAAAAATACTCTTATTGTTACTGACACTGTGAAAAAGACAATTCGTCAATCTTTCCACAATACTATGTTTTTGTCTTTAGCATACAATGTTTTCCAAGTGTAAAGTGTCTGTTTTGTTTTTCAATGTCCTTAAAATTCACTTGCGATACGTTAGGAATCAAAAGATACCATGAAAGAAAGACGCAAAATATTTTGTTGACCCGGCATTCATTTCTGTTTAGAGATATTCGGGCGGGGTATCGCTGATACATAAACCGCACGGATCAAGCGTAATTTTAATTTGAAATATTGTTCTTTGTGTTCCTAGCTTCTTTTGAAAGGAAAGGTGTTAACCCTTTTACTCGCAAGAGTGCCAAAGATCAAAATTCAAGAAAAATCCCAAATTTTGTTTTGTAGAATGATATTGAAATACAAAACAGGTACCATGCAAAAGTACTGCTGAAGAGGTTTCATTTGAATGGTCACACCATAGGATTTCGTCGACAGACTCAAAAGTTAGAACTTTAACACTGCATGTCTCCATAATTGACTCTGGGAGTGAAAGGGTTAAAGAAAAGCTGGCAGTGTTCCAGGACGATGTAATAAAGATTTACAATTTGTTAAAATCTTCTCCCGATTCTCAATTTAAACTCTTGTCTAAATTAAAATTTAATGGCATATAAACATTGTAAAAGTATTTTCCTATTGATTTGTTTGTTAGGCTGCAATTTAGGAGCTAAATTTTAGGCCGGTTTTAACAGTGCAAAGTGGAAAGTTAACTCCGAAATAAAAATTTCACTGCGGGTTTTCTTCAGAATGGCTTGAATCATGTCGAATAATTTCATACAAGCAATAAGCTGTCCTAACTGAAATATTTTCATCGGTATTTTCTCTCCAATATTTTCACTTATAGCTTCTTGTGAACGTAGTGATCGGTCAATAAATCTCTTGTCAGCCTCGAATCGACGAAGCAGGTGCTCGGTTAAGCCGAAAATTTGTTTAACACAAGCAATACCCATAGGTCGACAAAAACAACATTCGATATCAATAAAGGTGATAATAAAGGAGGTTCGGGCATACGATAATTTGCGGTGTCTTTTTTCATACCTATTGTAGGTCGAGATAGCAAGGTTTGCGTGTCTCCACCCAACGGTATTTCTAATTATTTTTTAGTAAAAAGTCTTTAATGCTTTTTTTCGAAGTCCTTTGTTAGGCCGTATTTAATTTCAGGGCGATATGACTTTGGCAGGTGGTCTACGGTGACATTGATCAGAGAAAGCCTTGGTTTCTTATTACCTTAATATCACTCCAGGTTATCGATGTAGAAGGCTTTCTGTTTTGTTCTGCCTTCCAGCGAAACGTGAAATTTCTACCGACTTGAGGCCTAGTTCAAAGTTGAAAGAAAAAAAGACAACTAAATTTCATATTGAATACCACACAGCACCATATGGCAAAGTTACTTAATAGCTTTTATTTGAATGGTTGCACTTTAGGGTTTCATCTACAATCTTAAAAATCACTCAAGTTAAGATTGCATATATTGACTGAAAAATTAACTCAAGGATTGAAATGGTTTAAAGCAATAAAAAAAACCATTGGAGTCCATCTGAAGAATGTTCTTAAAGGTTGCTGACAGGAAGTATAAGAGACTGGCTAATAATAATACGAACAAATATTTTCTCCTTTCTTCCTTTTCAAACTATTGAACTATTTATAGGCCAATTTAACTTTTATGGCTTTCTGCGGTTATGAAAGACATTAAGCATCGCGTGAAATAAAGTAATCTGTGTAAAAAAAACAACAACACGTAAATCAGAGCTGCAAGTTTAATACGCTCATATCATGCCATTGTTCTTGTTTGTTTAGCAATTGAAGCTACTTCAGCTTCTTAGCGTTAAGTCGACTTGAATACATATATATATTTTTTCAGTAATATCGAGGTTTTCTAATAAAGAATTTGAAGCAGTGTTTTGTTTATTTTCCTCGACAGAATGCTTTAATATCAGGAGGGTGTCCGCCCGAAAACATGTCACTGGCTTGCCGTGATGTTTTCACATCCAACGTGGAACACACAATGGATTAATCCCATACATTTTAGTATAGCGTAAGGTCAAGGAAAGTAATTCTTTATCACTGTATAGACTAAAAAAGTCGCAATAAACTGTCATTACAAACCGCTCAGGGGTCCGTTTAATCGCTCCTCCCTCATGCTATTAGCAGAAAATTAAGACTCGTTTTGTTTAGCTGCTTTCAATCTGTTGTGATGTCTTGCTGGTAGCGTGTCGCATGCTTTTGCCAACAGCAGGGACAAAATAATAAACATGTTTTTCGTTGCTGTTATTCAAAACCCCACCCAGATTAATTGGCGCGGCCTGCTTCCCTCGCGCGGACCTCATGGGCACGCTGTTTTCGTGATTTCAAAGACAATCAAGGCGCCTAAGCCCCAGAATTGATCTTGGTGTGTTTATCTTTAGCACTCGGAGTGTTGTTTTTGCGAGGGATTAAATGAACAAAGAAACTACCCTCTTTGCACTTGTGCGAACGCTGGCTGTTGAGACTTAATCCTTAAATTGCCTACTGGGTTGTTATAGCAGTGTTTTTAGAAAGCTTGACTTGAAATGACAGATATCAGGCGTTAAGATCGATGAGTTGTCTAAAAACCTGGCAGGTTTACATGAATAAAACGTTTTTGAAGATATACTGAAGATATTAAGAATTAATTCTAAATCACGTTGCTTGTCAGTTAGGAACTCCGATGTTTTCAAAGATACAGACCGTCCTCCCCAAAGAGTCTTCAGGATTTATAGAATTACCTTGAAGGTACTTGTTCATATTTTTCTGTAAAGTCAAACACCACTTTTTTATATTTTATCACTGCCGTACTGGAGATTAGTTCAAGCCGGCATAACGGTTTCACGGTTTCAGTTGTATAGTGTCCAGTTATCAACAAAGAGAAAACAATTCGTTAAATTATAAAGAATTTTCCATGAAGCCGCTTTTAAAGATTGGCGCTCTTGAAATCATAAACGCGTAACTCTGATCCCCATCATTGTACGAGTTGTAATACAGTTTAGGCTTAATAGACTTAAGTCAGAAGCACGCTTCAATCCATTAAAGTTATTTCTTTTGTTTATAACGGCGATTGAACTTAAAACAGCAATTCTATTGCTATTATCAAACACAAGAATTTCGAAGGATATTGTACCACTAAGGTGTCGTAATTTTTAAGGTTTGAAAGTTTGTTTTTATCGATTAAAGGGAAAGCTAGGATCTTGTGTGTATTTCTCTCGTCTCGCGATCAACAACAACGGTTTTATCGATGTTACATTTATATGTAGTTCTAGAGATAGCAAATTATTAAATGTCCCATGAGTTGACCCGTACGGTTCTTTATTGAGTTTTCCCTCATTGTCCATGGAAGTACATTTATTTAAGCCTCTATTTGGTTGTTTCTAAGTTTATTTTGAAAGCATATAGTTTGGTTGCAACCTAAGAGATTGTAAAAATCATGAAGTGCGGTGTCATCCTTTCAAGACGATACCTCGGACAGAAGTCTTTGACAATTCATTGTTGCAATATTAAAATGAAGGGCACATCAAAGTTTCTTTTTAGAAAATTGCATTTGTTGAGAGATCTTAAAGGAATGTTCTCGATAGGACGTTTATAATGACCAGTATTTGTAGTAGTTCGCACCTCAGAAAAAGAAAGAAACTGAAGTAAAATGCAAATATTTTACTAAATGTTTCGCCTTATAATCCCATCCAAGCTAAGCTTCCATATGCATAATGAACGCAAGCTGCTATAACAAATCCCGGTTTTAAATTGAGTACGTAAAGAAACATTTATAGGAAGATTTTGTTTTAAAATCAGGGGGTAATAATCAGCAATTGGAAAAAATTCGGCCAATAAATGTTTACACCAAAGAAAACATGTCCAGTGATATTGGAAGGCCACCGAATCTAGTTATGGGCGGATTGTATTAAATTTAGGTTTTTTAGCAGTTCTACATAGCGTTATCTAAGTATGTTATAAAATATGATAATGTAGTTAGATACTCTTGGTGTCAATAGGAAACCATTGCTAAGTATAAATGTGACTGGATATGTTGATTCAAATCATTCCTGGTTGCTTTATTGTAGAATGGAAAGCAATTGAAAGCGGTTCATATCGTGATGTGAGCCAGGATTTTCGTTTCAGCCTGATTCAGTTTATACTTCATCCTGGGTCCAGAGGTCCGTTCTCTGAATATCATGAGTGAAATTAATCGCATAAACGGTTAGAAGAAGCCGCTCAAACTCGCCGTTTTCACTAAAAAATAAAAACCTCTGGCACCCAGGGTATTTATACTTAGTTTCTTACCAGAATATTACATTTTTTTTATTGAATTTCGTTCATGATTCACTCAATTCAATTTTCTGTTTACGGTCAGGAAATTTTCTTTCTTACATCGAAATAGCTGAGGCCATTAAACTTCCGCTTTCTCGTGTTGTTTCTTGCCTTTCTTTTGAATTGTTAAAACATTATATTCGAAAAAAATAAGATTGCATTTTCATTTTTATTTACCTTAGGTGCTTTGAATCAATTTTGGGAATATCTTCCACTATATCATTCGCAGTGGTCAAAAATCAGTTCCTTTATCGCACTGTTAAATATCAATGGGTGAATTTGCCTACAGTCGTTTCTTGAATATATAAGTTCAAATATAAGAATCACTCTTTGTTTAAGCTTTCTGCTCTATTGGAATAACTTTTTATTTGCATTTGCTATTCTACATACAGAAGTAGTTATTTTTTTCCCAGATTATATCGAGCAATTGTATTTTAGATATTTTCAGATGTGTACTTATCCACTGTTTGTATTTGTAGTCCATTTAATGCTGACTCGGAGAACCACTGGTTTACCAGTCTTCGGCTGTAGAGTGTTTTCCCTCTCTCTATAATTGTTGTATTATTATCTGCAGTGGTCTTATACAATTTCTGATCTTCAATGTCAAACTGCATAGAATTTCGTCTTTAATGTTAAAGAATATATGCATGTATCGAACAGAACCGGCTGAAGAAAAAAATTATTATTGTTCAAACCTTATCAAATACTGTAAATCTTTAAAAAGGGACACTGCTCGCCGAAATGACAAAATTTCGCTTATCTTTTTTCCATCATTATATCTCCAAATGCCACCAAATATACAACTTAATTGGATAAAAAGATTCTATAGAGCAAAACAGAAGCAGTAGTTTGGAGATAAAGTGTAGGATTGCAAGGATGGAAGTGGATTACAGTTCATCAAGTATTTATTATATAACCATATATATATATATATATATATATATATATATATATATATATATATATATATATATATATATATATATACTTGAATTGTAGAGAAGTCAACAAACAATGCCAACCACAAAGTCCTAAAATGAAGGATCACTGGAAGCGATCGTGGAAACTTGAATAATGTTGAAATAAACTAATTGTAAAGGTCAAGAAACCAACTTCATATAGGTCTTTAGCTGTATTTGCTCTACGTTTCGGCCGTCGCGGCCTTCCTCAGGAGCGTACACTAGTTTGACAATAACGGTAACGGTTAGGTCAATATGAATTCAAATAATGCACTTACAATAAACGGTTAACTATGACGAAATAGCGCGATAACTTGACAAGTTCAAATAGATTAAAGGCGCGCGCGCGCGCTTGAAATTTAGAGTAGGTCACGGTAATAATACAAGATCACAACTACTAGGAACTTAACATGATTACAGTAAATTATTTATCGCGGGCTTCAATTTGTTAATCCAAAAGCTTTCTCTAGCTCTTCTGATTGCAACGTTACTATTTCGTACCCCCTCTAGCACAGTTAATTTAAAATATTTAAGGCCACAGGCCCTAAAATGTCTGACTGTGGGAATATTCTTCTGACCGGTTGAAATATCCGAACGGTGTTGGTTTGCACGCAAACGTATACAGTTCCCGGTTTCTCCAATATATTGTTCCTTGCATTTCTCACAGTTCACTAGATAAACAACGTTGGACGTTTGACACGTAGTGTTCTCCCTTAATGATACTCTTTCTCCGGTAGTAGTGCTTACGATGTTTTGCGTAAATAAACCATAGGTCTTACAACAGGCACATCTGGAGTCATTGTTACAAGGCCAGAATCCTGGTTGTGTATTAGATTCAACTGGACGTTGCTTGTGTCTGTGGGTAAAATGAATCTTCAGATTTTTGTTACTTTTGAAGGTGCGGTGACAGATTACGCATTCAGTTTGAGTTGGGTTTGGGGTATTGATTGGAAGTTGGGATAGGCGGTTGTTAGCTTGCTCAGATTCTGCGCTGTTGAGAGGTGTAAGTCGCTTGCTTGTGAGTATTTGTGTTAGGTTCCTCCCTTTCCTATAGGCAATTATTGGGGGCTGATTAAAAACATCAGTACATCTTTGTGACGTGTGAAGGATTGGCTGGTGGACTTTTATGATTCTGCGGAGGTCTACTAGAGCTGGGTTATACGTGACTACAAGAGGCACCCTATCGTTGCGCTTTTTCTCGATATCCGTTCGTAAAGCTAGTTCTCTGGAGACTTGTCGTGCTTTGCTGATTGAGTCTTTAATCAGCTTGTCCTTGTAACCACGATCAAGGAGGATGTTGTGTAGTTGTTCGGTTCGCTTTTCGAAGAAATCTTCCGTGGAACAGATGCGGCGAAGTCTTAAGGCTAAGCTGTAAGGAATTGCGGTTTTGGTGTGTCGTGGGTGGCAACTAGTCCAGTTGAGGTATTGGTGTGTGTCAGTTGGTTTGGTGTAAAGATCGGTTATGATTATATATATATATATATATATATATATATATATATACAGCAGTTTGCAAAAATTTTGAACCCCCCAAAATATATCATTGATTATATCCAGATATATAGCATTGTAAGAGAGCAGGGATATAATGACATATTTTTGGGGGGGTTCAAAATTTTTGCAAACTGCTGTATATATATTTTGTTTTGTTTTTTTTTCATTTGACAATACTATTATCGCCTGAAAGATACTCAGTTTGTATTTCTTATATACCAAGCGTTTGCTTTGTGTTCTGGTTTGAAGGAGGTGCATTCCTTACAATAACAACAACTTATTTAAGGTGGTTCGATACAGTTTTCTGGAGACCATACCAACATTTTTCAATCGGCTTTTAAGCGGCCTTCTCCAAGTCAGATCAACGTGAAATTTTCACCACTAACTGGTTTTGAATTGAAGTTTGGCAAGATATATTTTCTAGTAAAATCGATATTACCATGACGACGATAAACAAGAAACTTAGAAATCAGTAAAAGTGAAATTTAGCGCGTTTAAGATTTCGCATTGAAAATCCCACATAGGCATCTTAAAATATGGTATATGGCACATATATTTTGCAAGAATAAAAAAATTCTGTATGTTTGAATTAAAATAAATCGCAATAACATTTCAAACCTTACTATTTGTGTACTGGTATTAAATTGATCGAGAGATTAACACTGGTTTTGTGAAATTACTTAATAATAATGTCAAAAAGTAGCTTGATGTTATGTTTGTAAACTATTTACTATTTACTCTATTTACTTTTGCTTTTGCGATCTTGAGAACTACCTTTTTTCCTAACATCGCTTCATGTGCAATTTTTGGGTAATTTTCGATTTTGATGGCTTTTGCAAAAATCTGAGAAACGGCGCAATGGATTTTTTTAAAACATTCACTGTGCATGCTTACCGATGTGTAAAATATTATCTGGAAGTTTCATTGCCATTGATTCACTGGAACGCCCTTAAATTTAAAGATGAAGACGACGTACGAACCGGCCGAAAAAATGGCGTTACAAATTTACTTTTTTAAGTTGTTCTCAGTAATGATTTCAAATTCTTCAACATTCTTCCGTGATTGAAACATTGCAATGTACGCTCGTTGATGCAAATTTCTTTGCATCTGTTTTCTTTTGCGTTCAAAACGCCTGCTGTAAAAACGTTTTCAAAACGCAAAAGGGCATTTATTGCTCAAAATAATCCTAAAAAGAGACTTAAGGGAATCTGGAAAGTAGCAAGGAGAGTAATAAGGTACAATCATGCTCGAATATAGATAATAATAGATGCACAGCAGATCACAACGAAAGTATAAATCACGGAGGAATGCAGTGCGCATTGATTTGAAATCATTATTAAGCATAACTTAAAAAAGTAAATTTGTAACGCCATTTTTTCGGCCGGTTCGTACGTCGTCTTCATCTTTAAATTTAAAGGCGTTCCAGTGAATCAATGGCAATGAAACTTTCAGATAATATTTTGCACATCGGTAGGCATGCACAGTGAATGTTTTAAAAAAATCCATTGAGCCGTTTCTCAGATTTCTGCAAAAGCCATTAAAATCGAAAATTACCCAAAAATTGCACATGAAGCGATGTTAGGAAAAAAGGTAGTTCTCAAGATCGCAAAAGCGAAAGTAAACAAAACTTTCGAAGTTTACAAACATAACATCAAGCTACTTTTTGACATTATCATTAAGTAATTTCACAAAACCAGTGTTAATCTCTCTATCAATTTAATACCAGTACACAAATAGTAAGGTTTGAAATGTTAATGCGATTTATTTTAATTCAAACATACAGATTTTTTTTATTCTTGCAAAATATATGTGCCATATACCATATTTTAAGATGCCTATGTGGGATTTTCAATGCGAAATCTTAAAAGCGCTAAATTTCACTTTTACTGATTTCTAAGTTTCTTGTTTATCGTCGTCATGGTAATATCGATTTTACCAGAAAATATATCTTGTCAAACTTCAATTCAAAACCAGTTAGTGGTGAAAATTTCAAGTTGATCTGACTTGGAGAAGGCCGCTTAAAAGCCGATTGAAAAATGTTGGCATGGTCTCCAGAAAACTGTATCGAACCACCTTAATATCAACTTCTTGAAACATTCAGATATCTTCAGTCTCCCTCTAAAAAGAAAGCAATGTTAAACACTTCTTAACCAAGCATATACTGCAATAATCGTTGCCTTATCTGTGAGGCTTTCCAGACGAGTTATTTCTGTGACTGTTTGTTTGAGGAACGCACAAGAACGAAAAGCATTTTCTTTGTTTAAGAATTAGTAGGGCAACTAATAAAAAAGGGCCCCGCAAACTCATAGCAGTCATTTTTGTCTTAAAACCGTACCAAGTCACTTTAAACTTGTAGTGACATTTTTGAAAGTTATGCTTATTTGGTCACTCAGTCTTTTGATTCCAAGGCAATTTTCTAGTTCTAATAAATATAATAATAATAATAATAATAATAATAATAATAATAATAATAATAATAATAATAATAAGTATAGGAAATCGTATGAACACGAGTGCATTTCGTGATTTATGGGCACGAGTGATGTTTTGAAAGTTCTCAAAATTGCACGAGCCGCTTCGGCTAGTGCAATTTGAGAACTTTCAAAACATCACGAGTGCCCATAAATCTCGAAATGCACGAGTAGTTCATACGATTTCTTGTTTATAATATTCTCAACAAAATTTTGGTGAGGCCGTCACGGTACACTGCGCGCGACTTTCAACTTTCTCTTTCGCGCAACTTTCGTATTGCACTTTATAACCTAATTTGCACTCTATAATCTATTTATGCATTCGTCATTGACCAAACAGAAACTGTATATTTTGTTGAGTATATTATAATAATAATAATCGTATCAATAACAAAATTCTATATTGTGATTGGTCATCCACGCGCCTATTTCTTACGTAATTGGCGCGCGGTCACGTGGGTGTCCAATTACAGCTATCCAATTACAACTTTTTGTAATTGGATACCTATAATTGGACACCTACGTTGCGCGCGCGTCAATCAGGTGCACTTAAAGGTCAAATGAACCAAAATTTGAATTTTTTTCTTTATCCATTTAAACGTTAAAGGAAACTATAGACACTTTTAATAAATACCACGATGCATCATTTTCCGCTAATGACGTCAAACATTCTTTTGAATTCTCTTGCAATTCAAAAGAATACATTTGACATCGATAGCGGAATGTGATGCATTCTGGTATTTATTAAAAGGGTCTATAATAAAGCATACTTACGCAACAATTTGCCTTCCTGAGCCTTTAAGTAAGTCACATAGCTAAAAGTACGAAGACTGCCGAAGACTTCACGAAAACGTTTCTGAAATGGCCGCGCGCTTCAAGTGGTAGGATTGGTAAGGATTATGACGTCACTATTGGCGAGCAGACCTTGTTCCCAGTGTCCTCTCTTCTGGTGAATACTTAGTATTCTAACTTGTACGTAAGATTTTCACTGTTTTCGTATTGAAAATGGACAGTTGTTGCTGTAGTTTATCGCAGAACAAAACACCATAGTTTTCCGCTCAGTCGCCTACTTCTAACTTCAATCCTTCACTGTTTTTAGGTGGTCAATAGTGACGTCACTATTGGTTTCCGACAATTTTCCCGATCGCTCTACGATTATGAAGGCCAAAAAGTTTCATTTTTCAACTTCCAATATCTCTGCGATGCCAAGTCCAATTAGTTTTAAACTTAAGAATATGTTTGTTTGGTCCTCTTTCAACACATTGCGTTAATATTGGACTAAAAGAAAATATGTCAATTTTTGGGTTCATTTGACCTTTAAATGGGTTCTTTTTCTCGCTGTTTCCTCCTGCTTTCAAACTGATAGAAAATATCTTTAACGTTTTGAGTAATTTCAAATCGTCCTCGCGCTACGCGCTCGGCTGATTTGAAATTACTCGCCCGATTACTCCCTTAATTGTACTCCACTAGTCCAATTACTATTATTACTACTAATAATAATAATAATAATAATAATATTTATACAGCGCCAAATCCATTAATTGTCCATGGCACTTTACAATAAGAATATAAAAAAATAGATAAAAATTAAAAAATACGTTAATTAATAAAAATTGATTTAAAAATACATTAATCAATAAAAATGGATTAAAAAATACATTAATCAGAAATTAAAAGAAACTTTAAAAGGCCAGTTTAAAAAGGTACGTTTTTTAATGTCTTTTTAAAATGTCGATGGATTCACTAGACTTAAAGTCAAATGGAATAGTGTTGCATAGTTTTGGTGCTGCCACTGCAAAGGCTCTTTCTCCATTATGTTTGCAGTCTAGCTTTTGGAATTGCCAACAGTTGCTTAGACGATGATCTTAATATACGCGAAGATGTTTGGTATTTGAGTAAGTCTCTGATGTAGCGAAGTGCAGCACCATAAAGAGCTTTGTAGACCAAAGGAAACCTATTATCTCTTTTCTGCAAATAAAGACCAATAAAGCACCAGTCTTATATTGGGCGGATATTATTTGCCTTATCTGGAAGGTATCTTAACATTTTCTGTGATTGATTTGTGTTTCCATGTACATGTTGCTTATTCTTCATTCAAATTTAAAACGTTATGACAACTAAGGAGTTAAAAGTATTCTGCAATTTTGCAACAAAAACATTAATTCAACCCTTATTCACTGCAAAGTGTACTAAATCTCCAAAGCTTCAGAACAAATTGCCAAACTGTGCAAACTTTCGAACAATATAATAGCTTTTGTATTTACTCGAATAACCGACCACTTGTTTAACGCCCCCTTAAAAAAAATTGAAGGATATACACAGAAATTAATTACTCGGGGATTTATGGGGAGGTTATTTTTACTGAAAGCATTATTCGTATAATATACTACTTCTGTGTGCCTGGCTTACATTGTGGCCATGGTCATGTGATAGATCTTGCTTGATGACGTCACCAGCTCAAACTTTACCACCAAGCCTCGTTTGAACGAAATTCCTTACAAACCTTTGACAAGTTCACGTTGTTTTTAATTAGGTATTATTTTCAACTTTGATCCTTTGAGAATACATTGATGAGATTGTCACAGGTTTACACTTCGAAAGCGAGGCTTGGGGGTGAAATTAACCAGCTGACGTAAACATGCATAAGGGCTATAACAACAATAACAACAACAACTTTATTTCTACCCATACAATCAAAAGAAAGAAATTTACATGAAATTAAATTAAATAGCAAAATGGGCAAAGGCTTCCTAAAATAACTAGGGAAATAAAGAGACTAGGAAGCCAAATGACATGAACTAAATTACAATACTAGGGTCGGAAGACACACAAACAAAATGGACAAGACACAACACAAACACGCACTAGCCTTATGGCTGCGATGTAATTTTATTTTAATAAACTCTCTATCTGAATACTAACAATAATATTTATTATACTAAATATAACGCATTTTCCAGAATGTGCCCTAAAAACCCAGTCGCTTCTCCTCGAAGCGACTGAGTTTGTAATAAAGGCTTGGCCGTTCATTTGAGTAAATGCGGTACTTGATTCCAAGTTTTCCCCTGGCAGGACAAGGGATAAGCTTCGTATTGCACATTAAAGGGGTTATGTCAATACTTTTAGTGTTGCTTAATCAAGCCGAAAGACGTATTTGTATTAGTGGAAACCCAAAAATGGTCCAGTTTTGTTAAAAATATTGTACTAGTGCTCTAAGAGTAAAATTAAGTGTCTTGGGCTGCAGATGGCCAGGATGGAAATGGATTGCATCTTGACAAAATTGTGCCATTTTCTTCAAGTTTATTTTGTCTTGTATCTTGGAAATCTCGCTACAACCCTTATTATTGTTTATTCTGTATTCGAAAATTCAAATGATTTCTTCGTCTTGGTGTTCGATAAGTAAAACAAGGTACTTAGTTTTAATTTGGGGATGTTTTGACCTCAAAATATAAAAATCTCCATGATATAGCTAAAACTTGGTGGTTAAGCATATTCAGCCACTCTTGTGTAATGATACTGTCCCTTTCGTAAGGTACAAGTTTGTGAGTTATTTGTCTTGGAAGTGTAGTTCCAAAAAGTGCCCCCAGATGTCATTAAAAACTGCACTGAGCGCAATGAAAACGAAGATTTATAATTTGTTCGTGTTCTGAGTTGAGCTCAGATAACGCTTTTAGTGGCGAATCTGAAGGAGGGGCCCGCCATCCCACCTTATTCATCCCACCCCCCCCCCCCAATTACCCCCTCCCTTGTTCGATCCCCCCCCCCCCCCGTTAAGATGGAGTCTAGACCCGTTACTGCTTATAACTTGGTTGGGTGCTCATTTGAGTGAGTGCTTGAAGAGTCGTTGCTAGGGACGTTATTTCATGGTTAGCATTTCTCACGTGTCATATACTTCTAATATGGTGGGAGCTATGAAACTGAACACAAGACATCACTAAATCGACATTGCACATGCGCAACTAGTGCCAGTCCCCAACCGTGTGTAAGAATGAAAAAGCACAAAAATTCAAAGGAAAAGAGAAAAATCTGATTTTTTGGCGAATCATAAGCAATTCAACTTTTTTTAAAATGTGTAGCATGGAATAACCGTTAGGTGAAAAAAAGAAAGCTATTAAAGAAAATGTGTTAAAATACACCTTTATGACGTCATAAAGGTGTATTTTCAAAAATCCACGCTACAGATTTTTTATTGCGATGTTCTTAAGCCACTGACATTGGTTCTATTGGAAAAAAATGTAAGATGTTTGATAGAACCATTAAAACAGAAAGAACGTGACCAAATATCATAGCCGAGGAAGTAAAGAAACTCGTTTATGACGTTTGAAACTCTTCCATAGCAACCACCTTGTAGTTAAGTTTCTCCACCCTTAAGAGGTTTGTTGTGTTTTTGAGACCTGACAGTTTTTCTTGTGTGGTTATGGTTCTTCGTAAAAGGGAGAAACCTAATTAGAGTGCATTAGGTGTTAAAGGGGCAATGGCAACCAATTTCCAGTGTCATCGTTCATGTTGTAGTGGTTGGACTTCATATCCAAAAGTCTGTGTTCTAGGCCTGGTCATGGCCGTCGCGTTGTTTTCTTTGACAAGAAAGTTAACCCCACATTGCCTCCCTTCACCCAGGTGTATAAATGGATACCGGCGACGTAATGCTGGGGGTAACCCTGCGATGGACTAGCATAACATCCATGCTGCAGAAACCGGGTTAAGCGTCAGCCGTGCGGGGGACCTGTGACTCGTTTGCGACTTTACCTTACCTTACCTCAACAATTCTATCAAAAGTCCAGTTTTGTTAAAGGGGCAATGTCACCGATTTGTAGTATCACTTTGAAAAGCCAAAACAATATTTGTTTCAACGGAAACCTACAAATAATGGTCCAGTTTTGTTAACAAATACTCTACCAGTGCACAGAAACTGTTATTCATTATCTTTGGCTGCAGATGGGCAGGATGGAAATGGATTGCAACTTGAAACAATTGGTCAATTTTTTCAAGTTCCTACGAAGTGTCGTGGAAAATTTGGAGAAAAACGTATTATGGTTATTCATTCTTCAATAAATCACTTGATATTTTCTTCTTGGTGTTTTAAGAACAATTTTATGTTTGAGGTACTTTGTCAACTATTTGTTTTTTTTTTCTGACCAAAATACAGAAAAATCTACGTGACAATGCCTCTTTAACAATTACTAACGCTAGTGCACTGAAACTATTATTACCTCCCGCTGCGGATACCCAGAATGGAAGTGGATTGCAAATCGAAAAATGTTGGCCAATCCTTCTCACGTTCTTGTGTTTAAAAAAATGCTAAAAACTGGTTACCATTTGTTCTCCTTTCAAGGAATCACTTCATATTTTTATATGTTCTAAGGGCTGATTTACACGGTACAACTTTGTTGCATGCGACTAGGGTTGTCCACAAGATGCTCCAAATTGTTAAAAAAAAGACGCTTAAAATTACTCAGAAAGTTGCTAAAAAAATCTAAATGTTTCTCAAAAGTTGCTCCAAAATCTTAATGTTCCTTTTCATATTTACTACAAGAAGTTGCTAATTACCCAACCAAAGAACCATTTTTCACTGTTCCTTGAGTCCTGAGCTTTTAAAAGCTTGCTAAATCAAGTTACAACATTTTCTCATTTTCTTCCAATATAACTTAACCAGACAATCATTCTTATGACTGAATAATGTTTAACTTGCCAAAATGTGTTACAACATTTTCTCATTTTCTTCCAATATTACTTCATCAAACAGTCAATCTTATGACTCAATAATATTTAACTTACTAAAACGCGTTACAAAATTTTCTCGTTTTCTTCCAATATTACTTAAAGTGTATATGACATATATTTTTTTATTTGCTTGATGGAATCTACATGGCGTTCTGATAAGAAAATCGAAAAGAGTTTTTTCGATATCGATTTTCTTCTCCGTGTTTTAGCCGTCTAAAAACGTGAAATTTCACTTCCGGTAGTCCACTGTGACGTCAATACAAGAATGCCGGTGTCGCGGTTTCAAGGTTCCTCACATTTTTTGGTACGCCCTGAGGAAGAAACATGGTTCTATTGAGGTGTGTTGTCTATGGTTGTAGTAACACGTACCAAAAAACTGAGGAACTGAGAAACCGCGACACTGGCATTCTTGTATTGACGTCACAGCGGACTATTTCCAGTCTTTCTTCTTGCGCGGTTTTGTAACCCACCGGAAGTGAAATTTTACGTTTTTAGACGGCTAAATCACGGACAAGAAAAATCGATATCGTAAAACTTTTTTCGACTTTCTTATCTGAACGCCATGTAGATTCCATCAAGCAAATAAAAAAATATCTGTCATATACACTTTAACCAAACAATCAATCTTATGACTGAATAATATTTATACATACATAAGTTGTTTATCTAAAAGCACACTCTCTGCTCTGTGATTCTTATCAAATCAGGGTGTAGATGGCTTGATATCAAGCTGCTTATACCGCCATGCCATCTCGCTTGTTGCCATTGTATATCAGCATGACTGAAACTTCGACGGTTTCCTTCATCGCTGCATCTTGCTGCCTGCTAAATGCATTCTGAAGCAAACTCAACACCCGCTCAGCTGAGGCAGAACTAGGTTGTACTAACAAGATCTTCTTAACCGCTGCTGACCAATTGGGAAGAGCCATCTCATGATCGGACCACCACTGCACTTTCCCCTCCTATGTTTCAATTGCTTCACCATCAACAATAGCCAGATAGTTTGGAAGCTCTTGGACAAGCTGGGCAATCGAAGCATCAGTAAAAAATCCGAATTGCTTCAGTTCCTGAAGTGAGGCTGCAGTTGGGTGCAGTTTTTGCACTTTCATTGGGCAGCATAATCGACCAGCTGTGAATGCACGGACCGTGTTATGAAATTCCATACTGAGCTTGTGCTGGTAGAATCTGAATCCTGGGTTAATGTAGGCCTTTGCTTGTGCAACCAACTGGTTGTATAGTGGCACATTTCCAGCAGCATACTGACAAACGCTCATAGCCACTAAACACTAAAGGGCCATCCCCTTAAAGGTAGTATGTTGCTGAAACGAAGTGCTTGCCAACATCAATCATTACAGCAAGTTCAATTTCCAAGTCACGAGCGGTGACAGGGTCATCAAACAACTCCAACAGCCTCATTCGACACATAGGAGAGAAGTTGTCATTTTCCCCGAGAAAAGGTTCCACATCCCCAAAACACTGCATCGCCTGATTGGGTACTTCCCAATGACTCCACCACCTTGTACTGACTTAAGCCGCATTGCAGTTCCTGTTCTAGTCTTCCATAGCAGCCTGGCAGCTGGACTGAAGGAAAACATTGTGTTCCAGTACCTTGAAAATATATCTAGGACTCTAAATTCAAAGTGCTTCCCAACATTGTCAATTGTGTGCGAGAAACATGTGACATTAAAAATGTTGGGGAAGTTAAAACCAACTTGCCGCAATCCTGCTTCATTAACTGTTGCACCGTCTCTCGTTGCTGCCAGAAGTTGATTGGGTTTAATAGCCCATTGTCGATATATTAAAATTCAACTTGAAACAAAAGACATCACTACGAGGCTTAGGGGAATAAACCATATAAATCCCTACTATCATTCCCCTAAGCCTCGTAGTGATGTATTTTGTTTCAAGTTGAATTTTTCCTCGCGAAACGAGGGCCGAAGGCCCGACCGTAGCGAGGTTAATAAATTTGTCCTGCCTCGGGAGCTAAGCCGCGCGAATTCGAGCGAAAAATATATTTATATATATACTTGATGGTGTCCTGCAGTTGCCTGGCAACAATGTGGTACTACTTCATGTAAGCCTATATAGAAGCATGGTAAATAAAGATGGCGGACGGAAACGGTACACGAAAGGACCTTTTACTAACGTTTTTGGTTGCAAAGAAGACGAAGTGGAATGGCGAAAAGCCTCATAAGCAAATCGAGAGTTTCTACTCGCGGTGCACCCTCCCCCGAGCTTTGCGAGGTTCTGCGAGACACGTATTTCTAGTAATATATCGAAATTGGGTTATTGCATACTCAACAGCCAGACATTGGGTTAAGCGCTGTGTAAGCTGTTCTGCATTCAGGCTCCTTGCTAGACAGCTAGAACCTCTAGCTTAACAAGCCTTTGCTGAACATTCCATCGGTCAATAAAACACACAACACAAATAACGGAAAACCATCATTTGCAGCAATTTCAGCTTTATCAGTGTCTTTCTCTTTCTTACGGATCAAGGGAATGAACTCAGCCAAATGTGAACGGGGTGTCAAACGATGACCATTTTTTTTTCAAGAAATGGCCTCAGAGTGTCAGCTTTTGAAAGGGAAATCCCATATCAGAGTCTCATATCTTCGTGTAATGTTGATTCTTTTGCTTTGCTGTTTCTTGCCACAAGGTCTGTGATGCTCTGATCTTTCGTTTTACTTCTCTTGATGGCATCCTTTGACTTGATATGCTTCTGGGATACAATATGCTTCTTAACAGAGGTCTTCATTTTAGACATCGTTTCTTTGCATGCATCACATCTCAGTTCTCCTGACACCACAGTGAGATACTAGTCTTTGAAGCCATTGACTCTCTCCTAAGCAGACACATTTGGACCGACTGTGCCACGGATATTCTTCTTTCCAGCGGGGTTGTATGGTGATGTTTAAGTGCTGTGCATGTCCTTATTGCACTGGTTGGTGTTGTTTAAGCGCCTAGCATGTCTTTGATGTACTGTTTGGTGATGTTTAAACGCTGCGCATGTCTTGGTTGTGCTATTCGGAGATGTTTAAGTACTGCGCAAGTCTTTGCTGTACCGTCTGGTGATGCTTGAATGAAGCCTGCGTCTTTGTTGTAGCCGCGCATGTCTTTGTCGTACTGTTTGGTGATGTTTAAGCGCAGCGCATGTATTTGTTGTACTGTTTGATGATCTTTAAGCGCTACGCATGTCTTTGCTGTACTGTTAGATGATGTTTAAGCATTGCGCATGTCTTTGTTGTATTGTTTAGTGATGTTAAAGCACTGGGTATGTCTTTGTTGTACTGTATGGTGATGTTTAAGGGCTGCGCATGTCTTTGTTTTACTGGTTGGTGTTGTTTAAGCGCTGGATATGTCCTTGATGTTCTGTTTGGTGGTGTTTAAGCAATGCGCATGTCTTTGTTGTACTGTTTGGGGATGTTTAAGCGCTGGGCATGTCTTTGATGTACCGTTTGGTGATTTTTAAGCGATGCGCAAGTCTTTGTTGTAATGTATGGTAATATTTAAGCAATGCGCATGTCTTTGTTGTACTGTTTGGGGATGTTTAAGCGCTGGGCATGTCTTTGATGTACCGTTTGGTGATTTTTAAGCGATGCGCATGTCTTTGTCGTTCTGTTTGGTAATGTTTAAGCACTGCGCATGTCTTTTCTGTACTGTTGGATGATGTTTAGGCATTGCGCATGTCGTTGTTGCACTGTTTAGTGAAGTTTAGCACAGCGCATATTTTCTTGTACTGTTTGGTGATGGTTAAGCATTGCGCATGTCTTTGTTGTACTGTTAAGTGATGTTTAAGCGATGAATATGTCTTTGTTATACTTAATGGTAATGTTTTTTTGTATTGCTTGGTAGTTTTAAGCACCCCGCATGTCTTTTTTGTACTATATGGTGATGTTTAAGCTCTGCGCGTGTGGGGTTATGCTATTTGATGATGTTTAAATACTGCGCATGACGTCATTATACTGTGTGGTGATTTTTTAGCACTGCGCATGTCTTTGTCATACTGTATAGGGATGTTTAAGTGCTGCGCATGTCTTTGTTGTATTGGTTGGTGTTGTGAAAGCGCCTGGCATGTCTTTGATGTACTGTTTGGTGATGTTTAAGCGCTGTGCATGTCTTTGTTGTGCTGTTCGGTGATGTTTAAGCGCTGGGTATGTCTTTGATTTACTGTTTGGTGATTTTTAAGGAATGTGCATGTCTGTTATACTGTATGGTGATGTTTAAGTACTGCGCATGTCTTTGTTGTACTGTTTAGTGATGTTCTTGCGGTGCGCATGTCTTTGTTGTATTTCTTGGTGACGTTTAAGTGTTGCGCATGTCACTGTTGTACAGTTTGGTGATGTTCTCGCGCTGCGCGTGTCTTTGTTCTACTGTATGGTGACGTTTAAGCCCTACGTATGTTCGTTGTACTGTATGGTGACGTTTTTAGCACTTCGCATGTCTTTGTTATACTGTTTGGTGATGTTTAAGTGCTGCGCTTGTCTTTGTTGTACTGGTTGGTGTTGTGTAAGCACCTGGCATGTCTTTGATGTACTGTTTAGTGATCTTTAAGCGCTTTGCATGACATTGTTGTGCTGTTCGGTGATGTTTAAGCGCTGGGCATGTCTTTGATTTACTGTTTGGTGATTTTTAAGCGATGCGCATGTCTGTTGTGCTGTATGGTGATGTTTAAGTGCTGCGCATGTCTTTGTTGTACTGGTTGGTGTTGTTTAAGCGCCTAGCATATCTTTCTTGTACTGTTTGGTGATGTTTAAGCGCTGCGCATGTCTTTGTCGTACTGTTTGGTGATGTTGAAGTGCAGCGCATGTGTTTGTTGTACTGTTTGATGATGTTTAAGCGCTGAGCATGTCTTTGCTGTACTTTTGGATAATGTTTAAGAATTGCGCATGTCTTTGTTGTACTGTTTAGTGATGTTTAAGCACTGGGTATGTCTTTGTTGTACTGTTTAGTGATGTTTAAGCAATGCGCATGTCTTTGTTGTACTAGTTGGTGATTTTTAAACAATGCGCATTTCTTGTTTTACTGTTTGGTAATGTTTGAGTACTGCGCATGTCTTTGCTGTACTGTTAAGTGATGCTTCAGCAGTGGACATGTTACTGTTTGGTGATGTTTAAGCGTTGCACATGTCTGTTGTATTGTTTTGTGATATTTAAGCACTGCATATGCCTTTGTTGTATTGTTTGGTTATGTTTAAACACTGCGCATGTCTTTGTTGTACTGTGATATTTAAGCACTGGTCATATCTTTGTGGTACTGTTAAGTGTTGTTTAAGCACTGCGCATGTCTTTGTTTTACTGTTTGATGATGTTTAAGCATTGCGCATGTCTTTGTTGTACTGGTTAGTGATGTTTAAGTGCCGCGCATGTCTTTGTTGTACTGGTTTGTGTTGTTTAAGCACTGGGCACGTCTTTGTTGTACTGTTGGATGATGTTTGAGCCTTGTGCATGTCTTTGTTGTATTGTCAAGTGATTTTTAAGTACTGAACGTATCTTTGTTGTAGTGTTTAATGATGTTTAAGCACTAGGCATGTCTTTTTGGTACTGTTTAGTGTTGTTTAAGCACTGCGCATGTCTTTGTGGTACTGTTCGGTGATGTTTGAGCATTGCGCATCTGTTGTACTGTTTGGTAATGTAAAGCACTGCGCATGTCTTTGTTGTACTGATTGGTGTCGGTAAAGCTCTAGGCATGTCTTTGTTGTACTGTTTGGTGATGTTTAAGCGCCGAGCATGTCTTTGTTGTACTATTTGGTGGTTTTTAAGCACTTCGCATGTCTTTGTTGTACTGGTTGATGATTTTTAAGGACTGCGCATGTCTTCGTTGTACTGTATGGTGATTTTAAGCACTTGGCGTGTCTTTGTTGAAATGTTTGGCGATATTTAGGCATTGCGCCTGTCTGTTTTACTGTTTGGTGACGTTTAAGCACTGCGCATGATTTTGTTTTACTGTTTGGTGATGTTTAAGCACTGCGCATGTCTTTGTTATACTTTTTGGTGATGTGAAAGTGCTGCGCATGTCTTTCTTGTACTGTTTGGTGATTTTTAAGTCCTGCTCATCTTTTTCTTGTGCTAGTGGATGATGTTTTAGCACTGTGCGTACCTTTAACTATATGTTTGTTGTCTTTCTATAGAGTTGAAAATTGATGTTTTGTTTAAATACCTTATGTATTTTTGTAAAGCCACCCTTCTTGAGGGTGTTTTCTCCTTTTTATTTTCACTGCTGTGTTAAAGACTAATTTCTTTTGTTTACTCTTGTAAAAAAAGAATACATTTTATCTTTAGTGGAGACGTTCACAATATTAAACGAAGTCTTCTTTGTGGGAGTTTCTTTTAAGTGATCACGTGATAAGTGTTGAATTTAAGACTTGTCTTTTTCAGCTGTCAGTCGGACTTATAACTGATAGCTGTATTTTTTTTTTATTTTTGTTCATATATGTATTTTACTATTAATCCATTTATGGTTTTCTTGTAAGACGGATTTTCAAAACAAAAATACGATTTCTCCGTTATCCATGGCAACAATTCGTAAACCAGCAGCATATTTTTGACATGAGTGATTTCAGCAAGAGTGAATGGTTTGTTATAGTCGTTACAATTGGCAATTTGACGAACGCACGTGTATTTTTAAGTATTTTTTATTTACAATATATTTTCCTTCCATATGAGTTTTTTCTTGTGTAAACAAAGACAAAATGGATCTTTGAGATGACCTGCTCAAACAAGTTTTCTTCCGAGACTTGGCTCTTCACCAACTGTGATCTTTTCCATGTGGCAATTGTTATCGATTCAAAAGCTTCCTCGGAGGCTTTAAAATTAATCTCTTCCGTTCTAAGCTTGCGGTGTTCGTTGTCCTAGTCAACACCGTAAGACCACCCAGTTACGTTTGAAACTAAAATTAGAGAAAAACACGAAAAACATCAATAGAAGTTTCCCATGCCTTTTCCTTTTTTTGTACAATTCTAGTGTCGTAGAACAAATAAAAGCCTTTTTTAATAACCTCTCTTTCCTTAATACCTAACCTACCCAAACGTGTATAATTAGTTTCCTTGTTGTTTGTTTGCTGAATGCCGTTTACGGAGTATGATATATATCTGCGTTAGCTGTTTTTTTTTTTTACTACGAAAAAAAGGTTTATAGCAGTTTTTTTAACGCCGGCTATGAAAGCAATATATATATACATATATATATAGGATTCCAATACTATATATATATATATATATATCCCAAATAATTCCCAAAAATTTCATCATCGTATTGCACCAGATCATTGCATCGCCTGTTGAAAATAACATACAATATGGGTGCATCATATCAAGTTAATGGACCGTAAAAACATAGCACAGTGCTTGAGCTATAAAAACGTTAATTAAAAGTCTTAGATGAGATATAGAGACCACATAGATTCATGTTTGGTATTTTGTTTAATTCGAAGAAAGTCATTCCTTATACCATACTTGTTATGAAGGAACGCCCTTAAATCTTAAATGCTAAATCCGGCACTAAGTGTTATGAGTGTCGCGACTTGTCTAGATATGTAATTTCAATCCCAATATTTACACGTGTTCTTTTTCTGATTTTAATTTTGTAACAGTGTAATTTACAAGTTTGTTCAGAACGCAATATAATATTCGTAAGTTGGTGTGATCAAATTTCTGTTGGACAACAAATGTGACTTATTTTTCAATTGAAAGGCTGACTCTCAAACGGAATCTGGCTGTAGATTTAAATACTCGTGATTAAGAAAATAAAAAAAATCTAAAACAATATCCGTGCTTGCCTAAATCTAAAGCAAATAAAACACCATTGGTCTAAACTTTGAATGAAAAGATCTCAATACCTTGAATCCTTTCTTCTCAAAAGAAAAGTCTTGCGGCGAGCAAACGCGCCGCCGGATCATCTCCAGAAGCGAAACCTTATATTTGGTCCCAACGAGAAAAGTACAACTTCCTTATCAGTAGATGGCATCCACAGGGAATTTTAGGCAGTGAAATATTAAAGATTTCACCTTATTTTTTCTGCCCGCATTAAGAGTTCTAATAACAGGTACCGCCGGGTTTACGGACCCGGTCTGCTTGGTCGCCATATGAGGCAAAATTCAACATGTGTTGAACGAGTGCAGGATGTCTTCCCTCCCACAGAAACTAAAGGGAAAATAAAGGGTTGAACTGTTAGACGCTTCACTAGTTGCCGTTAGCTCTCAACCAGAGAGCTTTACAGTGTGGGTTACGTTTAAACTTAGTGGTGTTCGAGCGTAAGGGATGGGATTTGTTCCATTTGTTAGACATTGTCTTAACCTGGCAAGAGTGGCTGAAATAAGCGTGAGTATAATGAAGTCTGTTATTTTAAAGCGTGAAAGCTTAAAACACATTAACTGCAATAGTTATGAAGAGTGTGTTATCCGTCCGTTCTGATACGTATATTTGCCCGCCATCGTTTACAAAGCGGCTTATGTGATGAAGGGTATGTTAAATACATGGCTCCGTGCCCAAAACATTGCAAAACGAAATTACATATGAAATTAAAGTATTGACAAATGATAAAAAAACGTATAGCATCGAATTGAAGTAGCAAACCAATATATCAGACATTTGACAAAGTAAATATTGAACTTTTTATTAACTTTAAGTGACATTTTCACGAAGAGAAAAGGATACGAAATCTTATAAGTTATGAAAAACATGGATTTAAGCAGGTGTGAATTAGTTTTGATGAGTAAATAAATAGGTGATGCTATAATTTTCAAAGAATCTTCTATCGTCTAATCTTTGGCTCATCGCCGCTTTGAAATAAAGTACTTGAAAGTTCACAGAAAGTTTTAAAATCTTTGTGGTTTATTCAGTGTTTCAACCAGCGAAAACACGTGGCTGGCAGATATATTTCAATCAACGCTCCTCTCCGCAGGACAGTTTTTAGTTTCATTGAAAATAGTCGCCATTGAAATGAAGCAATGATGTTCGAGGACGAAGCGTTGTTCCTTATGTTGATCGTGTAAATTTCCTCAGGGAAACAACAGCGGTTGAAAATACGTGGTGAAATTTAATATCTAGTGTTTCTAAAGTTATTTGTAATAAACCTGTAATCTTTGTTAAACGGTGATAATTGTTTGGTGCAAGTTTTATTGTGTATAGGACTTGTTATTCTCCGCCTTATTTCAATGAACGGTCGCTTCCAGGCATCTTACCCTAGTAAAACACTTAGTCTTTTTCCGAAAATGTTTACGGAAACCGTGTTTAAGCGAAGGCTAAGCGAAGTTATTATTTTGTGCTCTTTTGTTTTAGAATAGTAAAGCACCAAACTTTAAGAGCGGGTGTGGTCATGTGGGCTTCATAATAAATAACAAAGCCAGGCGAAGTTCAAGGTTGTTGTTTTTTTCTCAGAAAACAGGACAAAAACCGCTCGTTTGTAGGTTTATGCCATTTTACTTTATGATGCTTTAGTGACTGAATGGCTTACAAAGAACGAGGCTACATCTTATGATTAAAAAGAGATTCACTCAGAGCAAAAGTAAAACATGTCAAGTCGATATCGACAATTTGAAATATAAAATACTGACATTCAAATTGTCACTTTAATAGCTTTTAGAAACTGTTATTCCACAAAGCTGCTCTCATACGAAAAATCAAACAAGGACAAGCATTGTGTCCCATCACTGCAATTTTTTAATGTGAATTATCTTAAAGAATTAACAAACAGTTTTTCTTGACTCCATTTCACCGTCCGTAGCCGGGACTTCTTCGTGAAGATTTTCCTGCCCAATTTTCTACTTAAACTTAACTTGAGAAGTCGACCGGGATAATACGACCTACCCTTGACATTTCATTCGTCTCCATCCATTGAAAATTAATAAGGCTGTGCTTTATTTTGGTCCTTTGAAGTAATTATTAGACCAGCTTCGTGAAAAATGGGATTTGTTTTCTAGCTAATGTCCCGATTCGTTAGCAGTTACTTTTAAACAGCATAAAATTTAAAGAATAACTGATATTTTATCTAGGATTGGATACCTTCGGATTTGAAACGGTGGTTTTTATTTTACAGCAAATCATATTTATGGATCTCCTAAAGATAAAACATATATGACAAGCTGGGCATTCATATGTCACAATAGTCTAATTTTTTTACTGAAGAAAAATTCAATCTGTCGATGATTAAACGATACCGGATTTGAAAGTTGTTGGTTCAGAACATATGACATGAATATCTTCAAAATACAACAATCGCCTATACCGTTCGCCTTCATAAATTTCATTTAAACAGGTTACACAGCACAGATATTTTTCATGTTATTAAAAGGCTACTGGTACTTAATTTGGCCACTCAGGCTTGTAAAAAAATACATTCGTTTGCTGACAGAAAAAAGGATACCGTTGTAATATTTGTGCCATTGCAGTGAAAATGTTTACTTTAAGCTGATCGAAGAAGTGCATATACGGTGGAAAACCCCTAGAAAACGGAAATTAGTTAAAAAAATCGGCAGTTCGAAAAATCGAAGGTGGCATTGACTGAAATCAAATCGAAAGGAAACGAGTTTTTATTCGAATAGTCGGGAGGTTCGAAAAATTAGGATTGTACTGCATGTGAAACATGAACAACAGGTGTATACCAGTAGCCGGATTTAAAATTAATTTTAAAACTAAAAGTGCTAGGTACTGATTTTTTTTCTTCCAAAACGAATGCAGATACGTTAGAAAAAATTCTAACGTGATCTAATGACAACTTTGCCAAAATTCTGGCGCTTAATAGGTCTCTTTAATTCGACAAGCGATGGATAGAGCGGTTAGACAAACGCCTGATGAGGCTTTCTATGAATATTTCGGATAAATTTAAAGTGGAAATTATACGATAATGGATGGAGCGACGATTTACAGATGAATACCGAGCAATAAATTCAAACAAATTTCTATGGAAGAGAAGATTATGTGTAAATAAAAAGACGCTTTGTCAAATGTGATAAAATAGCCAAGATGGATGTTCAGGTAACCATAGTGTCTTGTAGTAAGAAACCAACAAAAGTAGTACTGTGAGAATGAAAGAAAGCCTGCGGTGAAATTTGATCAAAGTTTGAATTTGTGCCCTTTTGCTAGTAGGCCAATAGCAATGATATTGAGTGGTCGAAAATTGTTCGTTGGTTAATTTAAAATGTTATTTTTGGTGGACGAGCACTTAGTAATCCAAGATAAGTACTTGGCAATCCAACTAATTCACAGGAACGTCTCTCAAATAAGGAAAACAAATATTGCAAGTTTGTGAAGGTTTCAACTGCAATCTGAGTACACCACTCAAATGAGGAATACAAATAAGGAAAACAAATATCACCAGCTTGATTCAAATATCACAAGCTTGATTCAAATTTCACAAGTTTGATTCTTCAAGTGCTAGGTTTAAATTGCAATCGTACAGGTGCTGCAGTTTGGGTGTCTTAACCCGACCCTATTCTATACATATGCGTGACATATGTATCCGTTTATTAGTTTTGGACAATTCGAGGAAGCTTTCAAAATCAGCTTACTTGCTGAAATCGACCTCATAATCATTACTCGTCGCGCCAGGAGGTACCTAAAGCCACAAAATTCTGTTTTCAGGACGTTCTGTTTCTGGCTTCTGCGTTCACTGAGCCGTATATCGCATTTTATATCTTAAAGGAATGACCTTATACTCAAAAAAACTAAAGAAACTGTGGTGCTGGGTCGGTAGGGAAGTGAAACATGAACATTTGGTTTTATCAACTGAGTTGATAAGGTAAATTGTCCACCGTAAAACATTAAAAAAGCTGACGTTAAGTCGAGCGCTAGGCCTTTGTCAGAGCGAAAAAAACTCTGGGCATATGAAATGGGCTTCAAAATGTTGTACTGAAATGGACCTCACCTTAACTGGGCCAAAATATTTCTAACAGATATTAAGATATTTCATATGAATTACAAATTGATTATTTTATAAATAAAAGCGGCTTTGGGATTTCCCTCAGCCATTTTACTCCAGATCGTGGTGTGTGAGTAAAATTACATATTTTGCCCAGTAAACAAGCTCAGTCAATACGGCACTTGTCTGTAATGTATATTATAAAAAAAAAACGGTGTGGGAAAGGCATAAATTAAGATAATGTATTTATTTGAACAAATCTTCCTATCACAACAATGACTTGTTAGTTTGACTCGAATCCAGAACCATTTCTGTGGACAAGTTGTAGATGTAGAATATGGCTCATGTACATGTAAGGGATGGATTTGATAACTTTCCTGTCCAGACCACCACGGGAAGTAAAAAACATAAAATGCAATCACTATGCCTTTTCTTGTGCCCAAAAAAAAATTGATATTTGTTAAAAACAATTTTCATTTGATACAAATTTCTAACAAAGTTGGGAAATGCACCTGAGGATTACTCTGTCAGTAACTTTTGTTTCTCATTTTATGATTTCATCCACATTATCAAAAGTCAGAACCACAAACATAGTCCTGCATTTCAATTTTAGACAATGAGGTTTACGGAATGATTAAAACGACTGGGTCAATATTGATTAAATATAAGCCTAAAATGGAAGCCAAAAGCTCACATTTTTTAAAAATTTTTAACCAGAGAACGTTTTTTAGAATCCACATGTGGAGTTCAGAAACCCACACTGTGTCTGACTGCAATATTTCCAACATATATTTTAGTGGCTTGATGAAACATATTAACAATTTTTTCAGTTATTATTATTACTATTTGTCAGTCGGACGGTCCTAAAATCACTTTATTTAAATGTCTCTCCAGTTATGGTTTCCTCGTTTCCTGTGATGCAAAAAATTTGATGCCTGTCAGAAAGAAAAAGAGCAGTAATTTTTATTTAAATTTCACAAGAAGCCTACTTCAGTCATGTTTTTCTCGTTTCCTGTGATGCAGAAACCAGTTAATTTGTGTGCTTTTTATCTTCTGAATGTAGCCACCGTGTTCAAATAAAAATAAAGTTCAAGTTCAAGAAAAAGTAGATGCTTATGATTAAATCCTTAAGTTTTATGTTCGTTTAACCACCTAATGGTGTTTTAACACTTCTCTCCCTTTCTCCGAAACTGAACTCATTCATCTGATCGACGAGTGCTTGACAAACAAGCTGTTTGACATATTCTTAGGAGTGGCTTTTCCTTTCCCACAAGAAATCGATTGAAGAAGTTGATGTCTGAATCTTTTACTGGTAATTAATAGTTTTGTTTTCAGTAGCCTTCTTTCTGCTCTACACTTTGGAGCATTACGTCTTCAACCAACATTTACAATCTAACTAAATAATAATAATAAAGATAAGTAAATAATAAAAGAGCCTCACCAAAACTTATAGAAATACCAGTCCCATTTTATTTAAATTAACGGTGATTTAACCATGTTAATGTTAGTGAAACTTGGTAGTAGACAAGTGTCCTAATCATCAGTCATGGCGTTGTAGATCTTAAGTATCTTGGTGCATTCCAATATAGCTATAAACGTTGTGTTTCCACAATAACATTTTTTTAATCTGCAATTTTAACCTCAAAGCCGATCGCTAAATGCCTTAACAAGGTACTGCCATCGCGAAATGACTCTTAATTAAAGTCACAGGTTTATTCTGATTGAAGCAAAACCTTAGCAAGGATGTGAGTTCGGGAATTTGAAAGTGGCTACATCTCAATTTGACTGTAGGTGTGATACCTCGAGGCGTTTGAATTTATAGTTTATACTTAAAAGCCGAAAGAGAGGCCTTAAAAGTTCAAAGTTAACGGACATTTAAGTGATTTATTTCGTTAGTTTTAGAGCAAGCGTCATTCGGAAACTCCCAATATTGGTGATTTTGTCAACCTACTGGGTGTTGCCATTTATAAATGCATGAATATACCCCAGGCCATATTGACCCCAAAAAAAGGGTAATACCATTTTATTTAGTACCTAAATGTTTGTAACTTTCAAACATTCAAAGTAAGGGGAAATACCAAGAAACCATTCACTTTTTGACCATAAAAATAGGGTTATAAATTTATATCATTGTTTGAATTTACTTGAGAACAGCGTTCGTGCTTCAAGGCTCATTCGTAAATCTGAACTATAACTCCGCTTATTCTGAGTAGTTTAATCTTGAAATAACGTGATATAAATGTTCGAGAATGGCATCATTCACCTGAAGAAAGTGAAAAATATTTTTGTTACAATTCAAACCGGAAACGATTTATCATTGATACAACTAAAGCTGTCCAAAAGCAACATAAACATCTTCATTGTAAATAATGCTCGCGTGAAAAAGAAAATCTACAAGGGATCATATTGATATCTTCTTCGATTTGATCATGAAATGAGGATAAAGGTATTCCTCCCGATAAATTGTTACTGCTGTCGCCAGACTTATCACGAAAATGCATCAACAAAAATGAATTTTAAAAAGAGGTTCTTTCGTATATTCCACACTTTTGGAGATTCATTTAAGTCCCTTAGTCAAGATGAAAGGTTTTTTTGTCGTTTCATGACTTAAGAGGTAGATTTAAAAAAATTATACAACCTTCCGTGATCACAGGACAAAAGGTTTACATTATGGTAAGCCGACCAGTTGGGAACTCCACAGGACGCCATTTTTAAAAATGGAAGCAGCTACCTACAAGACAAGCTACAACCTGCCAAAAAATATTATCTTTTTGTATCTGAATTTCAAAATCTAAACATGCAAAATGAAGAAAATACCATCTTCAAATACAGATAGAAAAAATTTTATATACATATATTTTGGTCTTCATCAATGTACTATTTAAATTTTTGAAATTAAACTAGTATCCAAATATTATTTCAAAAGTCACGGTCGTTGCTTAAAAAGCCAAACAAAATCCATTTGGTAAAAGTTTTGAGCAATGTATTTGTCAAGACAATTCACTCAAACGTTCATGGTCACTTGAGGCAAAGTAGTTCGTTGGGTAAAAAAACATAGATGCAAAGTTTAATGTGGCAATTTGCAAACCTTGTGTAACATAAAGAAGGAGGGCTTAAACAATTTGAAGCCACTATTGCAGCAGTTTATGTTCCCGTGCAACCTCGTTTTACCCGATTTTGCTGCGAGACAGGTTTATAACATTCCAGAAAATAGACATCAAACATTTTTGGTAGAGGAATAGTTTATACACTGCATCTAATAAATTTCAACTTTTCACATAAAAGCAGCAAATCCACAAAGAAAAATATTTAAGCTTTTCGCAGTGTTATGTTAGTCAGTGTACGAAACATTGTCTTGTGAAGTGCAAGCTGATGCATGTCATCATCATATCACATTTAACATAAGACTCATTTATAACGAGTTTGAAAAAACATCAGAAGTTTCCGGTGGTCTTTCACTAAGGAAGTGCACCGGTACTTTTTTAACATAACTGGTAATGATCCAAACCACAACTTTTTACCTGCTTGAGTGCAAATAAATATCTGTGTCTAATTCGCTTTGGCAAAGTTCTGCGTGTCTACAAGTTGATAATGTTTTGGCTACGTTACATATTTAATCCGCTTGTCCTTTCTTGATAAGTTTTTTCCCTGATTTCTTTTCGCCATTTAGCAAATATTACATCAATTCAAGGAACACATATCAATTTCTAGCTTCTAGTCATGCTTAAACAAAGACGTTTCTTTGTTTAGGTCAAGAAATAGTGCGTGTAAAAATAGAATAACACGTGTCCCATTCGCTTGAAAGTAGGTTTAACTCTCTTCTTCCAAGTGTCAATGACAAATCATTTATCTGAGAAGTATTAACAGTTTACGGTATGTGTTGAAAGGGAAATAAGAAAAGGTTTTTGTGAGCGAGAGAACGTTTACCAGTGTTCGCTATAATCATCGCGACCGTCATGAAAGCGATTTGCAAATGCTTGGGTAGTCAACAATACTGTTATCAATCATAATCCAAAACTTGGGATCTTTGGCAGAGCTTTTGTTTCTTACAGAATGCCAAGAAAAGGAGAACCTATAATTATCCTATCCAAATAATCGAAGACTTATCGTTTTCCTTAACTTCCTATTTTAATCTAAAATTGAAATCTTCTATTGCTAAATTCAAGCCAAGTACATGTACTTGAGTCAATCGAATTGTTATTTTGAGAGACATCGAGCACGTGTCACTTATCATGCAAAACTCTCGATAAATTCTCATATTTCATACAAGCTTTTCACCTTGTCTTATGTACTGTATTTGTTACTAGAACTATTCTTAAACTATACTACTTTATCAGAGCTTCGTATGAGAAAGTGATCTGCAAGAGGAAGACACTAGGCAAGAACAACATATATTGCCCTAATCATCCTTCATCAAATCCCATATTCATGCCAGCTGATCTCGGTTCTGCTTTGAGTTTACAAGTGTAGTAACATTTAATACGACTCAAAGGGAGCTCTTCCGGTGTTCAAAGAGTTTTTTGACTACTTGGGAGACATATAATTCTAGAATTTTTCACAATTCTTAGCATATTGGATCCAGATGATGCTTAAAAGTTTAATACCATTCGAAACTCTCAGTAAGACACAAAGACTGAGAAATTCAGTAATGTGTTATGAAGTAGCTATAACTTACTGAAACCTAACTACATCTAATTCTAATTCGTTAGGCAATATTTTAAAAACTAGCTTCATTATAAACAGTATGTTTTTACGAAGATATGTTTATTACAGTTCGATCACTATGTGGCTCCAGAAACATCAGTGAATTCTGAACTCAATGGCCGTTGTCTGCTTTAGTCTGTTACCTAAATAACCGTAGAGTTTACCTTCAGCTCCTAGTGCTTATCAAAGATTAGTTCCATCTCTTGCTAAGGAAACCACCTTTCAATGATTTTTGTTTTCTATTTCCTGAGTCACATGGAAGAAACCGTCCTTTAGAACCAGGGTATCTTGACATTGAGATACACACGTTCAGTCTCTTGATTCAAAAGATATAAGCTGAGGCAGGATAAGTACAGTACATTTCTGTGATTATGTCGCTGTTACAGGAGCTAAGTTTCATAAAGAGTACACCAGTCGGATACCAACCATTGGATTAACTCTTATAAAGTACAAAACCCAGCGTGACGTTATGTACGGCAATTGAGAAGCCAACAGCGATAAACCACATCACGCCATGCTCATCCTTTCACTCACAAGAACAACCAAGACAAAATTTAGGGGGGAAGCACATATTCTCATGTAAAATATCGATAATCAAAGAGGGCCAGACAAACTTACTGCTGTGTAGCTTTCATTTAAACACTATACTTTAAGATTGCATTGAAAGATTCCTGAGAAATAGGAACCACATAACATGGCTTCAGGTTTGATTCTAGCTAGAGTGAAAGGACTACAGCCTCCCCTACCTGACTAAGCAGAGCATTTGTTACTGTTGTGAAACTCCAAAGAAAAAAGAATCCTGTTTACCTATTCCTCTACTTTATTGAATCAATTCTTGAAACGCGACGTTCTGTGGGTTTGAGGTTTCCGGTTCCATCGTCCATGGTCACAAAACCGGGCTTACGGTTCAGTGAATATTCTGAGTGCCCTAAGCGATTTGACCGCTTTATAAGAACATTGTACTATTTTAAGCTCTCCTTCAAGTAGCCTATTGTTTCTTTGAGTTGAAAAACAAGTGTAAAACCGAATGATTTCCTTTGTGAAAAGACAGCTCTC
The DNA here is from genome assembly GCA_022457155.1 of Cladopsammia gracilis. Classification (NCBI taxonomy): domain Eukaryota; kingdom Metazoa; phylum Cnidaria; class Anthozoa; order Scleractinia; family Dendrophylliidae; genus Cladopsammia; species Cladopsammia gracilis. The sequence goes on from JAJGOT010000550.1 coordinate 522,944, forward strand.
TTGTATTTAATTTTGCAGTGTTTGCCGTCTTTGTTGCTGAGCCGCTTACCCAGGCTACATAAATATTCGAATTCATTACAGTAGTGCTCCCTCGCAACAGCCTTCGGGCAAGAACCGTAGAGATAGATTAAAAACACTATAATAAAGAAAATCCTTTGTAGATGCCGGCTTTTGAACAGATACAAACAGCTCAGTCAGAAGCCGTTTGATATGGCCACACGGGTAATTGGTTTAAAAAGAACGGAGCTGTTTTGTTGGTTTTATTTTGATGTCTTCAAGAACTAAACAAACAGCCTAATCATGGGCATTTCAATCTCAATTTTGAACAGGATGGGAGTACTTGGGATCTAAAGAGTGACAGAGATTAATTAATTATATATGCCGATTGACATGAGGTGAAAATACTTGCCAGTTTACTGCTCAAAAAATATCACCATAGCTTTTTTTGCTTTCCAAACGAAGAAACAGTTGTGTTCAAACCTCCTAGTGTCTTTATAGCTCACGAAAAAGCAAACTCGATGACTATGAAATTCAGAATGTGAAATGTTGCTTCCACATAGGACTCTGATTACTAGAGCATCTAAGAATTGTTTTCTTTGGCTAATCATCATCCTTCCAAATTTAATGAAAAAGATAAATAGAAAACGAAAGATTTACTTATGCTTTTAGCTTGTATATAGTTTTGAATTCTGAGACGCACTTCTTGTTGCGTAGGAACTAATTTTTGTTTGGATTTTTGTTTGGTTTGCTTGATTTGAAATCACTGACTGTTGAAATGACCTGACAGCCTTCTAGAAAATATCAAAGCATACAGAAATACGAAATTTTGTCTTTTTTACGTAAAACCGAAACTCTTGTTGTTACATTTGAAACACGACTTGCCAGAATAAAGCGAAGTGATTTATTCAGATCCTCTTACATAAAGATGCCATTCTAAGTCAACTGTAGAAGAGCATTTTACAGTAATAAAGCCGTTTAATGGATGATAAACTTTAAGACTAAAGAGATATGGAATAAACGCATTGAATAAATTTGACACTCTTTATCAGATTCCTTCCCATTTCAGGTTTTCTCTTTAATATCCCAGGTGAAGTCAAATCCTAAATATGCTATTTACAATGCCGATTAGGAACAGGATATATTCTCACATAAATAAGAAAATATTGTAAGCTAAAACTTGGGTTAATTTTCGTGGTGAATTAATCGAGTTGAATCACTTGGCCTTCGGCTTTTTGAAAACGAACTCTTGTTTCTCATGGTCTAAGTTCCACTGACAAATCATATTTGTCAGGGCTAAGCAAGATGCCATACTTTTTTGTCTGAACGTCATGGATATTTGGAGCTTTAAAGCATGACTGTGTTCTAAAAATTCCAGTTTTCTAACCCTATTTCTGTATTTTTCCTGTATTTCGTTTTTGTATGTGTGACACTTCACCGTATGTCAACTAACTGTTCTAAAATCGTTCATAAACATCACAATTTTGATTAAACTGTGATTGCGAAAATACAAATTGGAGTTCTTTGAGCTTCAGTGTACAATGTACACCAAAGTTAATTTTAGGTCGCTTGTGCTGGAACGCGAACAACCAGTGAGTGGGCCCATCTTGACTAATGAAAGTGTTACCCGCTTGCTGGTTGAAACGGCTATTTAAATCATTCTGTCTGGTCTCCATGCTAAAGGAGTGAAGTCTTTATTTCCTCGGTAGGACGTCAGTAGGACGCCAAAGGAGCTTGACCGGGAGTTATGCTCCCGTTAGAGTCCATATGAAAATGGTCGTGATTCTGAGAAGCCGGCAAGCGATTGAACCACTCCGACATTGGTGGGTACGTTGAAGCGGTGTGGAAAGCGGGCGAAGTCGTCCGAACGGAAGATACGCTTTCGGCATCTTGAGGACTAGGCGCACCCAGTGATTCCGAAGGCTTTTGGTGTAGCTTCATGTGTTTTCGAAGAGAGCTTGGATGAGTATAACTCTTGTTGCATCCTTCGATTTTGCAAATGTATGGTTTATCGGACGTGTGGACGTGCGAGTGCTTCTTTCTATCGCTTGAGTTTGCGAAGCGTCGGTCACAACCCGGATATTCGCACATAAATGGCTTCTCGCCAGTGTGCGTTCTCTTGTGAATCTTTAGGTTTTCTGACCTAGCAAACAGTTTCCCACAGCTAGGGAAGGGACACGAGAAGGGCTTTTCCCCTGTATGCACACGAATGTGGTTGATAAGCTTATACTTGGCCTTAAAGGGAAGTCCACTACGAGGGCAATCCTTCCAAAAGCACACATGTGAGCTGCTTTCCGGCCCTCCAACATGATCTTCAGAGAGATGAGCAACAACGTCGTGCATTCGAAAGAATTGTCTCCCACAAGGCTTTCCTTTGCTGCCCGGTTCGATCCATTCACAGACCACCACATGATTCAAGGGTTGGCGCAGATAACTTGCAGGCATGGCCAGTCCTGGGTGCTGCATAAATTCGTAGCGCGGTGCAGCGAAGGGGTTCGCAAACTGCGAGTGATGAGCAGCGTCGAATTTGTCATCTCGCGTATAGTAATCCATGCCCTTGGAAAACCTGTAAGGGCCGGCTAATGGCCCGCCAGTTTGTTGATAGTGAGAGCCGGGCGGGTCATGAGCATGAGCGACAGAATAAAACCCGTGAGGAGAACCATTGGTACCGTCGCGATGCGGCTCTTGCAAGCTGTTGTAGTGGCTTGGATGAAGCTGATGAATTACGGAGCCGGCGAACATGTTGTGCTGTCGCTGGTTGTTCCCTGCTCTAGCGGCAGTTGTATCAGACGCCAGATTTATACTGCTGTTAGGTGGGCGAACAGCTGCGACGCTAGAACTTGGGAAACTGTCGGGCCCGGCAAATAGGAACTCATGGGTCGATGGACGAGCCGAGGACCGCACGCTTTGAGCTGGTGTAAAAGGATAATGCGAGCCATTTGGAACGCTAAAAGTATCTTGCACTGTACTCATTGTTTTGTGTCTCGCGCCTTGGACGGGTCGCTTTCTCCACTATACAATCGCGTGAGAAACTGGACAGAAAACTTCAATGAATCAATCGGGTTGGCTCTTTGTTTAATTCACAGTTTTGTCATCCTCCCATGGAACTAAATAAGCATCTGTGTCGTGCTGAGCGAATCGAACTTCTCGACTGGGAAGTGCACGAACATTCCTTGGAGACTCCGACACAGCGAAGCGCAGTTAAATTGTTGAGAATTCGCTGGATGTGAACGTTTCTGTCGTAATGTTATCCTTTGATGTCGACTCTCCGTTCATCCAAGCATCTGTACTTGCCTGTGTTCTGTGCTCAGCGTGAGTTCTCGGTCTATTGTAACTGAACTACACCAGGTCTTTGATTGGCATTAGCAAGTTGTTGATATTTCATGATCCAATCATCGCGTTAACGCCCCCAGGGTGTTTGGGCTGATAAATATTTTACGATTTGTTCGTCCTATCGAATCCCACCAATTGTTAGTGTTTCAATAGCAATCGTCGTATTGGAACAATCTCATTTGCAATCTGAGCAAAACAAAATTTAAAAAAAAATTCCCTTTACACCCGAGGAAATATTCTAGAAAAGAAATGGTCATTCTACAGACACACTTAAAATTTTGTTTGCTTCCTTCTTCACTAAAACAGGATTAATTTGCATTGTCAATATTTGTCCTGAGGTGCCGCCATGTAATTTTCAAATATTTACCATTCGTATAAGGACGGTTTGATTAAGGGGAGGGAAGCACATGCCACCTCGAACTAAAGAATTTTAATTGCCTATTTTGACGGTTAAACGAACCAAATTCCCCCCTACAGAGTATTCAACGATCTCAAGCCTCATTGGACGTTACGGCAAGCTAAGCCATTATTAATAAAATAAATGGTAGTGTTATAGGCTTCTCTTTTCATGTCACAAACAAGGGAAACAAATTATCAACCTCTGCCAAATCCGTTTATTTGTTCTGACTTCGGGTCACGCGCAGTGAAGCACGCGAACGTCTTAGTTGTCACTCATATCATGTCGTGAGTTGTTAGAATTTTACTATCGCGCGAGTCTCATCTCAATATATTGAATGATCATGCAGTAAACGCTGTCGTTCAGTGGAGCGCTTGCAAGAACCACCAACGTCTCGGTTGAGATTATAATTGAAAGGTCCCTCCTTTAGCTCGATGTTATCTCCAGTGAGCGTGGAAGATGCATGGATTTTCCATCTCGTTGGGTTAACCGCACACTTGAGTAAATTGATAAAAGGCACTAGGTTAAGTTTGTTTGTGCGTCTCCCGCGATTTTCAATACTGGTTACCGCGAATTTGCGAGCGCGCGTTGCACGGCCAGCTAGTCGTGTTTTCGGCGCCTTTTGACCCGTCTCAGTTGACTTGGCCCTTGTTGACAGTTTAAAGACAAACAAATTTCAACAGAACCCATCGTTTGCCTCATTCGGCTGAGTTACGTAGTTGCGATACTATTGTATTTGATGCCTTTGTTGACACCGACCCTAGCGGCGACACCTAAGTAGTGTTGACAATCGCTTGTCGCTTCAAACATAACTATTTGTAGAGGAGTTAAGCTGTGATAGTGACAGATTCGAGTGCACCTAATTAATACGATATCACACTTACGTTGCTCTTAATATTGTACCACGTTGTAAGAGTGTTTGGGCATATCATGAGAGCAAATAAATTATCGTACAATTCGCTCAACTCTATCGCCACCTGGTTCTATTCCAATTCTCTCAATAGCTAAAAATAATTAATAATTGTTGTAAATTTCCTCTCTCGTCAGCTGTGCAAAGTGTTTGTTCAAATTGTTCGGACTAGGTATCGATGTGAAAAACAGTGTGTATTATGTACCTATTTACCGTTTCGGCGGTTTAAAGGAAACTCTCGATAACGATCGTGGAAGACCCTTCTGGAAACAAGACAACGTCAGAAAATTTAAGGATAAAAATAAAATACATGCTCTTTCGGCTAGGGAATACAAAGACAAATGACGTCTTTGATGCAATGAACACAATCGGGGTCAAGCATTGGAAAAAAAATTATGACGATTTGAAGACCAAGCACTCGAGGACCCCCTGGAAATAATATTTGTTCAACTTGTAAAAACTAGCAGTTTTGATGATAGGAGGGAGGGACAGTGGAAGGAGCAAATCAACATTAGCACCTAAAGTGTCAAGTCTTCTCTAAACAGAGGTCATTTTGCCACTTAAGTTGAATCGTCCGTCGAATGTGTCTAAAACAATTAGTCTCCTGCGACTCTTAAGACGATTGTAAAGCAATCTTCTCGACACAATAACAATAAAAGCTTTATGGGTCATTCCTTTGAAAGAAGCCCTAAAAATCCGTTTATCCTCTTAGCATGTCCGTGTACGATTAATCTGCTAGATTAAGTGTTTTTGAACGGAGCACGCCAGCAAAATCTTTGCGTGACGAATTAAGAAAAACATCGCGCTCGCTACTAGCGGGGAACATTTGTTACGAACACAGCCAAGGTAAACTTCAACAACAACTTATAAATCTTTTATTTGGTACCGACGCTTATTTACATGTGCAGTAAATACGCATATCAAGTGGATCAGCTTCATAAGAGTATGTTACTGTCAAGTTAATACGGATGCAACCAGTTTTTGGTGAAATCGAGTTCAATCTGTATAAGTCCCGCTATGAGGCCTATAGATCGAGCGCTTCAAGCTGTGAGTGTTCAGATTCAATAAGTTGAAATGCAAATGCGGAAGATATTTTAATTATGCCCTACAAAAGAAACTTGACCAACGCGGTGTTTCCTGTTAATATAAACAATTCTTGCAAGGTCAAGGGTGGACTTTTTTTTTTTTTATTAAACGCTTTATTTTTCGAAGACTGGATGTTTTGAGGAACAGTTCTAATACTTTTATCAGGATCATAGAAAGATATGTCGTCAATGAAGAAGAAAGAGATAAAATGAATTAGATCTTTAGCAATGCCAAACTCCTTCTTCCTGTGTTTTTGTCAGCGTTACCAAAATAGCCGGAATTTGGTGTAAAGGGATCTTTGCTTTCATTGGTTCGTTGCTTTTGCTTTGATTTATGCAAAGCAAAAATGAAAAAACTCGATTTTTATTTCATTTTGATTTGCCATTCGTGTCAAGGCATTGAAAGGAAATCAAAATCAAGATTGATTAGATTAATTCCAGTTTCTAATCATGCGAACGAATCAGGAAATTAGTTTCGAAAAAAATTGAATAACCCAAGTTCAGTCTAAATATGGATTGTTAAGTTTTCTTTAAACTCATGCTGTTTGTGCCAAACATGCCAAACTATATTTTGATTTTAAATCAATTGTTGAAAACACTGTTTATAGTAAGAGGTTGATGTCAGAAAGTTTGTTTTAAATATATACGCATAATACCAGTCACGACATCTCGTTTTGAAAGTCCTTTGAGAAAACTTTCATCTTCTGCTTCATAGCAGTTGCACTTTCCTATATTAAAGCTACCTGCATTTCCTAACGTTATGTTTTAACTTTCTAAAACTTGATTGAGTTCTAAATTGCTTTTTGCCAGAAGCTGTTCTTCAATGTAATGCATACTTCTCAGAGCCTTTTCATAACCGTAGTTACAATTTAAAAAAATCAAATCAACTAAGGAGGATGTGCCAACGAGCTTCTTTATTCTGGAAATAATCGTGGGTTGTACCCATCAAAACTATCGCCCGCCCAAGTCAGAGGAGACCAGAATTAACCTTTAATTACAGAGCGCGGGTTATTTTTAGAGCAAAAAAGTCACTACTTTTTAAGTATCAAACTTATCATATGAACAAAAACCGTTTGAGTCATGCCAAGCCGGTTATGTGTTTGTGGCTCTTGTACAAGCAGAGAATCTTTTTATATTTCTCTGTCAAAGCGTGATTTACGGTGAATTTATCAATAATATCCCCTAATTTGTTGACATTGAAGGCAGGTGGGGCAGGTCTTTGGTATTGATCTCTTATCTAGCATACTCCCATTACTTATTGCACGCGAGGGCGGGCGGAAGAGCTTATATATAGGTCGTATTTATTCACCAACTCTAAAGCTATCACAAGTTATCACAATTACCTTATAATTAAAGCCACGGTCTTTTGTCTTGTTACCTTTTGTATACTTTATGTACTTCCACCATCAGTGGTGTAAGTGGTTTGTAATGTTAGAGTATGGGGATGAAATCCAATGATGTAAAGCACTCAGATCAAAGCTATTGAGTAGTACTTCCCCGTGGTGCTGTTTGTTATGCTGTACATGGTGGTTCTAAGTTTTGAATCTGTAGACGAAATCTTTAAGTGTGGCCCATTCAAATGAAAGCTATTGAGCTACACTTTCGTCTGGTGCTATTTATTATGCTGTGCAAGGTGGTTCTAGTAATTTATGAGTCTGTGGATGAAATATTAAGTGTGACCATTGAACATGAAAGCTACTCAACAGTACCTTCTATAATTACTATGATAATGTTTGTATTTTCTTGAATTATGATTAGGCCACTACACGGGAGTGAAAGGGTAAAGCTGTACCCGGGAGAACAATAACAACATTGGCAGAATATCTAAAAAGTGTACAGGGCTAGCTTGTGATAAATAAACAGTAAACACATTGTACCTTTTTCAGGATAATATTGAGTGAGAATTTCTTGCCTTTGCAGACTGATGAAGCGTGATTGGTCTCCTTCTCGAAGTTGATATTTAATGGATCGTCAAGAGTTGCCCGGCGCAAAATGCCAAAACAAGTCAATATTTATTTGGCCTTTATTTACAGTTTGTAAATATTTGTGTTGAAATGTCCATTTCAATAAAATCTAGTTTTGCAAATTGACATTTGTTTACTTAAATAATAAAGAAAAGAAGCATTTATTCAGAGCTACATCTGTGTGCATGACATTCGAGTTTCCTGCAATTAAACCACAAAATCAATTATCACAACTTTCTGACCTTTTAGTACTTTTAATTCAGAATTACCTTTCCAATGTGAAAAGGTGAACTCACTCACTATTAATTAAAAAATAAAATTATTTAGCGTTTTTATCTTTGGGTCACAAAGTCGTTGCAATTGAGTCTGTCAGGGATGCATTCTTTGAATGTGACCATTCATATGAAAGCTACTGAGTGTTAGTTTTTTGAACTGAGTTCATTATGCTGTACAAGATGCGTGGTTTTAGCTTCTCAGCGTGACCATTCAAATAAAAGCTACGGATAATTAGTTTCCCATGGTGCTATTTACCTTACACTGCAAAATGGCTCTATAATTTGAGTCTGTGGATGAAATGCTAAAACTTGGCTATTCAAAAGTAACGGCTATGGAGCAGTACTTTGCTGTGGTGCTGTTTATTATGCTGTATAAGGTGGTTTAATTTTTGAGTCTGTGTTCGAAGTTCTAGAGTGTGAACATTTAACGAAAGCTATTGAGCTGTACTTTTCTGTGGTACTGTTTATTATGCTTCATAAGGTGGTTATACATTATAAAATTTGTGTACTGTGAAACTAAAGAGTAACGTAAGGGGGTAAAAGAAGGTAAATCATCTTTAGAAGTTAGCTTAACCATCTGCCGTGCTAGCTTTCATAATAGTACAATGAAACCAATTGTCCTTTGCCGGGGCAGCTTTTACACATTAATGAACTCTAGACTGATGAAGTTTCCTTCTACGGAAGGTGTATCGCGAAACACAGGCGAAGAAAAACAGGAAAGTGGAGGATTTAATGAAGCTATCTGTATGATTGGAAAAAAAAAACATGCAAAGAGGAAGATATTAATCTTCTTTAAGTGCTTTTTGTGGTGAACCGTGAATAGAATAAACCAATTTGCGAGTTTTTAAATCATTACGGAGATGCGTTCTGGGTGTAAATGGAAAATTATGAAGTCCAATAATAGAGGGAGCAGATAAGAGTGAATTTTAGGTGTTTTAAAAGGCTTTTAGAGAAAGCGACAAATGTCAAGAAAATAAATTACAGAACCGTATGGTATTTATGGCGAAATACAATTCAAACCCTCTTAGAAATCGCATATGGAAGACTGTATTTCTAAATACGTTTTTGTGTTACATTGTTGAATTGACTGTTATTATTTCAGATTGTTAGAACCTCTTTTAAGGTGGTTCGATACAGTTTTCTGTAGACCATACCAACAGTTTTCAATCAGCTTTTAAGCGGTGTTCTCCAAGTCAGATCAACGTGAAATTTTCACCACTAACTAGTTTTGAATTGAAGTTTGGCAAGATATATTTTCTGACAAAATCGATATTACCATGACGATGATAAACAAGAAACTTAGAAATCAGTAAAAGTGAAATTTAGCGCGTTTAATATTTCGCATTGAAAATCCCACATAGACATCTTAAAATATGGTATATGGCATAAATATTTTGCAAGAATAAAAAAAATTCTGTATGTTTGAATTAAAATAAATCGCAATAACATTTCAAACCTTACTATTTGTGTACTGGTATTAAATTGATCGAGAGATTAACACTGGTTTTGTGAAATTACTTAATGATAATGTCAAAAAGTAGCTTGATGTTATGTTTGTAAACCTTGAAAGTTTTGTTTACTTTCTCTTTTGCGATGTTGAGAACTACCATTTTTCCTAACATCGCTTCATGTGCAATTTTTGGGTAATTTTCGATTTTAATGGCTTTTGCAAAAATCTGAGAAACGGCTCGATAGATTTTTTTAAAACATTCACTGTGCATGCTTACCGATGTGCAAAATATTATCTAAAAGTTTCATTGACATTGATTCACTGGAACGTCTTTAAATTTATGGATGAAGACGACGTACGAACCGGCCAAAACGTTTACGTTACAAATTTACTTTTTTAAGTTATGCTCGGTAATGATTTCAAATCAATGCGCACTTTATTCCTCCGTGACTTATACTTTCGTTGTGATCTGCTGCTGATTTCTAAGTTTCTTGTTTACCGTCGTCATGGTAATATCTATTTTACCAGACAATATATGTTGCCAAACTTCCATTCAAAACTAGTTAGTGGTGAAAATTTCACGTTGATCTGACTTGGAGAAGGCCGCTTAAAAGCCGATTAAAAAATATAGGTATGGTCTCCAGAAAACTGCATCGAACCACCTTAAAAGGTCATGATTTGATATTCGGCATGAAACGTCACCGTCTGCAGTAACATCAAAGATATACTTCTGTACTATTGTTCATTTACTTAGCCATCTGCATGATGCTAACAAGAAATTGATAGCCCGTATTTTTTTTCTGAATTATACTATTTTGCTAGAACCTCTTAAAAGGTCATGATTTGATATTCGGCATGAAACGTCACCGTCTGGAGTAACATCAAAGATATACTTCTGGCCCCAATTGTTCAAAAGGTGATAGCGCTATCCACCGGATAAATCACCCTTCAGTGGATAAGTATTAACAAAATCCTTTGTGTTATGCACTGGATAGTGATTTATCCGGTGGATAGAGCTATGCACCTTTTGAACAACCAGGGCCTGTACTATTGTTAACTGTGAAATTGTAAAATACTTTTAATTATATTTTAAGATCCAACTTTGCTTTTGCGGTTGTTTTCTTTCGAGATACAGAGAACTAACTACCCTTCAACCCCCCCCCCCCCCTCCCTCCACCCTTCTCCATCCCCCGTCCCCTCACCCCAGTGGGCTGTGCCCTGTTTGCAGGCCTGACCATTCAACATGGCATGGTACACTGTTCAACATTAAACACGACATGGTACACTGGTGACATTCAACATGGCATGATACACTGTTCAACATTCAACATGGCATGGAAAACTGTTCGACATTAAACACGACATGGTACACTGTTAACATTCAACATGGCATGATACACTGTTCAACATTCAACATGGCATGGAAAACTGTTCGACATTAAACACGTACGACATGGTACACTGTTAACATTCAACATGGCATGATACAATGTTCAATATTCAACATGGCATGGTACACTGTTAACATTCAACATGGCATGGTACACTGTTAATATTCAACATGGCATGGTACACTGTTCAATATTCAACATGGCATGGTACACTGTTAATATTCAACATGGCATGGTACACTGTTAACATTCAACATGGCATGGTACACTGTTAATATTCAACATGGCATGGTACACTGTTAACATTCAACATGGCATGGTACACTGTTAACATTCAACATGGCATGGTACACTGTTAACATTCAACATGGCATGGTACACTGTTAACATTCAACATGGCATGGTACACTGTTAACATTCAACATCACATGGTACACTGTTAACATTCAACATGACATGGTACACTGTTAACATTCAACATGACATGGTACACTGTTAACATTCAACATGGCATGGTACACTGTTAACATTTAACATGACATGGTACACTGTTAACATTCAACATGACATGGTACACTGTTAACATTCAACATGACATGGTACACTGTTAACATTCAACATGGCATGGTACTCTGTTAACATTCAACATGACATGGTACAATGTTAACATTCAACATGGCATGGTACACTGTTAACATTCAACATGGCATGGTACTCTGTTAACATTCAACATGACATGGTACAATGTTAACATTCAACATGACATGGTACAATGTTAACATTCAACATGGCATGGTACACTGTTAACATTCAACATGACATGGTACAATGTTAACATTCAACATGACATGGTACACTGTTAACATTCAACATGACATGGTACACTGTTAACATTCAACATGACATGGTACACTGTTAACATTCAACATGGCATGGTACACTGTTAACATTCAACATGGCATGGTACACTGTTAACATTCAACATGACATGGTACACTGTTAACATTCAACATGACATGGTACACTGTTAACATTTAACATGACATGGTACACTGTTAACATTCAACATGGCATGGTACACTGTTAACATTCAACATGACATGGTACACTGTTAACATTCAACATGGCATGGTACTCTGTTAACATTCAACATGGCATGGTACACTGTTAACATTCAACATGGCATGGTACACTGTTAACATTTAACATGACATGGTACACTGTTAACATTCAACATGGCATGGTACACTGTTAACATTCAACATGGCATGGTACACTGTTAACATTCAACATGACATGGTACACTGTTAACATTCAACATGACATGGTACACTGTTAACATTCAACATGGCATGGTACTCTGTTAACATTCAACATGGCATGGTACACTGTTAACATTCAACATGACATGGTACTCTGTTAACATTCAACATGACATGGTACACTGTTAACATTCAACATGACATGGTACACTGTTAACATTCAACATGACATGGTACTCTGTTAACATTCAACATGGCATGGTACACTGTTAACATTCAACATGGCATGGTACAATGTTAACATTCAACATGGCATGGTACACTGTTAACATTCAACATGACATGGTACAATGTTAACATTCAACATGGCATGGTACACTGTTAACATTCAACATGACATGGTACACTGTTAACATTCAACATGGCATGGTACACTGTTAACATTCAACATGACATGGTACACTGTTAACATTCAACATGACATGGTACAATGTTAACATTCAACATGGCATGGTACACTGTTAACATTCAACATGGCATGGTACACTGTTAACATTCAACATGGCATGGTACACTGTTAACATTCAACATGACATGGTACACTGTTAACATTCAACATGACATGGTACACTGTTAACATTCAACATGGCATGGTACACTGTTAACATTCAACATGACATGATACACTGTTAACATTTAACATGGCATGGTACAATGTTAACATTCAACATGGCATGGTACACTGTTAACATTCAACATGACATGGTACACTGTTAACATTCAACATGGCATGGTACACTGTTAACATTCAACATGACATGGTACACTGTTAACATTCAACATGACATGGTACACTGTTAACATTCAACATGGCATGGTACACTGTTAACATTCAACATGACATGGTACACTGTTAACATTCAACATGACATGGTACACTGTTAACATTCAACATGACATGGTACACTGTTAACATTCAACATGACATGGTACAACTGTTAACATTCAACATGACATGGTACACTGTTAACATTTAACATGGCATGGTACAATGTTAACATTTAACATGGCATGGTACACTGTTAACATTTAACATGGCATGGTACAATGTTAACATTCAACATGGCATGGTACAATGTTTACATTTAACATGGCATGGTACACTGTTAACATTTAACATGGCATGGTACAATGTTAACATTCAACATGGCATGGTACACTGTTAACATTCAACATGACATGGTACACTGTTAACATTCAACATGACATGGTACACTGTTAACATTCAACATGGCATGGTACACTGTTAACATTCAACATGGCATGGTACTCTGTTAGCATTCAACATGACATGGTACACTGTTAACATTCAACATGACATGGTACACTGTTAACATTCAACATGACATGGTACTCTGTTAACATTCAACATGACATGGTACACTGTTAACATTCAACATGACATGGTACACTGTTAACATTCAACATGACATGGTACTCTGTTAACATTCAACATGGCATGGTACACTGTTAACATTCAACATGGCATGGTACAATGTTAACATTCAACATGGCATGGTACACTGTTAACATTCAACATGACATGGTACACTGTTAACATTCAACATGACATGGTACACTGTTAACATTCAACATGGCATGGTACACTGTTAACATTCAACATGACATGGTACACTGTTAACATTCAACATGGCATGGTACACTGTTAACATTCAACATGGCATGGTACACTGTTAACATTCAACATGACATGGTACACTGTTAACATTCAACATGGCATGGTACACTGTTAACATTCAACATGACATGGTACACTGTTAACATTCAACATGACATGGTACACTGTTAACATTCAACATGACATGGTACACTGTTAACATTCAACATGACATGGTACTCTGTTAACATTCAACATGGCATGGTACACTGTTAACATTCAACATGGCATGGTACAATGTTAACATTCAACATGGCATGGTACACTGTTAACATTCAACATGACATGGTACAATGTTAACATTCAACATGGCATGGTACACTGTTAACATTCAACATGACATGGTACACTGGTAACATTCAACATGACATGGTACACTGTTAACATTCAACATGGCATGGTACACTGTTAACATTTAACATGGCATGGTACAATGTTAACATTCAACATGGCATGGTACACTGTTAACATTCAACATGACATGGTACAATGTTAACATTCAACATGGCATGGTACACTGTTAACATTCAACATGACATGGTACACTGTTAACATTCAACATGACATGGTACACTGTAACATTCAACATGGCATGGTACACTGTTAACATTCAACATGACATGGTACACTGTTAACATTCAACATGGCATGGTACACTGTTAACATTCAACATGGCATGGTACACTGTTAACATTCAACATGACATGGTACACTGTTAACATTCAACATGGCATGGTACACTGTTAACATTCAACATGACATGGTACACTGTTAACATTCAACATGGCATGGTACACTGTTAACATTCAACATGGCATGGTACAGTGTTAACATTCAACATGACATGGTACACTGTTAACATTCAACATGGCATGGTACACTGTTAACATTCAACATGGCATGGTACACTGTTAACATTCAACATGGCATGGTACACTGTTAACATTCAACATGGCATGGTACACTGTTAACATTCAACATGGCATGGTACACTGTTAACATTTAACATGGCATGGTACAATGTTAACATTCAACATGACATGGTACACTGTTCAACATGACATGGTACACTGTTAACATTCAACATGGCATGGTACACTGTTAACATTCAACATGGCATGGTACACTGTTAACATTCAACATGGCATGGTACACTGTTAACATTCAACATGACATGGTACACTGGTAACATTCAACATGACATGGTACACTGTTAACATTCAACATGGCATGGTACACTGTTAACATTTAACATGGCATGGTACAATGTTAACATTCAACATGGCATGGTACACTGTTCAACATGACATGGTACACTGTTAACATTCAACATGGCATGGTACACTGTTAACATTCAACATGGCATGGTACACTGTTAACATTCAACATGGCATGGTACACTGTTAACATTCAACATGGCATGGTACACTGTTAACATTCAACATGGCATGGTACACTGTTAACATTCAACATGACATGGTACACTGTTAACATTCAACATGGCATGGTACACTGTTAACATTCAACATGACATGGTACACTGTTAACATTCAACATGGCATGGTACACTCCCATGGAGGGAGGGGGGAGTAGTCGCGACATATGTCGATCAACAAATATTGAACCGTGCATCACAGGCTTTTTAGCTGGTTATTTTATATTATACAATAACTGAAGATTATGTGCGCGCTCTTATTGGTTCATAGCTATTGACTCTTATACCGGTAAACCACATGGAAAATGTAGTTATTATTAAAATGCAATAAACCACACATTTCCGTGGTATATCGGTGTAATAAACCACACATTTCCGTGGTATATCGGTGCAATAAACCACACATTTTCGTGGTATATCGGTGCAATAAACCACTTAGGATGTTGGAACAACACTCGAAAATCATCACTCGCTTTCGCGGCTCGTGACTTACAATCTTTTCTCGTGATCTTCCAAAATCCCGTGTGGTGTATTAAGCCGTTAAACCATAGAAATATATGGTATATTGCTGAAGGATACTGTGGCTGCAGTCGGCGGAAACGACCTTTACTGCTACTGCACCTCCTTTAGGCAACAGTCGCGGGAGGTCCATTGTGTAATAAACCGTAATTGTGACAGGGCAGAAATAGTAAATACTGAGAAGGAGTGATGAGCATAACTTCAAAGAACTGAGTGAGGAGTGGTGGGCATAACTAACAGACCTTATCACCTGCTTAACCTATTATAAGATGGTATTATTTTAAACAATATAATTTTTGAGCTTTCAGTAGACAAGCCACGTTTTTCAGTGACTTTTAAAGTCCTGAACGCAGTCATTGTATACTTTTAGGAGTTTCACACCTGACATATTTTCGCCATCCCCACTTCCATTTCTCTACAGATTGTTTGTTCACCAGTCGTATTGTCTTTAAAATATATATACTGACATCATTTCTATTAATTATATATACAGCTGTTTGCAAAAATTTTGAGCCCCCCAAAATATATCATTATATCCATATATCCGGCATTGTTTGAGAGCGGTAGTCCGGAAACCTTCAGCGAGTTCCATTCTGCTGTAATGTATAACACAGACTTGCGATGGAGGGTAATTTACCTCAAATATCAGTGGGAATATATGTCGTATGTCGAAGTTACATAAAAGTACTGTGAAACGAATATATGGATATACATAAAATGATATATTTTGGGGGGTACAAAATTTTTGCAAACAGCTGTATATAGGTGTTCGTATTACGAAGGCGTCCGTATTTCATATCAATGGGTAGAGTTTATCGTGTAAGTTGTAGTCTCTCTTGGAACAAAGAAAGCTCTCCATAACGAGATGTCCGCATTATACACATTAGGCAGAACCGTTTTATTACGTTGGCCATGGTGAACGAAAGTGAACTCTGAGGAATGTCTCTTTTATAGACCTAGTCGTAAGATGACAGTTAGATCATTTGCTCGATTGAATTTTAACTATGACATGTTTGTTCATGACAAATTGCATTCAGTACAATGAATAGGGTATTTTTTGTTCAATTTGAAACTGCAATTATTTTTTATGATTACTTTTTAAGGAGTTATATATCATCAGGTGTTAGCAGGAAAATCTCTTTTAATCCACTACAAATGTATTATAAACAACAAGATTATAATTAGTTTCTAGTATGATTTGTGCAACTGATTTATGCAAAGTTTTCAAAATATTTTTTAATTAGTCTTTCTTGACATCAACCATCCATCTTCAATTATGACTTATATGCATTTTCGGTTCTTTTCTAACTCAGTAAACTTTTATTTTTAGCTTTCTTTCCATTTGCACTTTACATTGTAAAAATACTTCAAATAGCGCGAATTGTCCATTCATATATAGGGTGGATATCAATCATTCACAGTTTCAACTGATTGATAGTTTTTCAAGTTCTCTGATAACTCTTTTTATCGGTTAATTGAATCATTTATAATCTAAAGTTCGTGTCATTTTTCAGATTTTTTCAGTTAAAATTATTTCAGTTCGAATGAAGTAAATTGAGTAGTGAAGAAAGTTCAAAGAAAATAATAACGACCTTAATTTGAATCGAACTCATTACATTCGTTTTACCAAAACCGGTGTAAATGTAAGAGGCTAGGTCGCGGCGACGCGCTAAACATACCCCAATGTCATCAAAAAGAAAATTACAAGGATTAAGTTTTCCGAAAGCAGAACACACCAGAACTCAGAACTCTTGTTGGTTTAAATATTTTAAGTTATACAATGAGCCCGTGTAGTAAAATTCATTTATATTCTGACCAATCATGGCGAAACTTCCAGTTCACTAGGCGAAGTGTACTTTGTCATTTTTTTTTTAACAAACCTTGGCCGTTAGATTTCCTTTGGTGCAAATATAACTTTTGGCTTTTCAAAATGGTACTAAAAATAGATAAGATGATCTAACACGTGGGTTGGCCAATACTCAGGGAGTTAATTTAAATTTCTACTTGATAATGTGATAATGTGCATGAAATAAGTGATCAGACAAATTTTCATGAACTGTTAAATGAATGGAATATAAAGTGCTGATTGCGGTTATATAGCAATTGGCGAACAAAGTACCGAAAAAAAACAAAGACCTGACCAAACGCAGACTCAAAAACTTGCAACGATCTGCGAATCTGTTTTGCTCTCGGGGATGGGGATGAAGGTACTCTAATAGTAGGGTATATACAGATATATTTCGCCGAAGAGGGGCTTTTATTTCACTCTCCTATTACGCGAAATGGCGAAATGAGGTCGCAAAATTAGACTGAGAACTGAAATGGTAGAAAGAAACGCTCCAATTGGCACAGGGACATGATCGATACAACTGTTTTATTTTCATGTTGTACAGGATTTTTGTGATCCCATATGGGATAATCTCCTGTATTTTGTCCCCCTCTGGGAGGTATGAGAATGGGGTACAAATTGTTGTCGTGTGTGTCAAAGGAGTATCATTTCTATTAAAGCTTGTATGTTAAAGGGTAATGGGTTGAACCTCCGGGTGGGCTGTTTTACTCAGTACTACTTGCAATCATTTGCGTGCACTTCGATCAAGATCAAATTAATCGCTCGAAAGGGAAATTAAAAGTGGACACAAGTTTTTTGCCGTTTGACCACTCAATGCAAGTTACCGCACAGAGTTGGTCTCAGCATTGAATTCAGTCGCGCGTGAACCTGCGAGTCCGTTTATTGGCTATCCAAGTACACCAAGGTGGCATTGCCTTGCGTTTCCGCGTAGCCAGAGTTACCCAAAAAGCAGTAGACTTGCCCACAAGTCGACTTTTGATGAGAGCGACGAAGTCGCGAGACGAGTGACGAAGTCAGGAACTCAAACAAAACAGCTGACTAATCGACTCTGAACTGAAGTACAAGCAATTCTGATAAAACCAGCTATTGTTGATATGTATCAACTCAAATTTGTAGGAATTTCCAACCAACAATTCTTAATTATTCCGTACCGTATGACTATCCCTTCTCTTTGTTTTTATAAGTACGCTGATTCAGAGGTCTTCTGAGAATTTTGTGGGCTCCAGAGACCGTATTCCAAGTTTATAAAAATTCTATATTTCTATCACCTGTCTGTTTGACAGTGTACTGATGCACTGTACCTAAAGGAGAAATGTCATATTTTGATCAATTTTCTTGAGTAAAATAAAAAAAAGATGAAGTGTACTCTTTTATTTTTCTAGATATGAAAACCAAATAAGTCTTTTCGTGACTGAAGATCGTCTTTGAAACAAAACATAAGAAATTAATTTAAAAAAAGCCAGTAATTGAATCTTAAAAAAAAAGAACGTAAACCCCTGAGGCATACACAAAGGTTTGCCGACTCACTGATCAAAACCTTATGCGAACAACAGTCATAATTTGCCATTTTTGAGTTACATGTTCCCATCTTTCACAATGCATATACCCAGTGACGGTTTTCCGACGAGGGATTATAAGAATTGCGGTACATTTCGGCGGTTGAGCCACCTGGTCAGTAGAAAATGCCCCGGGCCAAAAACAAAATTAATTTCCTGTTTTTTCTACCACTTTTCTTGTAGAATCAGTCAAACAAACAATGCTTGCAAACTGTCAAAAACGCTTATTTCCAATATTAGATCATTGGAGGTCTACGGGTCAATTGAGGGATTAAAATAAGCCGAAACACGCTTTGGAAGTTATAAAGTAACTGGAAACAATGCACGAAAGAGATTATCAATTATCTCGATGTTGACTTTTACTAAAAATAATTTGTGAAGCTTAGTTTATTTTTCTTCGCCTTAAGCCTACTTCTTTCAAATCTTGCGGTATATAAACTAACTTCTATATAGGTTTTGTACTCTGTACTTCCAAAGTCGCCGAAATCCATCTGTGTAACTTTTCCCGTCTTTTTGATGACAAGAAATTTATACACTTTCCGGCGGCAATCAAGAACAACTATTCACAACATCTCTTAATTAATCGTTTGCTTAAGTAATAATATTGACAGCATTATAAATTCGGCTTCCTATTTAGTTGATAAATTAAACGAGAGCGTGACAAATGATCATTTGGTTAACAAAAGGAATGCCGGAGAAAAAAATTATTTTTAGACAGTGGTGATCAAACTTTAAAAACTTTCATTAGTTTTTCGTGGACCTCTCAACGTCAAACCCTTTTTCCTCTAGAGTGAAACTGTTTTAATACGTGTTAAAAAAGCCTGTAATGTGATTTATTCTATTGGCTGTCTGTGGATGATGTACAATCCAACTAAATAAGCGACCATTTGAAAGGAGTTATCCAACGGGTGTTATGTAGTATTTTTCTATGGTCGTTTTCGTCTTTTAGTTTTTCCCATGCGAGAATTTTACAAATTAGTTTGGAAGCCACTTTTCTTCCTGTGCAACACTTTCACTCGTAATTTATTGGAAGGGAAAGGTTTTTAGACTATTTGTGTCACGGCTTGTTGGTTAGTCACATTAATTTGCAAACCGCAAAACGAAAACAATACCGCTGCGAAAGAGATACTCCCATTTATCATCAATTGTTGAGATGTCGGTAAAGTTAAAACAAAATTATGGTTTTGTCTGTATAAACTAGCGCTATAGCCTCAGGGAATTTGTTATCGACCAGATGGCGGTGATATATGCAGCGATTAACGAAAAATGACAGTTTGCAGGTTACCACGTGGAAATTTCTTGTAAACTTCGATTTTCCACCAGCAGGCAATAAACAAGTCGTTTGTTTGAACTAAAAACTAGTAAGAATTGAAACATATATAATAACAATAGTTCTTTCAAGCTTTTAACTTTCCAATTCAAGGGTCAAGCTTTGATTCTGCTATTAAATGAGGTTCTCACTTTTGAGTCAGCCGCTAAAATCTTTCAGTGTGGATTTAGGAACCGTTGAAATGTAAAACTTCTAAGGAACTTTTCTGTGCGCAGCGTTCGGTTGTTATTTTTATCCAACATAGCGATCTAAAGCATTTGACTATGTCCTAGTAATTACTCTTAGGGAGTAAGGGTTATAAAAGCAGAAAATTGGTAACCATTATATTGAATTATGTTTTGGCTAAAGTCACTTCACGCGCGCACGAAGAAAGGTCATGAATGCCTTTTGCGGCGTTCCAGTTGCGGGCACTGTGCGGCTAGCAAAAGGCGCAACTTCTGTCGTTCAACCTTTTCCAGTCCTTGAAGATGTAATAAGATCGTCAATGTCAAATCAATAACCACCACGCTGAGATTAACAATGTGGCTTTTATCCTGCTCAATATTTGAAACAGTTATCTGACAAATTTCAGTGGAAACATAACAAACATACTCTGCTCCCGTGAGCTTGTGTGCGGTTTTCCCGCCATCCGCCATATTAAAGAGATCAAATTAAACATGGCGCGAAAGTTTGCCAACCCTCTCTGCCGATGGTTCACTATTACGGACAGGCGTTGAAATCCAGGCGAAAGTTTAAAAAGAAGAATTGGAGTGATTTTACGCCAACGGCAAAATAGTCACGGCAGCAACGATAGGAGACTTGTTTTACGTACAATATGACAGCAAATAGCAAGCTATATACAGTGGCGGATCCAAGGGGAGGGTCGGGGGATTCGGACCCCCTATCAGACCTGTGTCTCGCATGTGGTTCATAAAAATAATAGAATAAAATTGTTTTATACGTAGTTGTTTCACTTCCACCAATTGACTGATTGTCAAGTTTTTGACTTAACAAACGCTTTTCGACTCTCAGGAATGCCGTAAATGGCGTTTTAGAGGTTAAACCGGAAAAATTTTCCCGGGGACATGCACCCGGACCCCCCCCCCCCCCTTTCAGAAATTCCTGGATCCGCCACTGATATACATTTCTCGTTTGCGAATATTGGATGCGGCGTTATCTCTCCATTTACGTAAAAGACAAACGGCAATCGAGAAGCTGACGAGTTTGCCGTTTGTCGTTTGCGTTCGTCGTTTGCAGTTCGTCGTTTGCCGTTTGCAGTTTGCCGTACATGCGATGCCTGTAGAGCGATTTCGTATCGCGTTTACGGCACACTGTTACTTGCCGTTTGCTTCGCGGAAAAAATACGCTGTTCGTCTCAGTATTGAAAAAAAAACCTCCCCCTATTGCTCACTCTTGCAAATTACGGAAGTTTACCTCGTTATCATGAGTTTGAGAGGTTATTAAGCTAGGGGAGGTGGGGGGGGGGTACTCCTCAAAATTTTTGTATGTGAAATGCGGCCCGCCTATTCAACCTTATCCATTTTAAGACCAAAGTATTTAATTTTCTCTACCCATTTTTAGACTAAAATAGGTGATTTCGGGTAGGTAATCGGTTCCTTGTGATTTCCCTACCCCGAGAAATTTAGACTTGACCCCTATATTGATACCAAAGCGGCTCACAAACCACACCCATTTGGGCGACACACATGGTTTTAAGGAAAAGTGCCCATAACGATTTTTTTCCTTATCTAAATCCACACGTCACGGAATGAACGTCTGCGAAAAAATTTTTTGATTTCAGCAAAACGTGAATTTTTTATGATTTTTTTAAATTCTTCGAAATTTGACGCCATTTTGGACCACCGTTCGCATTAGTCTCCTCTCGGTAGGACGGGAGCTGTGACGTAGATTACGGAACGCGTGTTCGAGACTTATTCCCATCTCACTTGTAAATAAGCGGACATTTTTTTTCTCGCCAAAAATGCCTGAAAGATGTCCCTGCGCTCTGTAACAACATATCTGACCTCGAGAAGAATATTTCTATGCACAAGATTCCTGAACCTACGTCACAGAGCGCTTATTATGAGCCCGTTGCCATTCTTTTCAGCGGGGCGGGTCGACTGCAAAAAATAGGATTTCGAAGACTTTGAAAAATCATAAAAAATTCACGTTTTGCTGAAATCAAAAAATTTTTGCAGACGTTCATTACGTAACGGGTAGATTTAGATACTGAGAAAATAAAAAAATCGTTATGGGCACACATACACATGGGTTTATACATTTATACGGCTACATTTTTACAATCGGGTGTATACAGTGTTTGTATGGAAACCGATTTGTTTCTCAGTTACTACAGACAGAGGTTAAAATCACGGTGAATAAGACTTACGGAAAATAACTCCCACTAATACGGACTCTCTATGTTATGTGTTATAGAGTGTTTTCACTCACGTGATCGGCGGCCATATTGGAGTGCTGAAACAATAGTAAATGTTTGAATAAGAATAGAGCTTAAGTCCCATAGGATGCGTTTGGGTCACCAATATGGCCCTCATTTCATTGTTTTGGGACACCAATATGGCCGCCGTGACGTCACGTGAAAACATTCTGTAGCGGCAGTTGACTGCATGTCACTGTATAGCCATTTCGAAAAATAACATAATAATCTTCTGCGTGCAGGCTCAGCCTCACCGGGTGTAATTATTCAAGTCTCCTTTGCTAGAATGGCACAATGGAATTCAGAGTACATGTAGGAACGCTTGGACGTAGCATTATGTGTTCATATAAAAATGTGCACAGCACGTACAGTTCGTGCTGAAAACAAAAGAAATTGGAAAAATTAGGCTTACATCAAGCACCACCCAAACCTACACTTTAAAGGGAACCTCCATTTTATAACAAATTGACCTTAAATTGTTGGAAATAACGTCTAAATTTATTGTTTTAAAAAACCAAGTCCAAATATAATTTTAGTGTACAAAAAAATGGATATGAATATCGCCTATTTTCGCTTTTGAATTTCCCGCGCGCCCCAATTTGAATATTTATGACGTGTTACGGTTGTCCAATTGTTGCATCAAAAGAATGTCGATTCTTAACAATAGCGGCAACCGTAACACGTCATAAATATTCAAAATGGCGGCGAGCGGGAAATTTAAAAGCAAAAATAGGCGAAATTAATATGATAAATCAACGAAACTGCAAAGAATGCCTTTTTTACATTGTTTGATCGGTCTGAGTACTGATCCAATGTTACGCAATAGATCGTTCACGGTATTTGCAGTTTCGTATATTTATCGAAATTAATAGCCATTATTTTGTACACTGAAAAGATATTTCCATTTGTTATTAAAATAATCGAAATTTCGACTTTATTTCGAACAATTTAACGTCAATTTGTTATGACAATGGAGGTTTCCTTTAAAGAGTATTATGGTATTTTTCGAAGTGGCCTATTGCCAAACGAAGACGCAAGTTAACACCCTTAAAGGGACAGTGTCCCGGCTGAAATATCGTATTTTCATGGTTATGGCCAGAAGCTTGCGTTAAGCTTACTTAATTATATTGAAATTGGACGAAACCATCGCCACAAGTGATAGAATTGTAAGCAAAGAAATGTGAGCTAAACAGACAAAATAACGGCAAGAAAAGTCAAAATTTCCCAAGAATGGCGAGTTAGATTTCTTTGACCGCCTGTCACAAAATCAAATTTCATGAACTGTAATCCACTCAGTTAATCCTGCACTCAATCCTACACTACTACACTTATCCAAACTACTCCTTTGTTTTGCTATATAGAATCTTTTATCCAACTAAGTTGTATATTTGATGGCATTTGGCGATATAACGTGGAAATAAGCTAAGAGAAATTTCGCTATTTCGGGGACAGTGTCCCTTCATGGGGACACTGCGTTGACTTCTGCGTCCGTTCGCTTCTACCTACATGCGTTCATTTAACAATTGGTTCATGCTTTAGCGTGCACTATCGAGTTATGGAGTACGTGGGAAGTTTGGAGAGCACGAAAGAAGCGTAAGAGTTGTCCGAGGCGATAGCCGAGGGCGACTCTAGCTCTAAGTGTCTAAGTGTCGACATTACGTTATATAAGTCTCAATAAAGTGTCCGACGTCCTTCTGGACGGTATGATTTAGGCACAACCCGTGTCCAGGGGTTTCTACGCCAGTTCCGCCATCTTGAAAACGGAGAAGGGCTTGGGGAGGATGTTGGGTTAAGAGGCGCGGACACTCAACCGCGGTCAAACGAGAGAAATTTGCAAAAGTAAAGCAAAGTACTTAAATGTTACGGTTTTCATTTTCACTGTTTAAGGTTTAATATATTGCCAATACACTGTCAATTTACCAAACGTTTTGAAAGTTTGCTAAAAAAAGGTTCTAAGCGTTTAAAAACTGTGAACTGCAGAATTGTCGGCGCCATTTGCTAACATAATTTTGATCAGGCGCAAAGAGGTTTGGTCAGTTTTCAACGGGAAAAAAAGCTTATTAGGAGAAAAATTAAAAGATAGTAACGTCAACTATTTTTTTTGTACGTCCTTGGACGACGTCGTAATTCAAAAAATACTTCCGAGTTCATACTGGACCAACTTCGCAATTTGTACAACGGAGGTCATGGTGGCCTGCATCGTCTCCTTACAACACTCTACAGCACCCGGTTACAAAATTTACATCAACTTTTCAATGAATGTGAGCAGCTTATAGCAGCCAATTGGGATCAACGTTTCAGGAGAATTTTTTTTAGATGCCTGCTGTAAAAGGTTATTTTTTTGCAGTACGTACAGGTTAACTCCAGCGCTAAACCTCAGCGGCGCTTTATTAAGATATATTTTCCGCACAATAAAGGGATAGATAAAATTAACCTTACTTGCATTTTTAATATAACAAACTAGTTAAATCTAAAGTACCAATCTATTTTCAGGAACAGGATCCACCACTGATAAGTTATAAGTACACGAACACCCTCTATAACGTTAATATCGATGATTATACTAATGCATCTTCATCTTGTGACTGCGCGTCTTCCACTTTTCGTTATGAGCTTTACGGCCATGTTATTACTGGAGATCTACGCATTGTTAAGAATAGAAAACTTAGACGTCTACTGGAGAAAGAATACCGTCGATTGGAACCTAAATAAGAAGATATTGACGAAAGCTGTAGATGATTACACCAAGAATTGGAGTAAACGTGAAGGTTGCCATGTGTCAGCACTGGAAGAATGGTCGGAGACAGTAAAGCTGATCATCCAGAATAAAATCAACAACCTACAGCGTCGTAATTTTAGACCCTGTCACAAACACTTAGAAGAAAGACATGTCATGGCACACTTGAAGGAATTACAATTAGGAAAGTACGTACTAGTGCCTGCGGATAAAGCTGACAATAACATCATTTTTATTTGCAAGTATTACTACATACACACCCTGATGGAAGAACGTAAACATTAACTTGGCATTAATTCCGGTAGTACTATTAATTCCACATATGAAAAACAAGATGTTACAGTCGATGAGATTATACGGACCCACACCACTACCTTAGAAAATGTATTCCACATCACCTTGCAACAGAAGGAGAAAAATTTGCCAAAAATATATTGGATACCAAAACTTCACAAGACACCGTACAAAGCACGTTTTAGTGCAGGTTCAAGTTCATGCACCACTACTAAGATCTCCAAATTGATTACTGAGTGCCTTAAACTTGTCAACAGTCACTGTACTTCGTACTGCAAGACTATTTTGGAACGAACAGGTGTTAACTGCATGTGGATAATCAACAATTCGTTTGATGTAATTCGCACATCTTGGCATTGCAGGAAAAACAACTTTGCTTAATCAGGTTAGTACCTGGGACTTTTCCACTCTTTACACTAGCCTTCCACACGCCAAACTTAAACATCAATTCCATGATCTACTCGAAAGGGTTTTTAACACCAGAGAAAGAG